>VDFB02271358.1:1255689493-1255945162 GCA_007258455.2 Sequoia sempervirens | reverse complement strand
GTTTTGGTGTAGGGGCAAACCTATCATAATTAGCTAAAGAGCATTGGATGTATAGTTAGTGTGATCCCTGCCTTTCCTGGATTTACTTCAGCAGGTGAATTCAATCCATATGGAAGCAAGTGTGGAAAAATGAGCCTTATAAGTTTATAATCCTTTTGAAGATGTCTGGACCTGCAATCTTGTACTTACTGTATCATGGCGAACACATTCATTGATGTATTGTGACCATAATCTATTAAACTTCATAACTGTTAACTATTGCTGACATGACTCATACTTATGCAGCTCATTTAAAAAGTAATCATGCTGTTTTCATGGTATATTTGAATAGTTGATAGTTAAACTGTAACTCATTCAAGGATGGATTTCAGCTTTAGCTTTCCTTTTTGGTTGGTTGTTTGTTTTCTAGTATCATGTTCTAATGAATCCATCAATTGCAGTTAGTAAAGATGGTCCCTGCATAAATTCACTTAGCATGGGAATATATATATATATGCACATATACATACACACACACACACATGCATACATGAATACATATATATATACACACATATATATACATGCATATATAGATATACATATACATATTCACTTAGCATGGGAATATATATATATATGCACATATACATATATATATTCACTTAGCATGGGAATATATATATATATATGCACATATACATATATATACACATATACACACACATATGCATACATGAATACATATATATATACACACATATACATACATACATATATATATATATATGTATATGTAGATACACATATACATATACATATATGTATGTATATATATATATATATGCATGCATACACATATACATACATATACATGCATACACATACATACATACATATATCCATACAAATCATATATATAAATACATAAATACATACATACATACATACATATATTCCCATACCCGTACCCAAGGGAAAAAAAATCCCGTATCGCCGCACCCATAGCCTTACCCGTATATGCACACATACCCAAACAAGTAACTTGGCTTTTAACCTTCCGCCTGATCTTCTCACAAGCTCCATATACTGTTCAAAACAATAGTCTCTTTCGGCTTTAATTCCCTGAATCAGCACGCTGTCCAAAATGGAAAAATAATAAAATCAGCAAGCTTATCAAACATTTAGCATGCAAACATCTGCTTATTGAAATATTGGATCACATAAAACTTACCTTCCCCTGTTTCTCAATATAGCTGATTTGCTGTCATGACCAAAGGCTGTCATTGAAATGTCCTTTCCCCAATCTCTCAGCAGGTCATGCATTCTCAAGCACTTTTTCCAAACTACCCACCTCAGTACATCCGAACTCATTCCACACCATGATGGCCGAATATTTTTCTCTTCCTATTAATAAACAAGACATATCTAAAAATATATACTTCTCTTCCTCATCTACTGCACCAAAGCTCACTATAAGAATGTTTTTAATGTCTTTGTGCAAATGTGTATATATAAAGAAAGCCAGAGGGGGGGGAATTCTTTGCAAATTTGTAATGCATTATATGGAGGAAAAAGCAAATGGCTAGCATCAGAAAAAAGTAAACTGTTACCATGAGAAAAAAGCAAACGGTTAGCATCAGAAAAAATCAAACAGTTAGCATGAGAAAAAAACAAACTGTTGGCATTTGAAAAAATCAAATAGCTGCACCTGTAGTTGCCAAGTCTCCACCTCATATTCTCTTCTTGCACCTTCCACATCTCCATCGCTGGTTACTTCATCTTTTTATGTTTGTAACCCTATTCATTTGTTGAAATAAAATTTGAGTTGTTTCCGTTTTTCAAATGCCAGCCATTTGCTTCTTTTTTTATGTCAATCGTTTTCTTTTTTTTTTCTGTTGGAATCTTGAGCCTCATCCATCAGGTAAACCTAAACCCACCTCCCTTTATCCACTTCCATAGTATAACTCTGTGAACCCTTATTCGAAGTGCCTACAAAAACACTACAACAAACAATGTTAGAGAGTCATCTTGTAAGCATGAACAAGGATTCCCCATGAAATCCATTCACAAAGCTAAAAATAGGAAATAAAACAAAGAAAACAATGAAGAACATAATGGAAATATGAAATCCTAATTTAGCATGCAAACACTTGATCCCATTGGGGAGTTGGTGCAAATAGGTGTGTGGAGATATGCCCTTTCCCAACTCCTTGAATGCAAATGTTGATTGAAGATGATTGATCCACTTGATAAGTCCCTCAATGAGCTCCAAAATCTGCAATAAACTAGTTAAGAAGATGGATGGAATTTCAGAAATATTTGTGCATAATAACTTTGCATAATTGTGGATGATTAAATCGTGGTGAAGCATTATTTATAGAATGTTGAAATGGCTCAAAATGAATAAACAATGTGGGATAAAGGTTAGCCCGATGGAAAAATATACGCACATACAATGTAATTGAGTGAGAATGTTAGAGGTTTGATGAAATGTGAATGTCAGAATTTTTTGGAATTTGATTTTGAGAAAAAGACACTTATGTAAGGGGGAAAAATTAAATTCATCTGAGAAACTGGCAGGCGGGCATTAGGAAAAGTAAATGTCTTGTTGGAAGGACTTGTAAGAGAGTAAATGATATGTTGGAAGGACATGTCATTCAAATTTTGAATTTGAAATAGAAGAATATTCCTCCAAAAGATGTTTTGTTGAGGGAAAATGAAGATTTAATAAATCAATAAATTGATTTATTTGTGCAAGTGGGAAAAGCTAGAGGATTTTGAAGATTAGATTAGATTTAATCAAGATTTGATCAATTTAATGAAGATTAGGAAGTTTTGGCTTATTTTGAAGCAAGATTTTTAGATTAATTTAAATCAAACAAAGAGAGAAATGATTTAAATGAGTTTAAATTAAATAGCATTGTTTGATTATTAATTAAAGATTAAGAAATAAGAACATTAAATAAGATTTTAATTTGCTAGTTTAATGATGAAACTTGAAGTTTAATTAATTAAATAAAATTAATTATTTAATTAAAAGAGATGAGAGAGCGATTTAAGAGCAATCAAACCCACTGATTTGAACACATTGAGAAAACAATGAATTTAATCGAATAAAGTGTTTAGATTAAATGGTTGGAATTGGGGGAATGAAATTTAGGATGGAATTGATGTGGTGCATTCCGGGGCTTAGATCTTGTGATGTCCAAATTGTACATTTTGTCACACAAGCTCTTGTCAAGGAGGAATTGAATTTCATTAGCTGTTTCTTATTTCAAGGGTTAAACTCTTAAGGGTTGCTTCTTATTGGTAATTTAGTAAGCCAATGCTTTCATTTTCCTTGATTGATGATGTTTTCTCTTCTTGTGTGATACAGATTTCAAATTTTGGACTCTCAAAGCAGTGGACACACATCACAGTCACATCCATTGTAGGCACATTTGGGTGGGTACTTTTATTTCTTGTGTACTTTGGCATGTGTGAACTAGTCCTTTTCTTTCAGTATGGAACTACAACAAAATATTCTAATGGTTAGAATGCTACTTGACTTGTTTCTAGTCATGGGAAAACATACAATTAGGTTTCGAGTTTCCAATCTAAATCATTTAGCATCATCTTGTGCAATGATTTTTAATAACTTTCTTCTTTCAAGTTTCCCAGGCCCATTGTTGCTTGCTATGCCTGCAAACTACAAGCATACAGTGTATTAAAAACATAAAAATTGGAAAATAAAACTTCAATCTGATTCATAAATGAAGACTTTTAACGCACAACAAATTAACAAAACAAATTCAGGTGTAAAAACATTAGACACTAATTGTAACGACAACATCTTACAGTTAACAAAGAAGCAGTTATATTGCCATCTTCAGTTGAAAGGCAACTAAATAACCAGCAAACTAAGGTTTTCAAAACTAGGGTTTTCTCTTTTCATTTAACGTAAAGAATTTTCCTAATGAAAGTAATTTTTCATAACAATCAATTCTTCAACTAACTTCTAGTTTTAGTTCAGCTGAAAAGAAACATCTAACTGAATTAACTGAAAATAAACATCCAACATAATTCCAATAACAGATTAGCAAATGAACTGTAACTAACTTTTAATGCTTTCAAATAAATTACAACTAATCAATTTTTAAGCTAAGTAACCATTTCAAATATTATAAGAGAGAGAAGGGTTTCAAGAGTTTACAGTTAAAAAGCTGAAAGCACTTGAACTTGACATTGTCATCAAGGGAAAAAGAGATATCATCAGGGGCTTTACTGCCCAACTGAAGACCTACTGGTCTCTCGTGTTCCTTCGACTGAAGGAACCCGTCCCTTCACGAGGGTAATCAACAGGGATCAATCTATCATCATGCCTCTGAGCCTGGTGTCAAGGACCTGCATCTCCTGATCAAACCTTCACTATGGGTACCTCCCAACTAGAAGATTACTCTGACCAGTGATACATCTGGTACTTGATGGCTGACAGATGCTGAATCTAGCATCGTACCTTGGCCAAGGATTTCAATTATATTACTGGCACTCCTATGCCGTCAGCGCTCTCACCCTTGCTCGACATGAATACGTATGTCTCAAAATTATTGATTTAATCTTAATTTGATTCTCTCTTTTCTTCAGTTCAGGTTTTATCTTAACCATTAAATAAATGCATAAGAAAAGATAATTTCAGTAGAGGAGATCTCCAGACCTCCATAGTCAAACTTAAGAATCCATAAGAACTCTGATGAGCAAGAAAGAGATAAGCAAGGTCATGGTTCGGCTTATTAAATGATTGAGATTGTCCGGATTTATATATTCTTTTCCCTTAGATCTCAATAATAGAAAAAATTATATCTGGTTAAAAATAACCCAGCAGGTTTCTAATTATTACGTCAAGACTTGACACAGATTGAACAGGAAGAAGAGTCCAAAAACCTCCACAAGTTCATCAAAACAGAGGATCAAGGTTTGCGAATTAGATCCTTAAACCGACAGGAAGAAATAAATAAGAAATTTGATGAGAATCTGCCTTCAGGGTCGGCTTTGATTCCAAACCCAACGAGGCTAAAGATTATATACAAGAAATTAGGTGTCAACCCAACGTATTCAACAAAGAGTGACTAATTCGATTTAAATCATACTCATGTATTTACGTTGCCAACTTAATGTTATTCGACAAAGATATGCAGCAATGTGAATTTAAGTCTCATTCACAAAAGAAAGCTATGTTTACTTGCCTTCAAAGAATTGGTGAAACCCAAGCTCGAAAAAGATCTCTACGCGCCACAGACAATACCCGTACAAGGAGAGGCGTAAGGAAATTCTTCCTCAAGACTGATCGAAGGACACCACTGAAATTCCACGATATCAAGAAGCAGAGATTGGAATGCAAGGTAACTTGCTAATCGCGCCTCACTTAAATCAATTCAAATTCAATTCTCTGAAGAGCCAATTATGATTCAGACAATTAAGAAAGGAAGTATTCAAAATGCAGCGATGGCAACAATGCGAAGGAAGGAATAGCTGAAAGACAAGGACATGAGCTACAGCTGCGAGGTTAGAAAGGAGACAATCACACTCTAGGTTCGGCTAGAGAAGGCGAGCTTAACCATACACAAAGGAAGAGAGAACGAAGTTCAGAAAGAATGGTCTTCTTGATCGATTAAAACCGACTGAGGAGGACAAAGACCCAAAATTAAAGAGAGAGCTCATCCAACACCAAGAGACCAAGATTCCATTCTGCACCTGACTCTTGATTTCCCTTCTTGAACGTTTGGGAAAGAGTATGGGCAAGGTGGCAATGAATCTCCACCTTTTCCATCGGCGCCCAAAATATATTTCATATTTTGAATTATATTAAGCCATCGGCTAGGAAATTGGCACTCTATTAAAAATATTACAAGTCCTTAATTCCAAAGGAATAAGATGAAACATGAATTGAACTAGGCTTATAAGATTAATTATTTAATTTATGAAATGTGGCCAAGTTAACAATTAATCGACACCGTCATTTTCCCGGTTCATGACAAGACGATAATTTTGATCCACTGTTAACCTTAACCTCTCTCTATGATATTTCCTTTTCGGTTGTGGCATCTGCAGTCGCAGTGCTGCATCCACTGACAAGTATTATGGTTAGATCATTCTCAACGACTATATAAATATTTAATTATGTTTTCATCATTCAATTTCACGTGAACAAGAAAATCACTTGCATAATAAAAATTTGTTAACATTACAGTTACGATAAATAAATCAACTATTTCATTCTCAATTTCACATTCACATGAAAGCAGTTACTTCAACTAACTTTGCATTTGAGATACATAACTATTCACATATTCTCAATGTAAGGGATGTAACACTAATCGTGCTGCTTGCTATGCCTGCTCTGAGTTAAGAACAATGGTAGGTTAAATAATCTATGGCAGGCTGAACGGATGTGTACTCTGCATCTACTGACATAGGCAGGGACTTCTGCTCACAGGATTCGCAATATTTGTGCAATCTTTGTTGAGAAAGTTTGAGGTCTGTTTTTTCAGTGGTTGTCAACGCTTCGGGAGGTGATGATGTGTGATAAGCGGGGCTGTAGGGTGCAAAAGTTGGCAGAGTCTCTTCCATTCATGGAAGGCTTAGATGGTCAGGATGGCGGTGCTGCCATCTTAGCAAGTCACTAACTCTTTCTAGTAAGGAAAGGAGGCAGAGTGCTGTGATCTTTACGCATGCGAAGCTCACCTGAGAATCATAAGAACCTAAATAAACTTTAGATTTATGTGTGTTATGTTTCTGCAATTTTTATGGGAGTTCTTAATCATTGAAATAATGTGCAGCTTTATTTATTAGCACAGTTTCGACTTTTGACTTATTTTTCTCAAACTTCAACTTCTAATTCATAATCACTAGGGAGTCAGAATTTATATCTCTTTTCCTCTGCACAAACTCTCACATGTCAAATAAATTTAATAAAACTATGTTACAGAAAAGATACAAAAATGGAAGAAACAAACTTTAAACTCTATTGCTCTGTTAAAGATGGTAAGACTGAACTGAAAATAGCTATGCTCTAGAGAAAGTGAAACGAAAAAAGAAACCATCAATTGTACAAAAACCTAATCACTATGCTCCTCATCTTTTCATTTAAGAAATCCCTACAGATTAATGGAAGCTACTTCATAACTAGAAAAAGGTATAACGGATGATAGCCATTTTATAGTTACCCAGTTAGTGAAATGTGATAAAGTATGCAAAGTTGGCAGTTGAAAATCTATCCTAAGATTTGGAAATGGATCGCCTTGTCTTGATATTCTTTAAATATGTATCATTTGCAGTGTCATCGAATATACTAGGAAAGTAGTCAACTGCATTTGGTAAAGTAAACCTTCCTAAAGTTATCTTTCGAGAATTTTCTTGCCTAATCATTGGAATTGATAAGCATCTGAACAATGATTAATTGGCAGTATGCACAACTTGAATGCCATTATAAGGAATCCCTTTCAACCGTAACTCTCGCATCCGCTGCAGCGTTGCTGAGGCCTCCGCCACGTTTTCCCCTGCACAGAAATGCGAATACGCAGTCTGTTTAACGGTCTGAAATACAGGAATTATTCGTGGGAAACGAGGGAGAGATTAAAAAGTGTAGATAAAAGTTCCCTGGTGGACATTTTTTAGTACAAAACTTGGCCATTTTAGATCTGTATGTAGCTTCAGGGTATTAGAGCTTCTGCAGCCTCCAACTCAACACAAGATTTTTACGTCTTTCTAAACGAAAAAGGGTTGAAGTTTACAGTTGTTTTAATGCATGGCTGACAGCACCTAAATTTGTTTTACCCAATGGAATGCAAGCACGTTCAAATTTTATTTTCAGTTTGCATTTATTTTTAAACATATATAAAATATAAACATTCGCAAGTATAAAATATTTTTTTTAAAATAAAATAATTATTAAATAAATAAATATTTATTAAATAGAGTGTACAATATAAATAAATTAAAATAATTTATAAATAATTGTATATTTTATTAAAAAATATTATAATCAATATTATTGACAAATATTAATTTATAGATAATAATTTACTATATTTTTAGTTTTTTGGTCAATTTTTTTACCATTTATTTTTAAAAAATGATTTAAGTTGGGCTAAGTTTTTTTTCCTAATTTTAATTTATGATAATTTAATTTGTGAGTACTTTTAGTGAAAAGATAGATAATTATAAAAAAGCAAATATTTATTTGTTTGTAATAGGATTTATACTTATTTTGAGAGACATTTAAAAAAAATCATAATGATATAAAGAAAATTAATTACATATAAATAGAAATACAATTATATAAATGAAATCAAATGAAATAAATAAATAATTAATTAAATCTAGTAAAAGAAATGATACATCCTAAAAATAAAAATCTTAAAAGATTAGATTTTTTCTTTCTTTATAATTGATAAATATTTAAAAAATTTGATAAAACAAACAGGATGGGAGCGAAAATGGGAGGTGTGAATTTGGCAGACTAGCAACTTGGGCGAATCTCATGGATGGAGAACTCCCTCCAATTCAATTGTGAGGCACTTTAATGAACTCTGAGCAGCAGACCTCAAATGGAGCGGATCAAAGCTAGGGTGGAAGAGGAGGCAGCAAAGTAGCGAGTGGTTGGAATGGATGGTAGCAGTATGATTCTCAATCCCATATCCTTACAAGAGTAACAGGGGTGAATGCAATATCCTTGGGGAAAAGGCGTGTCGAAACGGGCTTTCCTCAACATCATGAGCACTCTTGGGGCAGGGAAGGACCCCATATTCCTGTTGGAACACAACAATCTATTGAGAGGGGGTGAATCAATAGATCTATTAAAATTTATCCCTTAGCCTACTATGCAGATTAATTCCAACTTAATTTCTTTTAGACTTTTATGTGTAGATTAAAGCTTAACTTGTAGAAACACATACGTGCACAAAAGCTATGACACAACACAGGATATACATGGAAAACCCAAGATGGGACTAACCACAGTGAGAAATAGTGCTAGGATCTATTGTCCTAATCTAGCTTCACAATAAAATATTCTATTATAATTGTTTAAGGGCACCAACTCCAATGAAGCACCCACTCCCTAATCTGAGTACCTACCCAAATATCTGATGGCACTTACCAATCTGATTTACAACTCAAGATACTACAATTTTTCTTTTGAATACAATTATATGTTGCAACTTAATTTGCAACTGCACAAATATATGTTACAATCTCTGCAACTCACTCTCTACTTTGCACCTTACTCTATTTGCTCTCTTTGTTTTGCACCTTGAATGCAAACCCTTGTAATGATCTCCTTTTTTTTTGGGTTTCACTCAATCTTCACAAGTGCATTCTTTGTCTGCTATGCAACTCTCCCTCTCTCACTGTTGCATGCACTTTTCGACTCTTCTTTCTCTACTCTGCACTTTCACCCTTTCCGGACTGTTTCACACCTCTACACTTGTCTGAATGCAAACCTAGATAATTATCTATGTTGTGTCTAGATTACACACACGTGCATTCTTTTTCCACTACTCTCTTCCTACACTTTGCACTAATCTCACTTCTTTCTTTTCATCTCAACTCTCTTGTCCTCATTGACAAGATTCTTCTTCTCTTTAAGCCCTACATCACTGACTGTAATCAATGCCTCGAGCCATGCACCAACTGTATAGATCCTCTATTGGGGTTTACTTGCCTGCTATCTTCTTCAGCAAGTTTCCTATTCATTGAGCCACACGCTATCAAATCCAAACTTTGGTTCATTGTATTTTTTAACATGGCGGTCTGCAAAAACCCTAACCCTAGAATACATTAAATGCATTCTCTTGATTATGTGATCCGATTTTGATCTCAATCACTATCTCAAACTATGCTACTACTAAACAAATCAACTCTCCAGTTAAAATGGTAGCTAGTGCAGTTGGACCAATTAAATTCATTCTTTGTGTCGGCTACTAGACCAAACCTGCGTACACACTATCTTATCCATTATAGATCTTTAGGTTTGAATATGAGTCATTGATCAGACTCTTTGTGCCATGATCCATCAATCATCTCTTCCTCTTAACACCTTTAAAACATCATTGCCAGATTGGTTTCCTTTAAACTAGTGTTGTTGAGTTGTATACCTTTTCCATTGCATACTCTTAATGTATCACTACTTTTCATGAGACTTTGACTTCCACTTTTGCGATGTGAAGAGACTTAGCAATGTTCGTTTGATCCTTACTGCAAGATCTCAACCATTAATCACCCATCACATCCTCTTTTCCTATCACAACTTCGTTTGCAAGCAAAGAGAGGATAATCACGATGCAAAGGGTTCTTGTGATGCAGTTATATTTTTCCGCCTGTTACATGGGACACTTGTCCATTTTATCGCTCCATCGCTCTTTGAGAGAGGTCCCACCAACAATCTTCATCACACCCTTCTAATTTATCACTGCTTTGCAATAGACTTTGACCTTCTTAATCACGATGTAAAGAGATGTAATGATGTCCTTTCGATCTTCTCTTTATAACCTCCATCGTTGGATTCGACATACAATATATCGCATATCGCAGCTTTCCTTAGCACTATTTTATTCACAACAACAATGTGAATAAATAAAGTGATGCAATCTCCTATTGAAACCTGTCTTTGAGGTATACATGTCACAAGCCCGCATATCCAAATAGGGACCCACTGAATCTTCAACGGGACAATGAGCTCTTGCCATCTGTCACCTTCGACATCATAGAGCAATTCACAACAACAATGTGAAATGTTATTTTGAGCAATCAATCATCTTCGCCTGTCATCGTGGCATCACCATCCACTACTGTAATCTCTCACCATTGTTGGTCCCATCGAACAGTGTTCTTAGCCTGCTATCCCACAAGGCCAAACATGAACCCACAAAACAAGTCGTGGGCTAGCAGGCACCATCCAATCTAGCAAGGTTTGATCACAGTCATTGATCCTCATCGCATATCACTCAAATGCCTTATTTGGTGACACTCAAAACGTGATGCGAAGACATCACACAATATCCATTGGATTTCCCTTACTTAATCTCCATCATTCATCACTCATCACTCAAGACTTTCCTTTTCCCTACTTCACAACAGCGATGTGAAGCACATATGTGATGCAATGAAAGCTTGACACCTATCTAATGTTGACATCATATCCCACTTCTATCACACATCACGAAAAGCACACACCTCCAATTTGTGATGCAAAGACATCATGTGATAACCATTAGATCTCTTCCATTTAATCTCATCCATTGATCTTCCTCTATTGCATATTGTGCAAAGGCTTCCTTTCATCTACTTCACAACAACGATGTGAAGTAGTAACCTGAAGACCGTCAAATCACCCTTCGCTTGATCTCAGCTATTGATCAAGCTTCATTGCACATCGCAAAAATACATAATACATGAAGAGTAAAATGTGATGTGAAGGATTGTAGCGATGCAATTACAAACTGACAAGTACTCATTGGTAAAAGTGAAGTTCTACTAACTTTTTCGAATTCGATGAAGGTTTTGAAACTTCATAAAATAATGACACACTTTTGACTTCAAATAAGGAAAAACATATAGTTTTGAGAACTTCATAAAATATCACCACCAACCACCAAGGCACCACTAGAATTTCAACACTACTACCATGGTGAAAACTATCAAGGTAGTAAGAACCACTCAAAACACCGACAACTGAGAGCATTAGGTAAAAGGGGTCGTTCACCCAATGAACTCAATGGCTTATGTGATAACTTAAGCAACTTGCAATTGCCCATAAACAATCAACTCAAAAATATAATTTCTGATAAATTTCATGACTATTAGACTTTGGGTTTATTTGCAAAATCCTAGTTTTATCTTTTAGACTTAGGGTTTATCTACAAAACCCTAGTTTTGTCCATGAGCACAAATAATTCATTTCTGAATCCATCATACACCCTTTGGACCTACAAATTACTTCTTTGAGAAGCTTTCGAAAAACTCGTATCAGATCTACACTCTGTGATGAGGTAATAATAACCTCATCAACATAATGGCCTCAATATGTAAAACTAAACCTTTCAGCCCAAATTACCCTACCAATTGATTACCTTTAGGAAAAATAATTGCTCTCTTTTAATGAATAGGCATACAAATTTTATTTCTTGAAGTTAGGCAAATTAAGCTTATTTATGTTGATTTAATGGTTTAGTCTTTGAGCATTTCGCAGGTCAACTCCACTCCCAATCACCATTCCAGTCAAAAGGGAAATGAACGTGGATCTTAATACTTTTGAAAACAAGCGAGCGGGCGTTGAAATTTTAGGAACACACGTTTTGGACCGAGTCTTCATAGTTTGTTATTTTTCAGTTTCAAAAACTTTATGGCTTGTGCAAGCCTCTTTAATATTGTATGTTATGGGCTTTAAAGTCCATTTGTTATTGGCAATCTGTTAAAAGATTATTAACTGGAAAGTAGGATTTTGTTAGTTCTCTTCATATAAATATGTAACTATTGCAAATAATGAATAGAGAAGCAAATTATCATTATGCTACCAATATGTTTTTTGAGTAAAAACTACCATATGAATAAAAATGAATTTTCCCGCCACTCTTTGAATTATTGAGCGATGTGAACGAAGTCTTTGGAATAAAGTAACTTAGAGATTTCCAGTGCATGTGATCTAAGATAGTTGTAGACACACTCGGGAGTTGGCCACTCGAGGGTTATAGATAGATAGATAAGTATTCTATTTCTTATTTTTTATTTTCTTTTAGTAGTTAACAGTAGGAATTGCAATTCATTTTCATGAGTATATGCTATGTTGTCAGTGTTGAGCCTACAAGTTGTAACTAAGTCCGTAGTTTCTAAGCTTAACATTTGAATGTCCAGAGCACCTTTCTTCAGTTGATTCTGTTAAATTGTTTTATGTTAGCAATTGGCCTGTTATCTTTTGCATTAGATAAATGTTTCCTAATTTCTTTACATGTTTTGCTTCTTCAACAATTTATGCATTCTTTAGGTTAATCATTTCCATGCTTTCTAGTTTAGTGGTGATGCTTTTCAGATTTATAATTTTCTATTTTCTGATTTGAGTCATTTCCTGCTTTCTAGATAGATGATTCATTGCTTTCAAGATTAGAGGCCCTTTAGCTTAGAGCTTTTATTCAGTTGGTTAGCATTTAGGAAGCCTAAGAGAGAGAAGTTGAGATGTCTTTTATTGGATATAGTCATTGGAAACTGCCCAGTCGATATATTGATGTGTTTATTCACTAAAGTGTTAGGACCTAATGACAACTTGTCACTTTTTGGCGCCATTGCCGAGGCCTCCTTTTTCTAGTGTTAGTAGGAGATATCTTGAATACCTCTTTTAGGGATAGAATTAGCTCTTTGGCTTCTTTTCTGCATGGTCAAGAAACGAGGCTCCCACGGAAGATTCATACCGAAAACCCCCCCAAATCGACATACCAACAACAAGTAGGGAGGAAGGAAACTCAGATCAAGAACTTACTAAGGAATTGACTGTTAGGATTAGGTGTTGTACACCTTGCATAATGTTTGTAATGTTTTATTTATTTAAATTATGTGTGTGGTGCACCTAGGGGTTTCTAGATGAATGTGCATCACAAGGAGTTATAATGTTGGGGCCACTTTGTTGTATGTAACATTGGGACATAATTGTCAAATGTAATTATTTAATATTGGGGGAATAATAAAATAATAAAGTACCCAATATTAAATGTGGGGTCACATGATGTAGTATTTTTGGGCACATGGTTTATGTAATACCAATTGGTGGTTTTGTGGGAGCTTGTTTCTATAAAAGCAACCACAAGGGTAGTTATTAAGGGTTGGACAGTTTGCTGCAGGTTAGCAGGTTGAGCTTGTGCATGTGTGAGGGTTTGAAGCATGGCATGGGATGTGTGGATTCATGCTTGGTCACATGGAATGCATGAATAGATTGTGCTTCAGAAGTGTTCATGGAGTCTCTGCAGATATATTGTAATGGGTTTTCATTGTTGAATAATACATGGAGTGTGGATGCTTTTGGAGGCTGGGTTTTTTCCCTCTGAAGGGTTTTCCCAGGGTATATCTTGTGTCATTTTTGATAGGTATATTGTCTATTCTCTTGCATGTTGATGTTGATTATTTTACTTGCATGTTTTCAGATTTGGGTTATGTGGAAATTGTCATTTCATGGCTACAAAGTTTCCTTACAAGTGGTATCAGAGCTTTGGTTGTGGATTGGATAACCGTTGGTTGTAAGAGAATGAAAGACAATGGCAAGATATAGGGGTTTTGCAGGTGTTTTATTGTAGATTTGAGGGTTTTGGGTTTGTTGGTTTGATGGGTTGTTTGCAGATTTGGGGTGTGAGAAAATTTTGAAAAAATAGGGTTTCTTGGTCATGCATTTAAATGAGGGTTTTGAGGGGGTGAAATTGTAGATGACCTCCTGAGACAAAATGGACCTCTTGGTTGGATTCAGGGTGGCTGAGAGAGAAATTTTGACATATAATATGCCCTATTTTGGTTACAGAAAAAAATACATTGTTTATAAAAAACCCCTGTTTGGCTGTACGGACATCGACGGTACAGTTGTCCGAAAAATTAAAAATCCTAAAAAATAAAAAAAATCCCGTCGAAATTTTTTACTTGCAAAATAAACAAAAAAAAATTTAGAAAAATAAAAAAATTGAAAAACAAAAAAAAAAAATATAAAAGAAAATGTGGGAGGGGTGGACCCCGCCTTGCCCACGGCAGACAGTCATACCCTACATATCTTGGGGTGAATTGACTCTGCCGTGAATTACTACGCCTTGATTGTGGCGGTAGGTGGTCCGTCTGGCGAGTTAAGTGCAGGCCATCTACCACATGGGTTGTTAGATTAGAAGCAATCATGCCGTAGGCCAAAAAATTTAATATGAATTTTTTTTAAAAAATAAATAAAAAAAAATTTCGCCATTGAAAAAGTCTGCCGGATTTTGAAAATTTATATGCCAGATTTAAAAGGGTGGTCGGATCCGTACAGGAGGGAGAAGAAAATTTTATTTTTGAAAATTAAACCTGATTTAAATATTTTTTGGAATCCGCCACCAAGGGTGTAATTGTGCTTTTTATAGCAGTTTTTTTCAAATGCATGTAACTTTTACCCAGGGTGTCTGTTTTTCGACTTCTTATAATCGTTGGAAAGCTGGTTCTAAGCACTACATAGTGGTATAGGTGTTGTTCCATTTTTGTGCAGTTTTGACAGTGTTTTGCTTGGTGGAAGACAGGTGTTCTATTTGAGCTTTGAGAGGGCATATTGGGTGCATACGGAGTCAGATTTTGGACTTCAAGTAGTCAACGAAAAGCTTGTTCAGAGCACTACGCAGTGGATCAGGTTCAAAGATATTTTGGCATGGTTTATTTGCTATTTTCTTTATATGAGCTGGTTAAGGGTCTCTTTGACTATGATGTTATTATGAGCTTATGGATTGTTGGATTTGGGATATTTGATATTGGATTCATTGTATGCTCAGTTGTACATCTCAAATTATTATACTTTTGACATGGTTATCAGCATGTATGTTGCATTGTTGTATCTACAAGTTGTGCAATGTTGTAGGCGGTCTATACTTACTTGTTGCACTTATGACTTGGATATGGGTTGTCTTTGCCCATTGATATTTTAGTGTTGATGTATGTTCAGTTTTGGTGGCTTGGTTTAGTCACTTGGTTTGTTGATTTGGTTGTCATGTTGAGGAGATGAGATGGTATTACCAGGTACAGTCATGATATGAGACCTATGTAGTTGACTATGATTATGCAGATATGTGGACACGGTTGGGTTGATTTGTTGGTATATTTGGTGGTGATCATGATGTCATGGATGTTTCTTGTGCATTAGAGACTTTGGCATGTTATGATGGTTTATGCAGGTGCATTGTTGGTGGTGTTGGATTGGATCTTGATTCAGGTTGTGGCGGTGTATCTTCTTGGTTTGAGGAGATTGGTATCACGATGTCATGGATAGCTTGGTTACACGATTCAGTGGGAGCTTGTGACAGTGATGGTTTGGCGGTGATGGATATGATGGTTTGGCGGTATATCTTCTTGCTTTAGAGGATGGTTATCATGTTGTCATTAAGAGCTTGGATTCACAGGTTTTGTGTGAGCTTATGACAGTGTTGGTTTTGTGCATCATGGTGCCATGGGATTGCTCGGTATCACGATTCAGTGGGAGCATTTGGAAATGATGTGGATCCATTGTTGATTATGGATGGTTTTCTTCAATAGGTGATCTTTGGTGTCATGGAGGAGCTCTTGGATTCTGTGTGCTATAGTGAGAGTTCTTTGACATTAGGTGTTGGAGATGTTGAGGTATTATTTATGACTTGCTGGTTTTTGACAGGTGATCCTTGGTTGTAGAATGGTTTTGTTATTATGTCATGGTATACTCTTGATTACTAGTTTAGAGTTGTGGCATGGTACATGTTATGATGATTTATTCATGTGATCTTTTGAGAGGATGTGAGATCATGGTGTCATGTTTATGTTCCTGATTCTGCAGTTGGAGCTATGATTTTTGATCTTGGTTGGTTCTCTTTGTATTGAGTACATTGATCATTTGCTTGGTGTTTAGCATGGATTGATCGGTTATAGGTGTTCATGGATACTTGGAGACATAGGTGAGGCTTGGTGTTCTCTTGTGATTAGAGACATTTGCTTGAGATGGTTACTCTTGATGAGGTTTTAGCAGGAAGTCCGAGGGAGCCTACACCTTGGTTGGATGTGAGTTCAACATGGACCAATGAGGAGATTGTTCTTGGTTGAGTCATGATGACTTGGATATCTTGGAGGAGCATTCTCATTCCCCACTCTTGGTCTACTCGGCGGTTCACTTGAGAGGTATTGCCCATTATTCTTTCAGGTGCATTATGTTTATGCTTTGTCTTCTCATAGATATGGATCTTGAGCCATGGGTATTTGGTTCTGGAGGGTTCATTTGAGCAGTGTTGGCATGTTTATCTCCTTGTATATGTTGAGTTTAGGAGATAGTTTATTGGGCTGATTTCCTTGGTTTAGGAATGATTACTTTGAGTTTGATCTTCTTGTTTTGAGATGTTTACATCCATGTTAGTTACATATGTTATGTTTGATCTTGGTGATTGGATGAATGGATGTGGTTATGTATTTTGTTTTGGGGTGTTATGGAGGAGATCATACTTGACACAGTTGGCATTTAGAGGTGTGTGTATAGGAGGACATGCTACAGGTGTTTGGTTTGCAGGTTTTGTTTATCATTGTGGATGTTCCTTGGTACTACATGTTTACTTCTATGAGATTTTGGTAGTAGACTTGGTATGCCTTTGTGATGGTGCCTTTTTTGGGATGTTAATGAAGCGACGCGTTGAATGTGCTCATTCCAGGTTTGCATTGATCTTGACATTGCCCATGCAGTGGGAGCTCCTAGATGTGTATGTCACTTTTGACAGGTTTGCACATGGAGTTTGTTATTGTGGTTTATGGGTGGATATATTGTTGGCATAAGTTTACTATGTTATGTATACCTCGGAGGTATGGATAGTTGGATGTGTTGGCACTTGCTGTGGGTGTCATTTCAGCTATGGTAATTTATTCTTGACACCTACTGGTGCATATTGAATTCAGTGTTTGTGTTTTGAGAAATCAGGTTGAGGCAGGTTTATGCTTCTTTGTGACAGTTAGTGTGACATCTCTTTGGATGTGTTCATATCTTAGTGCAGTTGGCATGGTGGAGGATGGGAGCATTCATGGATGAGATGGTGGTCACCTTGGTTCTTGCTACAGGTATCTCGATGGAGCACATGGAGCACTCGGATTATAGGATGGTACATGTTGCCTATGAAGTTTGTTATCTTGATGTTTGAGCTTACTTGTTACCCCCTTATGCAATGTATACAACAAGTGGGAGATTGTTAGGATTAGGTGTTGTACACCTTGCATAATGTTTGCAATGTTTTATTTATTTATTATGTGTGTGGTGCACCTAGGGGTCTTCTAGGTGAATGTGCATCACAAGGAGTTATAATGTTGGGGCCACTTTGTTTTATGTAACATTGGGACATAATTGTCAAATGTAATTATTTAATATTGGGGGAATAATAAAATAATAAAGTACCCAATATTAAATGTGGGGTCACATGAGGTAGTATTTTTGGGCACATGGTTTATGTAATACCACTTGGTGGTTTTGTGGAGCTTGTTTCTATAAAAGCAACCACAAGGGTAGTTAAAGGGTTGGACGGTTTGCGCGAGGTTAAGCGAGGAGGTTGAGCTTGTGCATGTGTGAGGGTTTGAAGCATGGCATGGGTGTGGATTCATGCTTGGTCACATGGAATGCATTGATAGCTTGTGCTCGAGAAGTGTTCATGGAGTCTCTGCAGATATATTGTAATGGGTTTTCATTGCTGAATAATACATGGAGTGTGGATGCTTTTGGAGGTTGGGTTTTTCCCTCTTGAGGGTTTTCCCAGGGTATATCTTGTGTCATCTTTGATGGGTATGTTGTCTATTCTCTTGCATGTTGATGTTGAGTATTTTACTTGCATGTTTTCAGATTTGGGTTATGTGGAAATTGTCATTTCATGGCTGCAAAGTTTCCTTACGATTGGCATATGACTAATGTTTTTTGTGGGTATCCCATCCTATTCATTCGCTTTACCGCGTGCTCTATTTGGAAGCTTCCCGGCGATGGAGAAGGATGCGGATGGCGACGCTCTCCATAGCTCCTGCACGTGCACACGGCTTCAAGTAACATCTAACATCTTTCTCCTTTGAATATGCAAACAATGGTACTGGTTAATCATTTTCTTCTGCATCTTTCATGACCCGTGAAGGGTTTATTCGATGATTAAGACCCGTGAAGGGTTTGTTCGATGATTGATAAATTATTACTGCTTGTCTATGAAATAAATCATTCATCTTACACGCTTCTTGCCATGTGCTGTTTTATTTTGCTAATGTCATGGTATTGGCGTTATACACACAGGTTTTTTTTTGGGGTAAAATAATTTCCTGTCCTCATTTTACCGCGTGCTCACAACGTGGTAAAGTCAACTGTATCATGATTTTGTCTACATAAATGATAACGAATTTTGTGGGTTTGTGAAAACCCTTACTTTGTTTTTCCAAATACGGGTTTTATTGTGGTTAAATGATTAAATACGACCTGGTAAAGTCATTTGTCTCATGATTTTGTCTCCATAAATGATCAGGAATTTTGTGGGTTTGAAAAATAATATTTTTTGGTCTGCTTCGACCTTTTTATAAAAAACCCATGTCACTTTGGGCATAAATTATCTGTGAAAACCCTTGCTTGGTTTTTTCCAAATTTGTGTGCTTAAGAAATTAATCTCATGAAACCCTTGTTTGGAATATTCTGCATCTATCTGAAAAAAAATTCATGAAAACCCTTGCTTGGCTTTTTCCAAATTCGTGTGCTTAAGGAATTAATCTCATGAAACCCTTGCCTGGAATATTCTGCATCTACCTGAAAATGCACTTCTATATTCCTAGCTTGGTTTTTTCCAAATTCGTGTGCTTAAGGAATTAATCTCATGAAACCCTTGCCTGGAATATTCTGCATCTATCTGAAAACGCACTTCTCTATTCCTAGCTTGGTTTTTTCCAAATTCGTGTGCTTAAAAAATTAATCTCATGATGAAACCCTTGCCTGGAATATTCTGCATCTATTTGAAAACGCAATTGTGAACACCCTTGCTTGGTTTTTTCCAAATTCGCGTGCTTAAGGAATTAATCTCATGAAACCCTTGCCTGGAATATTCTGCATCTATCTGAAAATGTACTTCTCTATTCCTAGCTTGGTTTTTTCCAAATTCGTGTGCTTAAAAAATTAATCTCATGATGAAACCCTTGCCTGGAATATTCTGCATCTATTTGAAAATGCAATTGTGAACACCCTTGCTTGGTTTTTTCCAAATTCGTGTGCTTAAGGAATTAATTTCATGAAATCCTTGCCTAGAATATTCTGCATCTATCTGAAAACGCACTTCTATATTCTTGCGAGTGAGGAATTATTATTATGAAACCCTCGGTTAATTTCTTGTGCACATTTATGAAAAACCCAATACATACATACATACATATATGTATGTATGTATGTGTACATACATACATACCATATATACATATATGTATGTATGTATATATGTGTACATGTACACATACATACATACATATATGTATATATGTATGTATGTGTACATGTACACATACATACCATACATATATGTATGTACATTATGTACATACGGTATGTATGTACACATACATACATACCATACATACCGTATGTACATAATGTACATACATACATACCATACATATATTCTGCATCTATCTGAATACTTACTTCTGTATTCCTGCGAGTGAGGAATTATTATTATGAAACCCTTGGTTAATTTCTTGTGCACTTTTCTGAAAACCCAAGTATGTATGTATGTATGTATGTATGTATGAATGTACGTATGTGTACATACATACATACATACATATATGTATGTATGTGCACATACATACATACATGTATATATGTATGTATGTATTAAAAGCAATGACAAGCATCCTCTGCACATTCCTCTAATATCCCAAGTCTCAGGTAGGTACTTATAGTTATTTTCATTTATGCAGTGTCTTCTTACTTTATACATTCTAGCATTTGTTTCTATTTTTCTACTTTCCATTGCACATACAACAGGCTTCAGATAACATCTATCATCTTTCTCCTTTGAATATGCAAACAATGGTACTAGTTAATCATTTTCTTTTGCATCTTTCATATTACAAAAATGTATGTATGTATGTATGTGTACATACATACATACATACATACATACATACATACATACATGTATGTATGTGCACATACATACATACATGTATATATGTATGTATGTATTGAAAGCAACGACAAGCATCTTTTGCACATTCCTCTAATATCACAAGTCTCAGGTAGGTACTTATAGTTATTTTCATTTATGCAGTGTCTTCTTACTTTATACATTCTAGCATTTGTTTATATTTTTCTACTTTCCATTGCACATATAGTAGGCTAGCATACATATATTTGTCATTTTACATTCTGTGTCTCTTGTTCATTCAGCAAATCGATGTATATGTGTGTATCCTTTGCCTATCCTTTCAAAATGCAAACAATGGTACTGGTTAATCATTTTCTTCTGCATCTTTCACAACCCATTAAGGGTTTATTCAATGATTGAAAAATTATTACTGCTTGTTTATGAAATAAATCATTCCTCTTACACTCCTTTTTTCCATGTGTTGTATATATGTATGTATGTATGTATGTATGTATATATATGTATATATGTACATACATACATACACATACATATATGTATGTATATATGTATGCATGTGCATACATACACACATACATATATGTATGTATGTATGTATGTATGCATGTGCATACATACACACATACATATATGTATGTATGTATGTATGTATGCATGTGCATACATACATACATATATATATACATATATACATGTATGTATTAGTATGCATACATACATACATACATACATTTATATATATGTATGTATGTATGCACATGCATACATACATACATTTATATATATGTATGTATGTATGCACATGCATACATACATACATACATAAATGTATGTGTGTGTATGTATGTATGTATGTATGTATGTATATATCCACATACATACATACATACATACATATATGTATGTATGTATGTATGTATGTATGTATGTATGCACATACATACATATATACATACATATGTGTGTGTGTGTGTGTGTGTGTGTATGTATGTATGTGCAGCTACAAAGAGAGTGTGCGGTAAAATGAGTGAACAAAATGGGATACCCACAAAAAAACATTAGTCATATGCATCAATCGGACCCCAAATGAAGATTAATTGAAGTGTAATGCGTTTGGTGTCCTGGTGCTTTAGTAAGGAGATTAATATGTAGGAGTGATTTTTAATGGGCGCCAAAATGATTCTATAAGGTGCTAACGTGAATTAGACCCATTGACTTTTGAGCGGATTTGAATGATAAAAGAGTTTTAATTAGATGTTAAAAGTGACACATTTAGGTGTTTTTTCTGCTTTGCAATGTATATTACTGATTTTCTGCAATTTATATGTATGTATATGTTTATATGAATACATGCATGTATGCTTATGTTTCTATGAATGTTTGCATGTATGCTTATGTTTGTATGACTCTATGCATGCATGCAAACCTGCAAAAAATCACAGATATATAAGGCTTCCCAAATGAACATCGAATCCAAATATAGTGCAGAATTCAGTCATATCATCTCTAAAAACCTACGTAACTGGCAGCTACAAATTCAAATGCTATAACAAATTCATATTTGAAACACAACAATCAAATTGAATGCATTCAATTGTCAGATTCAAATTTCTAAATAAGAGGGATAGCAGCCAGTGGCATTCACAATTTTTCTCCTCTACTACTATATTCACAATTGAACTTGATTAATTATGTGTTGTTGTACATGCATTATTTCAAAGGTCATATGATGTTTGTATGTTACTAGCCTCGGTTGTGACTACCCGTGGTTGTAAATCTTTTCTTGCAGGCATGGGAGAACAAGGAGAGGTGGTGCAACAATGTTCATGGTGGGCAGTTTGGTAATTGTGTTTGTCAACACACCAAATAATTAAGGATTTTTTGTTCAAATTGTTCTAAGTTTCAATTATTGTTCTATATTTTTTACTAACTAGTATATCTTTTTATTTATTTCAATAACTATTGTCCATGTTTGTTTGTTGTATTATATTTGTTTGTTGTGGCAGGCATGTCAAATGGCTAGGAGGTTGTGAAGAGCATGTCAAATTGTAAGATTACATTTCAGGTAAAGTCTTTCAAGACTTTACTTTGGCTGTGACCCGATAGACATTGTGTTCATTTATAATGTTCATTTTTATTATTCATTGTAAACTTACATTTACAATTTACAATTAGATTAATTTCCAAGTGTATGTGTTCAAAAATTTATAATTTCAAATAGATTAATTTATGGATATGTTGCATATAGATGTATAGTTATATGTATGCATATACTTAGTTGTGTATACATATATATGTATGTATGTATGTATGTATGTATGTATGTATGTATGTATGTATATACGTACATACATATATATATATATATATTTATTTATATATTTATATATATGTATGCATGTATACACAACTAGGGAGGTTGTAAAGAGCAAGTCAATTTGCATGATGACATTTCAGGTCAAGTCTTTCAAGAGTTTACTTTGGCTGTGACCTGGTAGACATTGTGTTCATTTATGATGTTCATTCATGAACCTGAACAATGGGATTTGATTTATGGTGGGATTTACTTATTCATTGTAAACTTACAATTTATAATTAGATTGATTTCCACTTACACTTACAATTTATGGATACGCTACATATAAATGTATAGTTATATATATATATATATATATATGTATGAATATACTTAGTTGTGTATACATATATATATACACACACACAACTATGTATATGCATACATATACATATATATATGTATGTATACATATATATATGTATATGTATGCATATACATAGTTGTATGTGTATATATATATATATGTACATAATTTTTTGAATTTTTGCAACATACATTTCTTAATGTACATTTAAATTTTCAACAATGTTAGTTAGATGAATACAACAAACACATATCCAACAAAAGGATAGATGAATACAACAAACACAAAACTGATTTCGAATCACAAAAGCATAGATCATTAACTTAGAAAGAAGACAAGGATTCTTCAGTCTTACAAAAAACACATTGAAACACATCAAATTAGATAAGTTGAGAACAGATTACCATTTAGTTGTACAAAATTAGACACTAGTATCCTTTGGCTATCCAATACAATAGACTAGTATCCTTTGATTGTCTAATACAATAGACTAGCATTTAGTTTTACAAAAAACACTCTAGCACACTTCGAGGTCAAAAAGTTGACAACAAAAAATCCTAATCAGACATCCACAGATTTGATTATGAAGTGGTGTGTCCTTGGGGGTCAACTGACTCCGCGTCAACTGGAGAAGATGTTAAGGACTGCAGATTGTTTTGTATGGCACTTGCTATACAAGCAAGCAATGCATGATTTGCCTCTGGAGTGAGCTGTAATTGTGGAGAGCAGCCTTCAGAAGACCCATTTTGTAGGCTGCTAAGAGCTGCAAAGGCTGGAGATAAAATGTTAATCATGTCCCTTAAAATTGGATGTTGACTTGGAAGAGGAGTTGTAGGAGTACTCTTACTTCTGTTTCTTTCTGCTCTTTCCGCCTACTTTTGGTTTTCCTTCAACTGTCTAGCAATCTTTGCTTGCTCCCTTTGAAGCTCCTTTTCATGTCGCTGCCTCAGTTTCTCCTCCGCAATTTTTTTTTTTGCAGCACGCTCCAATCTGTTTGCCTCCCTCTGTGTGAGGATTTCTTCTCTTTATGCCTTCCTTTTAGCCATTTGCTCCCTTTTCCTTTTCTACAATTCTTGGTTTCTTTGCTTTTGTGCCTCTTTTTCATTCAACAAATTGAAGAAATCATCCGATGTCAAAATTTGAGACTGCCTACTAAGGCATATGACCCCATTGCGACCTCTGTTAGATGATTGGCGCACTTGTTGCATTGGGAGTTGCAAAAAAGTGCTTTTGCTGGTTGCTGGTTGCTGATCATTAACTTGTGTGTATGGCACATAGTCAGCCTCTTCATCACTTGAGTCATTAGCATCGAGTCCATCCTCTTCATCATTTTCAGCCTCCCAATTTCTCCTAGTTGTGAAGTAATGGATGAAATCTTCAGGATCAACATTCGGTGGTGATGGCATGGACAACCCTTCATCCACTTGAGTGAAATTGAGATGCACCCCTAGGTTCAAAGTTGCATCTTGAAATTTAGATGGCGGATTCAGACTCTCTTCATTTTCAGCTGCCTGATTACATGATCGAACTGCTGGCTCTTGTTGAATTTCTGTTGCCTCAATATTTTCTGGATTTGGGGGAATGTTTGCAGAAAAGGTTTCCACAAACTGTCCAATTTGTTCCTCATTCCAACCTGCTATCCTCAAACAAGTCTTCGTTGCCATGAACTGTGCCTCTTCATCAGCTGTATCACCCTCAGTTTCTGCTTCCAATGTCGTTCCTTTCTCTTCAACCACGAAATCTTGGCTTGGCCCCATATCCAAGTCAAGTGCATGTTGATCTAATGGCCAAATTCTTGTTTTTCTAAAACCACTTGCAATGTTATTAGGAGTCAAAGCTTGTGCAAAAGCTTTGCTGGAAAGTGTTGACAACTCTTCCCTTCCAATGTCAAGTTGAGGATTTTCAGAGAGCCATATAGTCCTTTGTTGTTTGAAGTAGTTCTTAAATGGTGAGAACACACTAACATCAAGGGGCTGCAATTTGTGGTTGCAATGTGCTGGAAGTGTGAGAAAATCTATTCCCATAGTCTTTGCTTCTTTGACCATTTTGAATGCCACATGGCTACCATGACCGTCAAAGATTAGAAGTTGTCTGTTGGTTGGTGACACACCTCTTGGGACATTTTTTGCGAAGTGTTTTAACCATTCCACAAATAATTCTTTGGTCATCCAAGCATGCTCTTGGATTTCCATGCATGCCCTTGGCTCACAATTAACAATATAGTTTCTAATGTTCCTTTTGGACTTGAACAAATAGTAACTAGGTATAGTTTGACCTGCTGCACTAACACAAGCTAGAACAGTGATCCATTCTCTGCTTTTAGCAATTAATTGTGGAACACATTTCATCCCTATTTTTGCAATAACTCTCATTGCACAATTTCTGCCAGCTTGCACACCTATTTCATCGCAGTTTCATATGTTGTTGGGCCCATAATTATGTTTGTTGTACAACTCCTCCAAGTTATCATAGAATGAAGAAACTATTTCGGGGCGCAGCATTATAGCTTGATTTGTAGCCACTCCTTCAGGTGTTCGAATTGTTAGATCAGGATGCCTTTGACAAAATCCAACCCACCATGACCTCCCTGGTATCCCATTTGTGAATGGGTTAGGCCTCACTCCAACCATGTGGGCCACCGTTGACTTAAGTTGTGACACTTGAAGGCCATGGCCAATATTAGCCATATCTTTACACCATTGCACAATTTCAGCTTCTTCTTCGTCAGTTAGGATTGTTCATGGCCCCCTCTTTTTTGTGGATGTCACACCATTGAGCCATGCCCGCAAACTGCTAGGCGAGATTCCCCATTTGATCACTAAACCTCTGATTGACATTCAATGGTCCTCAACATTTGCAATGGCTTTTTCCATGTCATGCATAGACCAAATTTTCATGCACCGATCTGGGGTTGTCACTTGGTCAGCAGATGGCAGTTCCATTTCTACATTAGTATTATGAACAATAGGTTCAAAACCATCATTTTCATTGGTTTGTTCATCATTTTTAGAAATAACTTCCTTGTCCATGTTCACTGCTGGCTCTTCATCAACATCTGGAACATTGAATGTCACTCCACGAGGTACTCTATTCAAGTGCCTCCCACCCGATCTTTTCCTCTTGTGCCTTGGTGCCATGATTGTCAATGATCTTGTACATTGTAAGTGATCAAGTGTCAAAAAAACAATGTATAAACATTGCAAAACACAGATATAAGTACAAAACATAGGTATAAACATTGCAAAATAGAAAACATATCTATTTTATCATTCAAATCTGCTCAAAAGTCAATGGGTCTAATTCAGGTTAGCACCTTATAAAATCATTTTGGTGCCCATTAAAAATCACTCCTACATATTAATCTCCTTACTAAAGCACCAGACACCAAACACATTACACCCCAATTAGGGTCCGATTAAAGCATATGACTAATGTTTTTTGTTGTTGGGTATCCGATTCTTATGCATCATTTAATTTGGGTTTACATATATATATGTAGATATAGATGTATTTATATGTATTTGTATAAACATATGTATACATGTATCTATGGATACATATAATTACATAGTTACATGTATGCATATATCTGTACATATACATATATATATATATATATATATACATAGATATATATATACATAGATATATGTATGTATTTATATCAATGTTCAAAGCACATTGTATAGACTTGGGTTTTCAAAAAAGAGCACAAGAAATTAACCAAGGGTTTCATAATAATAATTCCTCACTCGCAGGAATACAAAAGTGCATTTTCAGATAGATGCAGAATATTACAGGAAAGGGTTTCATGAGATTAATTCCTTAAGCACACGAATTTGGAAAAAAAACATGCAAGGGTTTTGAAAAATACATATTTATTTTTAATGGGTTTGTCGATTTATGCCCAAAGTGACATGGGTTTTTTATAAAAAGGTCGAAGCAGACCAAAAAATATTATTTTGTAGACATGTGTTCAAACCCACGAAATTCTTGATCATTTCTGGAGACAAAATCATGAGACAATCGACTTTACCAGGTCGTATTTAATCATTAAAGCACAAAAGAAAACCAAATTCACATTTTTTTTAGGGTATGTATGTATGTATGTATGTGCATACGTACATACATACATACATACATATATACATACATATATATGTATGTATGTATGTATGTATGTATGTATGTGCATACATACATACATACATACATACATACATACATAAATTCAATGTGGGAAAAGGAGTGTAAGAGGAATGATTTATTTCATAAACAAGTAGTAATAGTTTTTCAATCATCGAATAAATCCTTCATGGGTCGTGAAAGATGCAAAAGAAAATGATTAACCGGTACCATTGTTTGCATTTTAAAAGGATAGGCAAAGGATAGACATATACATCGATTTGTTGAATGAACAAGAGACACATAATGTAAAATGACAAATATATGTATGCTAGCCTGTTGTATGTGCAATGGGAAGTAGAAAAAATAAACAAATGCTAGGCTATTGTATTGGACAACCAAATGAAACGTATTTAAACAGACTTATAGACATATATATGTGTGTTTGTGTATGTATATACATACATATATACATGTATATATGTGTATATGTTTTTAAATACATAATACACATATTAAATGCATGTATATATATACACACACACACACATATACATATTAAACCCTGATAAATGACCAACCCTGAAAATGACCAAAAATAAACAAATATAAATAGGTACACATATAAGAAAAAATAAATGACAAATATAAACCCTGATATAAACACTGAAGTAAATGAAAATGAGCAAAAACATACAAATATAAATATAGGTACCATTGTTTGCATTTTCAATAGATAGGCAAAGGATACACACATATACATCGATTTGTTGAATGAACAAGAGACACGTAATGTAAAATGACAAATATATGTATGCTAGCCTACTGTATGTGCAATGGAAAGTAGAAAAATATAAACAAATGATAGAATGTATAAAGTAAGAAGACACTGCATAAATGAAAATAACTATAAGTACCTACCTGAGACTTAGGATATCAGAGGAATGTGCAGAACATCTTTGTCGTTGCTTTCAATTTTGCAGACAATAACATGCAATTGTGAATGTTGCTGGCTACTTTCCCCCTCTTATTTAGGAATTCGAATCTGACAATTGAATGCATTCAATTTGGTTGTTGTGTTTGAAATTTGAATTTGTTTGAGCATTTGAATTTGAAGCTGCAAGTTACGTAGGTTTTTAAAGATGATATGATTGAATTCTGCATTACATTTGGATTTGATGTTTATTTGGGGAGCCTTACACCTATATTTAATTGTGCAGGTACCTACAGGAAATGAAATAAATACATATAGCTGCCAGGGAGTGTGTGAAAGACTGTGCATTTCAAATCCCATATAGTTAAAACGAGATTGTGATTATGTCATCTAAAGCACCATTAGCTGTGCATGTATACTTGTAAATATAAAATGTAGTGAGGGAAAAACATTTGCAAGTGGGGGTATTTGTAACAGTAAATGATTTAAATGAAATTGTAAATGAGCCTTTTTATGTGCAAGTTGAATTCTTTTATAAATGCAAAGGCATGTTTAGCTGTCTACTATGATTGGTGAGTGACTCATTTTGTTATGAGCAGTTATTGGTGTTGTTGTAATTTTCTATTTGTTCATAAAAAGTTTTTTAGTGGATCAAAGTTAAATTTTTTTTGGGGGTGGAGTGAGTATGGAGGTGGTGGTTATTCAATGGGTGGCAGATACTGGGTCTTCTCCCCTACTTGGTCAAATGTTTTTTCAAACATATGCCACACTGCCTCGTACTTTTTTTTTGGAAACTTGCATGCTACCACACCCATCAAGCATCCAAAGCAACTTGGCAACTCCTCAACAGCTTGGAAGACCTAGTCAACTCCACTTCATAGGCAGTTTAGTTAAAGATTTGTTTGACATTAATATTGTATGATTAGTTTTTTATGCTAGGGGAGAGGGGCCCATAGTGGAGCGGGGTCTAATAGTGGGGATAAAAGTAGTTTTTAGTGGACCTCATAGTCGAGCACGTTAATATCCAATTGCAAAATACTTTTTATCCATAAAGTACACAAACTTGCAAATCATGTGATGCCACATCAATGCATGAATAAAACATGACTTAGTGCACCACTATTGGTCTCACTTTTTTTTTGGGCCTTTTTGGATACCTCAACAAAAAGCATGCTGATGTGGCATCATATTTGATGATGTGGCCCTAAAATGAAATATAAAAGCATGTGAGTTACCAAATAAATTGTTGTACAAAATTGGGAATGATTTGAAATTTCCACATAGGATTTTGAGAAACATGAAGTTAGGGTGCTCCACTATGGACCCCTCTCCCCTAATAAACATTTAGTGTAATCATGCAAATTTATTCAACCACTAGTGGGTAGACTTAAAACTATAGGTCACAACAAAGAGTCCAAGGGGAGGTCATTTTATTTCTTACCATTTATTGTAACCGGTACTATTGGAATAGCTAGCAGTTCTAACTGTTTGCCTTTATACACTAATTTTTTAGTAGTCAAGACAAACCATCAACTTATTCAAAGCTTGTAAAAGGGGGTGTCTTTTTCATTTTGGTGTAACTTTTAAACGGTAAATCAAAATTTTGATTGTGAATAGTCAACAAAAAGCTATTTTTGTTCTAGAGACTTTTGCATCGAGATGATATGAAAAATGTGTTTACAACATATTTTGTCCCCTCCTTTGACAGGAAAACTTTAAGTTTCTAAGTGCAAAATTAGGCACGTATGATTATTGTATCTTTTTATTAACTACTCAAAATGAGAAATGCTTTTGTGAAAGTGAGTAATTTCATTGGAAACGATACCACACTCAATTATAAAGTGCCATTATTCATTACATTGAAATTTTTATATTCACTAAAACATATAAAGTGCCAATTTAGGGGGCATCAAAATAATCGAGGGGGATTGTTATTATGATCATACAATTTACATTTCTTCCATAATTCTAAGTTTGACACTCAAAGAATGTGGGAATGACTGAAAAGAATGATTGAAAAGATAATCAACTCACCCACCATCATCTGCTACATGAGATTTTAGACGCTTCACTGAGAGCATTGAGAAATTCTTTCTAGCAAAACATCACTTCTTGCATTAGAATTCAAAGGCGCTTCACCGAGAGCATTCATCAATTCATTAAAACAAGACTACACATCACTTCTTTGGTGTCTACTATGCATCAGTCTTCTAATGGAGCATTTGAGCAACATTCAAAGAAGGGGGGCTGCAAAGTCTCTCTTCATTATATCATTTCTTTTGGAGAGGAGTTTTATTCCCATTGGTTTTTATCCTTTACTCCACTTTATAAGATATTACATTTGTACATGAGTACCTAACATGGCCTAGTAGCTAGTCATCATGCATACATTACTCCCTAAGTTGTACTTAAGGGGTAGTGTTGGTGTAAATAGTATCATTAGATATCTAGTTAAGTTGTCATTACTTTCTAGTTTGACCTATTCAAATTTGCATAAGTTTACTTAGGCTATTATAGAGTTTTGTCTCACCTCATGTGGTTGAGACAAGTGTCCTCACTTTGTGAGACACCTCTTGTGTGGTCACTTGCCACTCACTAGAACACTTGTCATGTGAGTTAGCAAGTGTTCCATCATTGAAGGGTTAGTCAGTCATTGCGTTCGACTTGACTATTTGCCACCTTGCCTATATAAGCAAGGTTAATTTGTACATTTATCTAAACTATTTTATCAACTCCTTGATAATAGCAATTAGGCTTATTGTGTGCTTGAGTGTTTTTGTGGAAGTTTTTGGTTTTTTCTTTATGATCTTGGAAATCATAATAGTAGATACATTAAATTATCTAAAATCATAATCTCAAAATGCAAAAGCATTGAATAGAATGCATAAACACTGAACAAATTGCAACTATGCTAAACAAATTGCAAACACACTACTCAAATTGCCAAAATGTTACTCAAGATGCAAAAACACTATAAGATGTTATAGAAACACTTAAAGAGGTTTTCCGAGACCTAGAGTGTGCTAAACCATAGGCTTGTGTGCCTACACCACATGGCACTACACCTATGCCACATAAGGCAATTTAAGCTAGGAGGTGTTTGCACCACTAGATGATATAGTGCTCCACTCTACAAAATTCTTGCCCCACAACCCAAGGGTTTAGGGTTTAAGGTCTAAGTGTAAATACACTAGAGATAAGTGTGGATACTTAATTTGATAGTGTATACACCATTCGAAGATACAATGTTCAATGGAGTGGATACACCAAACTAACAAAAATGACAATTTTGCAAGATCTAAAAAAAATATTCAAATAACACTAAACAAGGATAAAAATTAGATTGTAAAGAGGTCTCACTAGGCTTGCTAGAATGCGTACACAAAAATTTAAAGGAAAGCAATAGGAAACAAAGCATGAAACTAAAATGCTACTCTATGCCTAAATAAACCTTTAATAGAGCAAAGGTATGTAAACAAAGGATAAGAATGAACAAGTTTCTTACCATACAAACCTTGTTGACAAAGTGTTCTTCTCAAGATGATTGGTTGATTATTGAAGATGAATGTTTATTGCATCCAATTGAGCTCTTCTTGAAAATGACTTGTGTAGAAGAAAAAAATGGTAATGAGACCCATGCCACTAGAAAGTACATGAAACCAAATTTTTGATGATATCTTGTTTTCCCAATTTTGATAATGTACACCCAAGTTATGGCCAAAAGGAAAAAACTACTCCTTTAGGGCACAAAGAGGGCTTGGAGGGGGCCTTGCTGATGTCAGCAAAATATTTTGAGGAATATTCCTTCTTGCTAAAAAAATTCAATCCCTTGTAAAATTTCTAGTGACAAAATATTCCTCTATTTATAACAAAATATGCTAAAAATGTTGCCACCTGAAAACTCGTTGGAAAATGACATGTTGTGACTGGATGTATGAAAGACACTAGTTTTATGACTTTTGGTCGCCACTAGGCCTATAGAAGTTGCCTAATGGTTGGGAAGTTTAACTATATTATTGTCAGTGTTGTGTATAGTGCCAATGCTATTGTAGCATTTGATTTTTATTTTTATTTTTAAACACAATCGTATAGTAGTCGTATAGGGTCCGTACATGCCCCTGCATAAAATAAATTACCTCAGAAGCTCCCATCAATCAATTTGGGAAAACTTATTGTTAAAATTCATTTGTTCAACCTCTTGAATGCAATGGTGAGGTCTGTTTAGCTACAAAACCTAAAAAGAATGAAGATTCTAGATTTGAAGACCTTGTAACCCTAGTTGAAGAAAATCCTAAAAAATTGAGAAGGGGTTTGTTGAATCCATGTTCTAATACGGTGTTAGATTTGTGAAAAACACACAAAATGTAGAATCAAACAAAAAAAAATAACACCTTCCATGCACTAGAGTTGCAAACAAATATTTGTTATTTCCTTAACAAGAAAGAACTTACATAATGATAATACAATGGAGAGTGCTTATAAGAGCAAGCCCTAAATGAGAAAGAGATTAGATCATGACAAGTGTCAAAATCACATGTGATAATACATAATGATCTAATAATAACTCACTCTAATAAAAGAAAAAAACACTCCTAAGTTTTAGTTTAAGTGCATGAAGCGAAATTAGCCTAATAATCAATTAAATATTAATTAATTATTAGCTAATAAATGATTACTCTAACATTTTTAGTTATCCAAACACACTAGTAGCTACACAAAAGGGTCTCACCAAATTCATCCAATAAACCCAACACATATCCAAAATTATCCATGAGTTTCATCCTACTCTAGCTAAAATCTAAACCTTGTTCAATTTTACATCACTATATTAAGGATATATTGTTCCCAATCCTCACATTGTTTTTGAGATATATCATTCCCACATCAACAATGCTATCAACATAAAATTAATTAATTTTTGGCTTTCAACTTGATCAGAGGTAAAATTTTATTTAATTTTTCTTTTTATTAAATATGCATGCATGAATGATTTCTTGTGTGTGTTTCTTTTGTTCGATCATTGAGTCACCTCATGACCAACATTACCATGGTCTTCCATATCATGGTGCATTGGGTCATATGCCTACTTGGATATATATCCCCCACATGTAGAACAAATTGCCACTATGGTCCTTATACCCTAGTGCATAACATAAAGTGTTATAGTAAATCTCAATTGGTTGTTACATTTCAACACATGCTTGCATCCATTTTCAATCACACTCATTATACAATATATCACTATTATCATCCTTTCTATCATTATAATTATCCTCATCCTATCACTTTCATTATTTATTAACATCATTTCTTAATTTCCTTGGATTGAAGGTCATATCCCCTTACCTCTCTTCTATCTCTTCAAACTCTCACATCCATCCTTCATCCTGTCTTACTTGGTTCTCCTTTTAAGAAACCACCCAAGTCTTATCAACCATCTTTATTTTTTGAGGGGGCATGACTAACATATCCCAACCCTCATTCTTCTAAACTACCAGAGCATCTTACCACTAGCTCTAGCTCGTCAAATGTCCATACTTATCTTCTTTGAAACAATATTACTTCTTCTAGTTGCAACACTATTTGAAAAAGAGGGAAAATATGAACACCTAAAATACATTCTCACATTTCCATCATCATCACACTAGATCCATCTTGCATATCCACTTCTAAACATGAATTCATTTGATGTTGATTCCTTCAACATTAATTAAATAAGTATTGATTATTTAATTAACTGTTGACGCCAAAATTTGACAAGGTAATAGTGTCTTATGGGAAATTTTGTTTATGGGGGACCTTTTGTGCTAAACTGAGTGACCTCCGGGTTTTGAGAGAAGTCGACTTCTTCTATAATGGGGGTTTGAAAGGGAAAAGGAAACAAACATAATAAAATAAAGTCTAACCTAAGGCGATGCACCAAGACTTAATGATAGGCACAATAAATCACAGATCTAAGGGCCTGAATGGTGTTGTAGTGTTCCAGAACATCATAAACTTAAGATTACAGCATAGACAATCTATTCATTGACATAAAATAGTATTGCATACATTCCTACTGCCAAGAAGAGTCATTAGACATGGTCTAGGTCAGAAAACTTGCATTCAACATATATAGAAGTTCTTAAATGAAATGTCCAAACAATAAAAGAACAGTTTACAGTTTGATCAAATAGCATGAAAAACATAAAGGCCGAACAATTGGCACAGTCTGAGAGTTTTTGCAATAAAATAAAACAACAATAAAGGCCTGCGTCTTTTTACTAAAACCAATGTTTTCCTTCCAACTCTGGACCCTTTTCTCACAACAGAGAAAAGTATATATAGCAGGGAAAAACCCCCACCGCTTCAGAGTGAAGCAACAAAAAAGATTTCGCAATCCCTTGGCAATGATGCAAGAATTAGAATATTCCCAAAGTCGTTGCAACATAATCGATTTGGAACCAAGCATCCGGTCACTCTAGGCACAGTGCATCCTTCGCAAATGATGGTAGTGGTCCCGACAAGGCCTAATTAGACAAGTGTCACCATCCTATGCGAATGAATATGCCACATAGTGTCCAATAGCATCATTAGACTTGTTTGGTCTATCACCCGATTATGAGATCTGTCGGCTATGCATGTGGCAGCCTTTCTCTGCCCGTATGAACCTTTCTCTTTTGCCGCTAAGGACTTGCGTTAATGCTACACGTGTCGAACGGGCGGGGCACTTCACCATGGAGGGAACGATCACCAACCGGGCGCAAAAGAGATGCGTGGCAGCGTTTTGCTTCCCGCAGTTGCTACTTCATCTCTACGCTGAAAGATTTGCGAATAGCAAACACGTAGCAAGTGTACACTACATATAGTAATTGTGGGGCCCGCCAAAACCTTTTAGCAATGAGGGCTTCATGGTAGCCTTTTAGAGCCTGATGAGGCAGCAAGAAAACATGATCAAAAGTATTCTGCAACCGCAACACGTGGAAGCATAGCAGAGTTTCCTGGAATGTGAAGGAATGCAGAGACTCGAGGTTGCGAGGAGTGGACACGTGGAGTGGCAGAGCAAAACCTAGATAAAAGGCCGAGCTGACTTTGCGATGCACAGGTTGATGCATAGAAAAAAAATACACCCGAAGGGAGCTAGTTAAATATTTATTAACAGCTTTTGGTGACTATCAAGGGCGTTTCGACTAAGGAACGAAGAACCCAAAATTTCTCTAGTTTTTAGGCCAGAGTTCCATTTCATTTAGACAATGGAGTAAGAGATTGGAAAGAGCCACATGTAGAGGCGACCATTCATCCTCAGATGGCTTCACCATGTTGTGCAAATTCTCCTGCACTCCACTTAGATCAATAGTTTCTTTGTGAGGCAGCGCACTTGGTAAATCGGCCCTTGCTTCACAATGAACTAGTAGTTGTGCAAGCAGATGAATCACTCCCTCAATGTCGGTTGCCATGGGAGGATGATTGAAATCCCTGAAAGCCTCTGGATCATTTTCTTTCTCTTCTATCTTTTCCACAATCTGCTTGGCCATGGCAATAGAGCCATCTTCAAGGAATGGGGACGACAAACCCATCTTGCTTAACTCGGAGAAACTCCCCCGCATGTTGTCTAGTGTCTTGCTTAGAATAGCCACGGTTGCTTTAGTGCACTGGAAGGCAGAGTGCAAATGGATGAACTTATTTTCCGTTTGAGCAACAACATCCCGATCTTCAATACCCGCTCTGGAAAGACTCTCATCAGAGACCGAGTATAGCTCGGTGAGTAGATATTTTGCTTCCGAAACCTTCTCCAAGATGAACTGTGGGAACTGCTCAATCATATCATGAGCCTCCTGACTCAGCTTTGATGCCTTGGCGATGAATCAAAGGGTAGGCTGCAGTGTTAGGCAAAAGGCTTTAATTTTTTCCCAGCGAGATATGTACAACTGCCTAACCAATGGAATGATGTATGGCTGTGTAGGGGGAGATAGGAGAGAAATTTTAAGAGAATCAATCTCCGCATCTTTTGAAATAATGACCTTAGCCAATTCTTCCCTTTTCTTTTTCTCAGATGCTAGCTGTTCCGCAGAGCTTCTCATTTTTTTATTCCAATTCTCCTCGGCTTGGGAGTGATTTGCTAAGTGCATGTCCAAAGAAGACTTTGTCTCTTGGAGTTCTTCTATTTGAGCTTTTAGGCCCTTAAATTCAACCTCTTTTTCTTATATTTTCTGCTCATATTGAGCCTGTTGGTGCTGCAACACTTCATTTCTCTACGCTATTCCTTGACTATACTCAAGGTGAAGTCGCTCCAGTTCTTCATTTTTCATTCTTCATTCTGTTCCATCTCCTGATTCTTAGACTGTAGCTCTTTTATCATGGCAGGGTCAGTAGCCTGAGTCTTCACAAGTTCACCTTGAAGTCCATTCCTCTCATCCTCTGCTGCCAGCGCCCTTTCAGTCATACAAGAAACATCCGCCTTCAAGGATTTCTCTTTATTCTCCAAAAAACTAACCCTTTCTCTTGCTGCTTTAAGCTACTCATCCTTCTTTTTTAGCTAGCGGCCAGTTTTAAGGAAGTCAGAAGTGACTACCCATTGTGTCTCCTCCATGATTTCAACCTTATCCTACAGTCGGGCCACCTTCATGTCGAGCCCTACCACATATATCTCATAATCTTCAGGGTGCATTTCCCCCTGAGGCTTGATTACTCTCGAGTACATGGTTGCAAACTTCAATTCCTGCCAGGCCTCATCATAAAGAGTCTGTATTTTTGGCTCAGCAGAAGCACTATCATCTTTTTCCCTGCTCTTTCACATTCTACTTGCACGTGCCTCCTTTTCGCAATCAATCTGTGCCATAAATTTGGCTAGCGACGAAACTAGTCCACCTGCGAAAGGAGCGCCAGAAGGTAGGGCATAGGGATAGGTAACCCTCATAGGCACGAGCATTTGTTTCTTCTGGAGAGTGACAGTCTGCGGGGAGAAGAGAGGTATGTTCCAAAGTTTGGTTTGAGGCCCAACGGAAGGGCTAGTCACTTGCAATAACTGAATTGGCGAATCAGCCATAGGACTCATAGGCTAGGATGGTGGAGTTGTGAATGTGGTGTCAGCCTGTTGCGATGGAAGAGGATCCGCAGTAATAGCAAAAAAATAAGGGGCACTCGTAGGGGGTATGTTTTCAGAAAGCGAGGCAAGGAGAGTTTGAGCGGCAGCAGCAGGTGTAAGGGTCTACAGAGGAGTAAGGCCAAGTGGAGTGGTCTGCGAAAATTGGGCGAAACCTCTTGAATATGTTGGATTAAAAGTGGAAAGCATAGGGCCAATACTCATGGCAGGGATCGGTGTTGAGGAAGGGGTAGATACCAGGGAATGAGAAGCAAGGGAAGAAGGAGTGAATTTTACCTGTTGACTAGTCAATGGTGGCTCCAGAATTGTCAGCGACTCCTCCTCAGCCTCAAGCTCCTGGCTAGCTTCAAGCACTTTTCTTTTGGCTGGTTCTTGCGAACTCTCTCCAAGAATGCTCCTTGTGCACTATCATTTTGCGGGTGGAGTGTCTTGAGCTTCAGCAGCTATTGATGTTTGTTGTAGTGATAATCTGGCTGGCTTAGCGGACAAAGTGAGTGTACACAAGGCCCTTGATATATTAAAGCGCACATTCGTGGCCACATAGGCAGGTTATATGGGGCCTTTCTCCTTCAGCACAGAGGCTGATGTCGCCACTTCCTCTTCTTGCTCTTCAGACTCGTCCCTTGGGTCTCCACTCTTATTAATACTAGAGTTCGAGCTGGGGTGACCCTCATTCCACCATCTTTCAAATTCCTTGTCATCCTTGAGACTGCCGTAAGGGGCATCCAATTGCCCTATCTCCTAGTGATACTTCTAGAAAGCTTCTATTTTTTTAGCAGTCCACTCATCATCCTTCTTCAACTTATTATACATGGCACGTTCCATGTGGACATTATCTTTGGACACTGCCACAACAAAGTAGAAATTGTGCCATGGCCCTCTAGTATCTTGCATAGGAATACGTGCCAATTCAACAAAATTTTCATCTTTGTCTACCCGCGGGTTATGCCGCTTCTCCGAGTAAGGTCGAGGAATATGTGTAACTTTCATGTGTGGCTTCGATAAGTCATTGAAAGGGTTGTAATTCCACTTATTATTTACTAGGACCAACTCTAAATAAGATAGTTTATCCTCCAATAACTGGTCTGATTGTTTCTTTATCAGATTTATTGACTTGAAATTCTTCGGACAAGAGAAGAATCCCTTTTTCTTGACACTTTTGCTGCTACAAAAGGTAAAATAAATGATACACACATGCCGATACATTTCCAGTGCGAGCACCCTATTTGTGACACGGGCGAGGAGCAAGAAAGGTTGACCAATGAAGCCCCGCATCCAGAGAATTGTGCAATTTGCTCCTAAGAACCAGTCACAGGCGGGAGTGAAACTCTGCATATATCCGGTATGTTCCTTGTCGAGCCGGATTATGTCACCTTCTCCGATTAAATCATGCAAGACCAGAGTTATAAAATAGTCTGAAAATGCATAATAATCATATGATATGGAAAGAAAAGGCGTCCACGTGGACACTGGCTTCCTCTTACCCTGCTCATGAAAATTTGATAATTGAAAATATCAGGCAAAAAAATTAGGGTTCTGATGTAGAAACATGTGAACCAGGAAATAAAGAAATCTAAACTTTCCCTCCACCGGGTAATTCTTTATTTACCATATCATTTTATCTACCATGAACTCAACAAAATCATACCAGAAGGTATCATGTTGCTTGTGGAATTGGAATGTCAGTCCCAGTTGAAAAGTGTCCACCATCTCATCAGAGTCTCGACAGCACACAAAAGCTAGCATGGACATGGCATCCTATAAATCCTTGTGTAACGCACCGCGCGACAATGGAATACTTAGCAGTTTAGCGACTGGGATGCCTTTCTTACCAATCTCCTCCAACAAGAACTCTGAGTTCTTTTTCATTTCCCTCCATGTTTTTTCTCCTTTGCCAGGGTAAAAGGACTCAATGTTCTCTCTTCTTTTATTAGAGTTTAGGATGCATAACATATGTCAGATGGCCTGTGGGGTGATGTGAACCCTTAAGTTTCAACCCTCAATTTAGTGGGTGTTAGGGTTATAACGCTGGATGGTAGCGTCAACTATCTTCGGGCAGTAGTGCACCGGCGGGACCATGTATTGTAGAAGACCATTGTACCAAATTTTCATTGTTGTAGATTTGTCCGCCTTTGGTGCCGTCAACCTTGCGTAGGCTGCTTCCCTTAAGGATTTAGGATTTTTTGCGAGCCGTGGATCATAGATATTATCCCATTTCTGCCCAACCCTTTTCTTGTTTCTGCAATCTTTAGGCCTAGTTAGCTCTATTGTATAGGCCCTCTTCGATTTGCTTGTTATACCAGGCGTAGCATACGCCAAATCCTCATAGACATATACACCCTCTGATGATTGTATGACTGTAAACAACTCTTGGCTAATTTCCTCTTGCATTTGTTGAGATGAACCCTCCGACATTTTCTCTTTTTATGAAGACCTTTGCAAATTTTGGACTCTATAATTTTTCTCAGCTTTTGATACACTAAAAAAAAACTCTGCACCTTTAGCTTTGGCTTTCGTGAAAAGACTTTGAATTATTAAGCCTTTTCATGTAATATTTGGCTACCTTTCCTCAAGGTGGTAGACGAAAGCATGCCTTTTTCATTTAATTCGGCATGTACCGTTAATTTTGCAATTCATGCAAAATGAACTACTTGCCATTTTGAGGTGGCAGAAGCTTATTATTGTGTTTGGCAACCGTGTGATATGCTGTGATTACCTTGAAACTTGAGCCAACAATTTGCTTTCTAAGCTTGCATTAGTATGTGTTGGTAATTAATATCCTGGCTGGAATGATTACGCAAAAGCAAATGATGACGACCTGAAAATATATGGATATTGCCTTGGGCTTTGGGAAATGCCTATGAGATGACACAATAGCCTACAGCCATGCGGCTTACTATCGATGAGCCCCACCTTTTTAAAGCTAATTAATTAGCTCCTATTAATTTAGCACACATTGAGTTGTACCTCCGTAGATGCAACTAGCCTAAAAATGTGAGCAAACGCAGGCACGCCTTTCAAGTTGGCATCTAGTTATCATCATGTTTTCTCAAAACAGATTAGCATACGTCTTGTCATTTTTTCTATAAATAGGCCGGTAAGTAGCGAGGAAATCATACTTAGCATTTGAGCAGTGATAGGTTGTTAGCAGAGTTTTAAGCAAGTTTTCTCATAAGTTAGGTGATAGGTAAATTTGAGTATTGGCTAAAAAGCATAGGCATAGTGTCAAAATCATGGATACTCCTGTTCATCTAACCTCTTATAAGTCACAGACAGCGTTTCTAGGGGAAGTTTCTACTAGGCAGCTGAAAAGGATGACCAAGAATAAGCATTTCTTGGTCTTGATAGCCATAAAATGGGTTTTGGGTAAAGACTGCATAGAATATGAGGACAAGTATCATGTGAAAATTGATATATGTTCCCACTTTGTAGCGTCTATGTTAGACATTGGCATTCCCAAGCCCCTCATCCTAAAGTTGGTCAAGGAAATGTTTCCTAGAAAGTACCTGAATGGCCTTGGTGAATTTGTTGCTCACACCACATATGGGTAGGTCTGTTGTCAGTCAACAACCTTCATTGTTATATTGAGGAAGAAGCGGTAGTTGTATGGCTGCCATTTCTTAGTGGATTCCGCCTTCAGACATGTGACAAGCATCGACAGAGGGCTACCGAGGCCCTGCACTTCCTGTTTCGCAATTACAACGCGATACCGTTCTACGATTTAGATTGGTATATTAACTTCAAGAACCTAGTGTTTCCATCACCAATGGCAGTTGTGTCGAATGATGTTGCTTCTGTTGTCAAAGAACCTGCTGACGAGGAAGAGGTAAACGTTGTCATTGATGCATCAATTGCTGCCTCATGTGCCCTTGGATGAAAACCCCCTCTGCTCCCAAAAAAAAATGCCTCCCAGTTTTCTTTATTTCCTGTTGTTACATAGACCACATGTCCTGCAATTTTGTATATAAGCCTGAAAAAGGCTATCATTTTGGCATACATACAAGAATAGCTAGAATAGTTGTATACTTTTTGGGTTATGGCTTCCCCAACCATTTTGAAATGTAAAAACCAAAGAATATATATAAATAGATATGTATCTTTATATAAAAATCCATGGCTCTTTCTTTCATTCTGTATTTCAGTTTTATGGGATCTTTTATAGCATATGTGTTTATTTCTTTGCACATGGGTATGTTTTATGTAAAGCAATCTCGCTATTCCACCCTCCGTAATAATGGGTTACTTCCGCAGAAGCACAAACCAATTTTGAAAAAGATCGACCAAAGAAAGGGAAATAAAATAAAAACACTATTCACATATGTACAAAATAGAACTCAACACCTAATGGAACAGCTTAAGATGACTCCCATTAACTGGGATTCCTAATGGTTCCTATTCCATATTTTCTAACTTGAAAGCATTATGCTCCTTGCGCCAAATGATTTTAAAGGGACCCTCCCATAGGTTATCAAATTTTCCATGTTGACCTGGCTTATCAGCCCTTTTATCATATTTCAGTACTAAGTCCCCGCACTTTAGGCCTTGGTCGGAAGCCTTCTTGTCAAACCATCACTTGACCACTTGTTGACGGTTTGTCATGGCTATTAGGGAATTCTCCCTTTTCTCTTGCACTTCTAACAGTTCGGCAAGCCGAACTTCCATGGCACCGTCTTGTTCTATCTCGAGGGATTTCAACAATTGGAGTGTCGAAATCTCCATAGATATAGGTAATAGCGCCTCTTTCCCGTATACCAACTCATAAGGAAAAGTCTTAAGGACTTGCTTAGGAGTTATGCGGTTTTCCCAGAGCGTTGCTCAGAGGTTTTTATGCCATTCCCTCTAGTGTTCCAAACCAATCCTTTTAAGGAGCTGGCCTAGGCTCTTGTTCATTAACTTCGCTAGGCCGTTTCCCTACGGGTAATAATTTGATGATGTCTTGAGGAATATGCCATTTGATAATGCGAAGCGACATACCTTTGTGCCTAGGAAAGTTATGACATTATTAGAAATGATAGTCTTTGGAGGACTGAACCTTGTCACCAACTCTTTAAGGAAATCTACAATCTCTGTTTCTGTTGCGCTTTTCAGCAGAATGACCTCCGTCCATCTGGTGAAGTAATCCGTGGCAATCAGAATCCACTTGTGTCTGGCACTAGAAGTAGGGTTAATCATCCCAATGAAGTCCAGGCCCCATTGCGCAAACAGTTCATCTGCCACTATGGGTTTGAGAGGCATTGCGGAATTCTTCCTTCTGTCAGTAAAAAACTGGCATTTTTTGCAAGATTTTACCAAAGAGTGGGAGTCATTAAATAGTGTAGGCCAATAGTAACCAGCACGCATGATCTTAATGGCAGTGGTCTTAGCAGAGTAGTTTCCGCCTGCAGTGCTATTGTGGAACGTGTCGAGGATCCTCTTTGCTTGCTCCGAAGTAACGCATCATAGGAGAAGACCATTAAAATTCCTTTTGAAAATGACTCCTACTAGCGTATATTTGCAATTTTGCAGCCGGTAGCATCTCCTCTTTTGGGTTGAGAGACCTAGCGGATACTTTCTAGTTTGCATGAACCTCATTCTATCAGTCAGCCAACAACCCTCTAATTTTGGTTCATTTATCAAGATGACCTCCAATTGCTCCACTATGACGGGTGTATGCTCGTTCTGTGCCATGTATTCACACAGTTCTCTTCCTCTAATAGTTTTAGTAGGTTTGACCTCAATGTCATATTCAAGGATCTTGGCGATCCAATTAGCTCTTTTTCTGTGATATTCCCTTCCATGATATATTCGTACACACTGGAATGTGCAACATACACAATCACCTTGTTGCAGTAAATTAGATGGCATAACTTTTTAAGTCTCTTCACTATTGTAAAGGCCTGCCTTTCGACAAAATTATAATTCGCCTCATATTCCTTTAGGGTCCGGGAGTAGAATGCCACTGGATGTTCCCCCTTTCCTTCATCATCTTTTTGGGTTAGGATAGTAGCGATACTGGACTTGCTACTGAATGCATACATTATAAAATCCTTAGATAGATCTAGATTAACCAGTACTGAGGTTGTGGAAATAGCTTCCTTAACTTTTTCAAACACATCCCGAGCTTCGGTCATCCATTTGAATGCCTGATCCTTTTTAAGCATTAGGGTGATCATCTTAATTATCCCTGCAAAGTTGGAAACAAACTTGGTAACAAAATTTACTTTTCCCAGGAAAGACTGAACACCTTTCTTATTCACTAGAAGGGGGAGTTCCATGATAGCTTTTACCTGTTCGGGGTTGATTGAAATTTCTTCTTTAGACACCACATGTCCTAACAGCTTGCCTTGCGATACTTCGAATATGCATTTCTTCAGATTTAGGGAAACCCCGAACTCTCGACACTTTCGAAAAACTATTTCTAAGTGATAAAAATGATCATCCTTAGATTTAGAAAACACAGTAAGATCATCCAAGTAAATTAGAATAAACTTATTGATTAGTTCATTGAATACGATGTCCATTGCCTGCTGGAATGTTTCCCCTGCATTGGATAAACCAAAAGGAATTTTAGCATATGAAAATGTTCTCCAATTTGTGGTGAACGTAGTCTTGTGCTGATCAACTTCCTTAACTCGGATCTAATTGTAGCCAGAGAAACCATCTAGCAGAGAAAAAATTTCCGATCCTGCAAGCGTTTGTAGGATTGACTCCATTGAAGGCAGTGGGTAATGGTCTTTCAGGAATGCTCTGTTTAGGTCTCGGAAGTCTACACACAAACGGATATCTCCATTCTTCTTTTGGATCAGGCTCAGATTGGATACCCAAGTACTATGCTTGATTGGGAAGACAATGCGTGACTCAATGAGCTTAGTTAACTCTTGTGCCATTAGCGCTTCAATTGTAGGGTTGACTGGCCTCTGTTTTTGTTGGACTGGTTTTGCACCTTCTGTTAGCTCAATAGTGTGTTGAATGATATTAGGATCATACCTGTCCAAATCATCATAGGACCAAGCCATTACTCCATACTTTTCACAAAAACTGATGAGTCTTTCTTTATCATGGTGCGGGACATTTTTTCCGACTCGAAGATTCTTTCCATCTATGAACCGAAGGTTCACATAATCACTTGTGTTTGCTACGAACTTTCATTTATCATTTTGGGCATCATCACAATCAAAAAAAATTTCGAGAGTAACCAATCCTTTCGGAAGCTTGTTAGATTTGCGCTGCATAATTTGTCCTTCATAAGCTTCGACAATCTTTGGTTGAAGTTGATTGAAAAATTCCCCTAATTGTTGGATGAACGAGGCGATGTGTTCATCACTTTCAAAAACTTGCCAACTCTAATCATTGTCATGAATTTTCGGTCGGACAAGTACTCATGTTGAATATTCGTTATGTATAAGGTCAGAGGAAGGATCAAACTGAGCACCAATTACGGCCATGCGATCTACATCGCTATTTTGTCCTTGGGGAATAGTCTGGATGTTGAAGCCTTCAAAACCCTCAACCACATCCTAGACTCGGTGCCGATAGGATCTCATGTGGACATTCTTTGCCACAGAAATCCCTCAGACTTGGTTGACTACTAGTTCATAATTTCCGAACACCATTAATTGCTTAATTCCCATTCGTTCCACAAGGCTTAAACCTTAAACTAATCCTTCATATTCAGCCTCATTGTTTGAATAGGTGAAATGAAAACGAAAAAACCTTAACAATTTTTCATTTTGTGGGGAAATTAGATATATCCCCGCTCCAACACCCACTTTGCTTCTTGCTCCGTCAAAGTACAACGTCCATAGCTCATTTGCTTGGCTACCTTCGGACTCTTTGGCAACCTTTGGAAGCACTTGGTCTTCATCATAAATTACATAGGTGCCCAATCCTATAGCATGATAATTGTTGAAAGGATCATTGTCGATGTGTTCACTCAACAGAGCATCTTCATTGTCATTTGGGTCTCCGTTCACCTTTTCTTCCTCTAGTAATTCAACGCAATACATTTCTTGCTTGGTGATAGAGGTATGTGCGGCTTCAAAATTGATCAAGGCTTCGTTTGCTACATGTTCAGAATGTAAAGCCTCCGATTCCATCTTCATTTTTGCGCCGTGTTTGGTCCTAAGTATCAGATGTGACCAATCCAAGGACAAGTAACCGCCCACCTTTGAAGTAAATTCTCGGGATAGATAGAGACCAAACATAGGAGGAACATCTATGATCACAGTGTCTTGCAGCACCGTGATACTAGGACAAACAAATAGAGTTAAAGGAAGTGCTTTGATGATACCTACAGTTTCAACTTTGTTCCCAGGGTGAAGCCACAATAGTGGTTTACAATTGAAGTGAGGAAGGAAAACTCACAAAAAATGAATGCATGGAAAAAATATTGATTTTAGGGGTTCGTACAAACATACTAGTTCGACTGAACCCATTAGGGGTTCGCTAGAACCTGGGCTCGGGCGAACCCTTTTAATGCTTTCCCGCCAAAAATTACAACAAAAATCCTTATAAAAGAGGGGTTCGCTCAAACCCCTAGGCATTCATTCAAACCCCCCTTATTCCTCATCCCTCCTCTGAGACACAAAAAAACCCTAAATTTTGGCACTTCGGAGCTCGGGTTGATGATGAAAATGGATGAATCTTCACAAACCCAACTGGAATCAGGTAGTCCTCGAAACAAGCTATCCAACGAATATAATCTTAATATGTTTTGGTTTTATTATGTATTTGTTTTTTAGTTTTATTAAACATAGGTTTTTTATCGAAAATGAAGGTCTATGTTCTACACATGTGGAAAAATAGAAAATTATCAATTTTTTTTTGAAAAATATAAGTGCACCAGATATTGAAGTCCTTGATCCAACAAAAAAAATAAAATTGAATTTCGATATATACAAAAAAAGTTATGCATTATACGGTCGTGCTATGTCTGAAATGTAATTGGTTTGACTTCGAAACTTGATTAAAGAAAAAATATTCAATAAAAAATTGTCTAACCAAGTGGAAGCACTAGATATCAGAGTTACAAATCTAAATTTGAAATAATTAGAATTTTATCCTTCATGGAAAAAAAGTTATGCATTATACAGTTTGCGTCACTTTTTAAAAATGTTGTTTTTTGAAAAAAACCAGTTTTGTGGGAGATGGAAAAAGAAGTGTAAACTTATTCCAAAAATTTTGAAAAAAATATTTTCAGAATCTACAGAAAAATGTGATGAGACTCTAGTTTGCATTATCTTCAAAATTTAGTCGCTACAGCTGCCCGAATGTGAAGATTTAGTTAAAAATAATAATTTCAGTGTCCAGTTTGGCCAAAAATTGTAAACCACTATTGTGGGATCACCCCCCATCAAGCTGCATTGCCCCCTTTTCATAGGTTCATAGTTGAGTCCTAAAGCTTCAACTATCTGTTTAGACATAACCGTGGTACTAGTGCCATAATTATTCATAGCATTGTGCAATAACTTTTTTCCTATAATGAGAGTCAAGAAGAAGGGTTGGGGTTTTAACTTATCCCTAACATCGGCAAGGGATTCCTTTGTATTGTTTGTAAAGACTTTAGCTGGCAGTATTTGATTGACAACCTCTGCACTGGAAAACTGCACTGTTGGCCCTGTATTGACCTCTTCTTGAAGCGCCTTCTGTAATAGCGTCTTTTGCTCTGGGATAACTAGAATGTCCCATAAAGATACATTAGCGGATGACTTCTTCAATTGTTCAACCACATTAAAAGGTGACAAGCTCGGAGGTTTCTGCTGCTTGATTCTTGGTGTAATAATTTCCTTCTATGGTTGGGATGGTAACGGGACGAATGAAGTACCAGGAATCTGATCGAAAGCATTTTTGAGTTGCAGGCTGACCAGATGCGGAACAACTGACTCACTAGTAAATCTCCTCTTTGAGCACGTGTTATAATCGGACTACACTTGCAGTGTTTTGGATATGAACGCATCATTAGCAAACATTGTTTCTTCTTCCTCCATCCCGGAGAAAAGCACGTGATCAGGAGTAATATCAAATTCTTGTTCTGAAGACATTCCTTGCATTTGTGCGGTAAGAACCGCACTATCCATTTGTGGTGAGGCATATATATAACCTCCATGTTCTATTGTCGCGCCTTGGCTGTGTTGCTCCGCCACCTTTTGTTGTAAGTTGTCACGCAGATAGTTCCGAGGCATATGTGCATTGCTGCAAGGGAAGCACCACAGATTGATATCATCAATAAGGTTGTTCTACCCTGCGGTTAATTCCCTACTTGAGCTTGGCGACGCACTCATCAATGGAGTAGGCACCGACACCATTTGGTTTGTGGTCGGAGTTGGTGGATTAGTGCGAGGTGCGCCCTGGTACTGATTCTGCTGATAAGAGGACCACCCACCTTGATAGTTTTGATATGCGGGCTTCAGAGGTGTTGATTGGTTCCGCTTAAGAGTGGTTATATCATTCGCCATGGTTCACAACATCTCTTTGAGGTTGCTCATTTCATCCTTGGAAGAACCTGATGTAGCGACTACATTTTGTGGGGCTGTCGCATATGTGTAGATTGACTGAGCAGTTGCGAGCGCGCTGACACCACCTCTTGCACAGGGATTAATATTTCAGGGAATATCGACATAATAGGTCGAGGAGGCAATTTTCTGCAATCTATTAAATGATTCTCAACTTTGATAGCGACGCCGTAAGCATCTGGTAGAGTAGCTCCTCCCAAAGACTTGATCACCATGGAAATGTCATAATTGATGGACTTTAGATAAAATATGAACGCCAACTCAAGATTCAAGCATATAGTAACAAGAATCCTCTACCAATTTGTGTGAAATCGAGCATTAAAGTTCGTCAAAGCCTCCGGGGGGCCTCATTTTATGACAGATAGTTGATAATAAAGTGAAGAATGATCTTCGTCATTAGAGAACCTCTCGTAGAATGAATCTCTGAGCTCGTCCCAGGTGCGAATAGTATTAGGTGACAATGTTCGATACCAATCTAGCGCCTTGCCTTTAAAAGAAGCGGCGAGAAGCCTCAGAGCTACATTTTGCCTTGTAATCCCGTGTACCAGACACACGTCCGCCACATCCTGCAAATGTTATGTTGATGTTCTTGAGCCATCTCTGGTAAATTTGGGTATAGCTTTCAGGGCTGAAACCGGGATAGTGCCCCAGACAATGGGTTCTACTGGGGCTACTAGGGGACTTCTAGCATCCCATGCCACGTAATTTCTATTGGCCACTGACAACATGGTAAGAGGAACAAGTGGTGGGAATGGAATGGTTACCAATTGATTTGCGATTCACACTATTCCCAATGAGGGTACTATTAAACTGGGGTTGCCTGCGGTTTGGGATCTAGTTACAGGCTGATGGCTCATACACCCCTTCTAAAATGCAAATTCATTTAAACTCGGTCCCACCGGGTGTGCCAAAAAAAAGAACAAACTGTTGACGCCAAAATTTGATGAGGTAACAATGTCTTATGGGAAACTTAGTTAATGGGGGACCTTTTGCGCTAAACTGAGTGACCTCCAGGTTTTTAGAGAAGCTGACTTCTTCTATAATGGGGGTTTGAAAGGGAAAAGGAAACAAATATAATAAAATAAAGTCTAACCTAAGGCGATGTGCCAAGACTTAATGATAGGCACGATAAATCACAAATCTAAGGGCCTGAATGGTGTTGTAGTGTTCCAAAACATCAGAAACTTAAGATTACAGCATAGACAATCCATTTATTGACATAAAATAATATTGCATACATTCCCACTACCAAGAAGATCATTAGACATGGCCTAGGTCAGCAAACTTGCATTCAACATATATAGAAGTTCTCAAATGAAATGTCTAGACAATAAAAGCACAGTTTACAGTTTGATCAAATAGCATGAAAAATAGAAAGGTCGAACAATTGGCACAGTCTGAGAGTTTTTGCAATAAAATAAAACAACAATAAAGGCCTGGCATCTTTTTACTAAAACCAATGTTTTCCTTCCAATTCTGGACCCTTTTCTCACAACAGAGAAAAGTATATGTAGTAGGGAAAAACCCCCACCGCTTTAGAGAGCAGCAACATAAAAGATTTCGCAATCCCCTAGCAATGATGCAAGAATCAAAATATTCCCAAAGCTGTTGCAATAGAATCGATCTGGATCCAAGCATCCAATCACTCCAGGCATAGGTGCATCCTCCACAAATGATGGCAGTGGTCCCAACAAGGCCTAATCAGACAAGTGTCGCCATCCTATGTGAATGAATATGACACGTAGTGGCCAATAGCATCATTAGACTTGTCTAGTCTATCGCCCGAATATGAGATCCATTGGCTAGGCACGTGGTATCCTTTCGCTACCCGTATGAACCTTTCTCTTTCGCCATTGAGGACTTGCATTAATGCTACACGTGTCGAATGGGCATAACACCACCAAAAATGGAGGGAACAATCACCAACCTAGCGCAAAAGAGATGCGTGGCAGCGTTTCGCTGCCTGCGATTGCTACTTCATCTCTACACTGAAAGATTTACGAATAGCAGACACGTAGCAAGTGTACACCGCATATAGCAACTGTGGGGCCCGCCAAAACCTTTTAGCAATGAGGGATTCATGGAAGCCTTTCGAAGTTTGATGAGGCAGCAAGAAAACATGATCAAAAGTATTCTGTAACTGCAACACATGGAAACATAGAGGAGTTTCCTGGAATGTGAAGGAATGTAGAGACTCGGGGTTGTGAGGAGTGGACACGTGGAGCGGCAGAGCAAAACCTAGATAAAAGGTCGAGTTGACTTTGCGATGCACAGGTCGACGCATAGAGGAAAAGTACACCCGAAGGGAGCTAGTTAAATATTTATTAACATTAACCAATCTAACCTTTCTTCCAACATTAATTGAATAAATTACCTTCAATCATTCAATTAATTTAACCAGTTCATCCTTTCTTCTAAAGTACCCACCTTAATTGAATAAAAGATAATTAATTAATTAAATGAATCATGTACCCAATATTCTTCCATGGATTAAATAAATACACAATATTTATTTAATTCATCTAAATTCCTCCTTATTATTAGTTGAATAAACAAATCAAGTTTACTCAACCAATTAATCATATGTATATTCTTCCACCATATTGTTTAAAATAAATTAATTCAATCTTGCACATTAATCCAAATGCACAAGGCTCCATAAATAACCTATTCAATATCTACCCTCCATCTCTTCTCAATCATTTCCCCAATCAATTGCACCAATCACATGATGCCACTTGTTAGCCTCTTAATCTACTTGCATATGAATCAACTACATCCCTTCATTGTACAAGATTTAATCTCATCCATCCATCACTCCCATCCAAAATCTATAATTTGACCAATCCATAAGCCACTTTCAAGAAGAGGAGTTGGACGCAACAAGGTTATGTTGTTGGATTAAGCAACATTCATCTTCAATAATCAACCAATCATCTTGAACACAACACTTTATCAACAAGGTTTGTATGGTAAGAGGCTTACTCCTTTTTATCCTTTGTTTACATACATTTTCTCTATTGGAGGTGTAGCCAGGTGTAGAGTAGGATTATTTTGTATGATGTGTTTCCTATTATTTTCCTTTATATTTTAGTATACACTATCTTAGTTTATATTATCTTACACCTCATTTTCACATTGTAGCTAAGATTTATTGTAGGATAAATCCTTTTTATGTGTATATTTCTTAAAAGGAATATTGTAGTGTTTCTCCTTTCTTTTTTACATATGTTCACACCTATTTTTGTGAGGAACAATACACAAACATAAACTAATGCAAGCTACTTCCACCACAAGGATACATGACATACTTAGCCAACCATCAACATAACCAAAGTTCATATCATGTACAAGATACATACTCCTTGATAATTCTTACAACACGATAGAATATGTGATGTACATATGGTGCCTTCTTATAAAGGAAAAGATGAAAGATACAATTAGACAAGATCTTGACATATTTATTAATCATGTATAATGAGACAAGTACCTCAACAATATTAAATGGTTTAGGACACAAGCATTAAATAAAATCTAAAATAGATAATATATGATAAGATCTTATCTAGACAACTAAGACTTCTAGAAAACACACCTAGTACCTAAGTGGACTTAACATGTAAATAGGACCTATTAGAAAACTAGATAGGTAAAACACCTATTTACACCAACATCCCCCTTGAGTAAAAATTAGGGAGTAGATTATTATGAAAATTGTGCAAAGATGGATCTTGACTACTAGGCCATGTTAGGTACCCATGTACGTATGCAATCTTTCACAAACGAAGAAAAGGAGAAAACCGAGTGGGATAAAACTCCTACCCAAAAGAAAGATGAGATACAATAATACTCTCCATGAAAAATGAGGACAAAACCCCATGTGAGGAAAAAAAACCCTCCCACCCATAAGAGAGAAGAAGAGAGACCATGCAACCCCCCCTCAATGAGATAACTTGCTGCAAAGAAGCATTGAAAGCACACTTGTGGAGTGACACTAGAACCTTAATCCAATAAACAAAGGACAATATGATTATGATGCTAGAAACAATAGAAACTTCTATTATTGGAGAAAATATAGAATCATGATAAAGAAACAAATATCCAAATGCCAAGGAACACTAGAAAACTCTCGATATGGAGCAAACCTAGAATTTGAATGAAGCAACAAGAGATAAAACACTATTCTATAATTGAAATAAAGTACAATGATCAAAATTGTACCTTCCAAAGTGACACTATGTCCAAGTGATCAACCAAAATTTGAATACACACAAATATGAACAAAAGATACTTGGGGTTGAACCTTAAAAAAGTGCATGGTGTGAAGTAGGAAAAGTGATCCCAGATCCAATTAGGATTGATCTCTTTTCACTTGAATTCACATTGGGACATAAAATTAACCAAGGTTGATTAACTTTCTGCCATAAGGGAAAGCTAATCTCCTAGGGTTTGTGTATTTTTTGAGTTGTAAAGAATATAAATTTGATATGTTTTAACAAGCCTATTTGACATATAACCCTAGATCTAAAAATGCATTTTACTGCACAAAGAAAAACATAAACTAACAAAACAAATTTTGATTTGAGAAATGGTGATAGAGAGGAACTTGTGACCGAAAGTTGATGGTAAATTGTAGGGATGAGGCCGCAGGGAACCCTAGACTTGAGATGCTTCCTTTAGGGATTTAAAAACTCTAAAATGTAGGTTGTAGTATGCTTTGTGTTTCTTATGATTGTCATCTTCCAAAACTTTCATATTTGACTTGCACACATAAAAAGAGGGGGAAAGATTGTGTTGTATAGGGGCTTTCCTAAGTCAAACCCCGTTTTGGTATGTCTACCTCCATGTACAAAAAATGATGATGATCAAGAGGGAATACCCTAGGTTGGGAAGAGGCCAAAACAATAAATGACTGAAATGATAAATGATAATTGGCAATATTACCTTTGGTGTGGAATCCTTGATGAAGTGATACCACACCACAAGTTGCCACAAATGTTGATTCATGGATGCCTTGATTTCTTGATAGACCTACAAGAGGTTAGTTCACAAAACACAATAGATTTTTGTAGATATCATGTAGAGGAAAACTCAATACATCTTCATAATTTGATTGTAATAGCTCTTTGTTCATTCTTGCTTCTTACCTCCTTTTTTTCTCCTAATATTCAAATGAGAATAAAGCTTGTTTATATATGCATCTTGATTGATATTTTTGATTATAGGTCGACTTGGGATCTTTTTAAACCACCAAAGACTGAAACCAAATTTTGAATTTGAATTAGGACACCCTTAAGTTCAAGGGAACCCCACACCCTTGACTAATTGTTTTTTTCTAAAAATTGTTGGGATGTTCTGGATTTAAATATATTTTATCAATCTGACCTCAAAATAGATAATTTTTTATTATAATTAATGTTGTAGGTAAAATAGGGTGTCAAGGTAGTGAGAAATTGTCATGGATGACACTTTATGATATTACATTTAGCCCCCACTTTAGTGAGAGTATGGTCTTATGTTCATATTCACACTAAAGGAGTAAATATCCATATCAAAACACTGAAGACAAGATGACACCAAGTTGAGGGGTACACAAGCCCCCAACTTAGGATCCCATAAATCCACAATGTTAAGACAAACATACACACAAGACAAGGAAATATTCAATCATACATAAAAGCATAAACAAAACATTCATAAAGCAAAAACAATGCATACAAAGAATACATGAGAGAAACATGCCAAATACATGGACCAAAAACACAAAAGACACAAGGAAAATTTATAATCAACATGATGCAAACACAATATGCATAAAATAAAACATAAAACACAAGGTTAGTATGCTAAAAGGGATTCAAGTCAGTAAGATAAAGAGACCTCAATCTTAAATTTGTTTCAAATACCAAACATCATCCATCAAACATGATGCTAGAAAAAATAGTGCTCTCATAAGGTCTAGCAAGCTGTGTTATGCTAGATCACTCATGAAACACATGGATCCACTAGCAAACATGTTGTATTATGCTAGGTGGCCATGTAAAAATGCTCAACTTCATGAATCAACAAGCTCTATTATGACAAATCCATGGACTATTTTACCAATCATGCTTTAGGGAGTGTGTAAAAGTTTAATGCCATAGGGGAGGAATCAATGCTCAACGTCATAGGGGACGAATTGATAACCACACCTCGGGGGGTGTTAGAAATAACACCACCACAAAGGGGGTATGCCAATAAGTTAAATCTCACAAGATGTCAATGAAATGGATAGGATGATATTCTCCCCCTTAAAATGTCAATATACTTGTTATGTTGATATTTTAAGGAAAAGAAGGGGAAGAGGGGATCCTCAAAAAGAATACACACCTCCTAAAAACTAGTTATCCTTGCCCCCAAGTGTAAAGGAAAAGAAAAACATACAAGATACTATTGTGTTGCTACCATAGAAATAAATATGGTTGCATGCAAGATTGTCCACCATGAATGGCAATGAGAAAACATATAAAGCTACAAATTCTACATAGTGAGGATCAACACTATAGAAGAGGGCAATGATAAAACATATAAAGCTACAAATTCTACATAGTGAGGATCAACACTATAGAAGAGAAGTTATTATTTAAAAATTATTAGGTGCATCATCACATGAATGTTGCAGTTTGGTTGTCATTGATGTCAAAAGAGAGTTGTAATTTGGTTGTTTGGTTGCCAGAGTCTCTGAGAAATGCTCTGCATTTCTCTGTTGGTGATACTTTACTCCTATGGTTTGGAAGAAAGCTTCATGATGTGTCAGGGCAAGTGTGATCCAAGTTTCAGATCATTTGGTTATCGGATTTTTCAGAGTGGCGATTTGAGGACTATATTGTTCTTGGGTTGTTGTTCTCAGAGGTATAAAGGTTGGCTTTGCATTCCTCCATGTTTTCAAATATGGTTGTACAAATAAAAGGATAATTTTTTTGGTGTTGTGAAGGTGTTATATCCAAGTTTTCATGTCATTAGTCCTTCTGCAAAGAAAGTTGAAGGTGACAAAGTTCGGGACTTTGTTATTCAGTGACTGATTTCAATGGTTGTTGGCTTGCGCCCACTCGTTGCTACTTGAAGTTGTGGAATGGTTATATGAGAGTGTTTATGAGTATCATGTGATATTTTATATTGCTCTGCAAGTTGCTTTATGGTTTCTTCAGAACAACTGTGGTCTGAAATGAAGGTGTTGTTGGGTTATGATTTTTCCTAGCCGACTAGGGTATGTTGAAGGTGTGCCCCACAAGTTCAAGGTTATGCAGAGTCTTTGAAGCATTTGAAGGTGTTGTATGGGTCATATTGACTCATTTGGGAGAAGCACAAGTAATGTTTTATCTTTCATGTGTACCACCAATATTGTGAAGGCCGACCTGCTACAAGTTTCATGTTTTCTTGCTTATTACTGACCTAATTTAAATTTGCAAAGTGTGTGGATGTTGTTCATTGAATACTAAAGTTGTGAAGAGTGTTTAGGACCGGGTTAAGCATGTGTTGGAATCTACAAGGCATGTTCCCCTTCCTAGCGTTGTGTGTAGTCCCTTGGGGATTTCCCTCTACACGTTTCACATTGTGTGTTTGATCTTCAACTTACTTGAAAATGTAATATTCTTTGTTGTAGGCTGACATGTGCATGTAATCATTGTAATATCATTTATATATTGTAAACCTAGTTTATCTAGGCATGTGTGGTGCCGATGAGGTGAGTGTAATGTATTGTCAATTGTATAAGAAACTGAAAGAGAAAGAATGCAAGTTGTAGATCCTTTTTAGATTCAATTTGATCATCTCTCTGACAGAAGAGAAGTGAAGAGTGTGCATAATTATTTGTTGTAGGTAGTGAGACGAAGGCAAAGCTTCTTAAATTTTGAAGGCAGTGAGCTAATAAGTTGTAGAGAAGACATTTGAATACTTTTGTTGAAGTGACAAAGCATAATTGCAATCATCAAAAAGAGAAGGGAAAAAACATAATTGTAATCATCAAAAGGATTGAGCCTAATTGTTAGTTTTAGATAGTGGGGAGATTGTCATTTTGTAATCATTCTTGAGTTTTTTCTCAAATCATGGAGTTGTAGCTTCCTTGGGTTGTGTTATGCCTTGCATAACCACCCCATTTTATTCTGGAACAAAATGGGCCCCCCTTCTCTTTTTGCTTCCGTTGCCTTTGTTTATTGGCTTTGGTCTTGAGATTTTCCTTCGTTTTCCCCCTAGGTCTGTATTTCATTTTGTCAGATTTTGGTTTTGTCTCACCTTGAGTTGTTTTCTTCTTGCTAAAAATTGAACGAAATAATCATAAGCAATAGTGTATTTTATGTGCTTCTAAGGACTAATGGAGACTTCGTTTTGCAGGATTAAATCATGCACATGCTGATATTTGTCAGGGGGATCAGTTGGAAATTATCCCCCAATCCAGTTTGGCATAAAATTCCTCTAAGGCAAGGGTCGGCAAGACCTTCTAGATGTCTTGCCGACTAGCAGTGGTTCTATTCATTTTGAAATGCCCTGGTCGGCCAGATAGTTTTAATCGTCGTAAGTTTTCATATATGTCTCCCCGACATGCTAAAGTCTCGCCGAATGATTGCACACAAGGTTAGCGTTGCCGAAGGGTTCTCCCTTCGGTGTGATGTCTAGCTAAAGAGGCAAGGTCTCGGCGAGAAAGGTGGCTTCAGGGTGATGTCTCATTGACAAGGTGGACTCTTAGTGAGGTGAAGCGGCATCAGCGTAGCGGTTTGGGCTCGCTGAGAAGTCTCGGCGACTGAGTGATATCTCACCGAAAGGGATGCCTTCGGGGGAGAGTTGTGCTTTCAGCGAGATGTCTTGCCGACTATGAAAGGTCTCCCCAAAGTAAAATGAGCCCTCGACGAAAGGGGGAGACTTCAGTGTAATGTCTCGGCAAAAGAAGAAAGCCTCGCCGACATGAGATACTATCAACGTAGGGTCTCGCCGATCTGTTGGAGTCTCAGCGAAACGAAGGTGTCATCGGAAGGATCTTACCGAGAGAAAGATGGCTTTAGCAAAAGTCTCACCGATAGGGTGAACTCTTGTCGAAATGGAATGACATCGGCGAAGGGAGGTTTCATCGCTATGAGGTCTCAGCGACTAAGAGATGTCTCACCGACAGGTTGTGCCTTCAGGAGAAAGGTCTCGCCGAAGGAGAAAAGTCTCGCCGAAACAAAGTGAGCTCGGGGAGAAACAAGGGGCTCGCTGTGATGTCTCTCCGACCGATATGAGGTCTTGTCGACTAGCGGTAGCCTTGACAACTTGTTTTCTCCCTTCGATGTAGTGGAATGTGCTCGATGAAAGGTCTCACCAACCCAGGGGTCTCGGTGACAGGACGTGAGTTTGGGGTGAGGTCTTCCCGAACACGAAGGAGTCTCCCCGAGATGGGTGTGCTCGCCAAAGTAGGAGAGGTTCGATATGAGGTATTGCCAAGGGAATGCAGTCTTGCCGATGGTTTTTTTGGTATCGATATGACTTGCGAGGCTTGATATGAGGTCTTGTTGACCATCTTATGCTACCCCGATGGCTATTGTGAGCTATAATCACATCGGGGAGACATAATTAGTGTCTCACCGACATGTGATTCCATTCAAATGACTTTTGACCGCCCGTCAATCTTGCATGGCCCATGTTCCACCAATCAGAAGAAGCTACTGGGGTGACCCATTGGCCCTTTGATTGATTGACTATCCCTGTGAAGGAAATCAACAGAATGTGAACGACATGAACTTATTTTGTGGATGGGCTGATGGATCAACCCGGGAACGATGGTGTTCGAATCAGAACAGGAGGTCGGATGCTGTCTCTCAAGAAGGGTCAACTTGCAGAAGGATCTGGAGTGGGGAGAAAGGCGGGAAGAAAGAGGAAGCCGCGAGTCCCAGGGACAATTGTAGTGTCCATTGGCAGAGATGGATCCGCATTAATGGTAATACTTTGGAGCATTCAAGGCAGCTCTGCGAAGGGGTTCGAAGATGGACATAGAGGCATGAAGTTAATGTTGTAGCTGCAAAAGATCTGAAATCACCCCCAGAACAATTCGTTACCAACATAGACAGCAGGGATAAATATTTAATGCAAAATCAACTTTATCAAAAGGATCTGATGGCCGACCCTCCTGCAACCACCATATATTTTGTAAACCTTAAAAACAGGGGGGCCAACGCATTCTTTTGGTACATCTTGTATATATGGCATTTTTTCCTTTTTTTTAAAAAAAAAGGAGGTTCAGAGACATAGAGATATAGATTTTAAGAGCAGCAGGAATCTTCTAAGTGGTAGTAGAGAGAAAAGCTGAAGAATAATAATAGAATAGGAGTTAGATTCAACATAGACAGTCATGTATACTTCTGGTTTTCTTAGTATAGATGGAAACAATTTGGAGTCATGGATTTTTGTACACTGGTGATTGTGCCAGATTTGTAAATGTTGCTTATCTATTTCACTAACAGTAAAAGCAACCAAATTAAAATCTATTTCATGTTGTGTTCCAGAATGGTGTTTGTCTTGACTTAATCATTTGATTTGAAAAGCTTTCAAGGAAAGGAGTTTCATTTTATGTTTTGTTTAAATAGTGATTTACAATCTATTATTAAAATTAGCACTATGGATGAATGAAGTTGTGTGTCAATCACAAGTTGATTTTGTTCTCCAGTTTCAGTTAGCAATTCCTTGGAAGGTAACAAGTCTGGTTCAGTTGGATGAATTATTATTCTTTTCAGTTCCAAGCTTTGATCTATCTTTTTCTATTTCTTTAAAACCCAGTTAGAATAGGTTTGAATTTATGCTTGATCTTAGAACAATCCAGAAGCTCAACACCAGCAGGCCCCTTGAACATTACCGTTCACATCAACCATTGAGTAAAGTCACCACAGTCGAGAACTGATTACAAAGACATTGGGAGCTAAGATATCCATGTGATCATCTTTCTCTTTCAGGAGAGCAAGATAGTAATATTTTTTTAACTGTTGCTGTGCAATTTGGACCATCAACATGTTGTAGCCTTAAAATAAAGTCTGCAGGGAGTTGTAGCTTCCTTGGGAGTGACCCTAAAACTTCTTTTCAGGGAGTAGTTGCTTCCTTGGGTTGTAGCTCTAAAACAAAGTTGTAACTACTATTCATTTGTGAGGTTGGATTAGGACAATAGGTCCTAGCAACATTTCTCACCATGGTTTTTCCCGTCTGGGGTTTTCCACGTACATCTAATGTTGTGTTGTGTTGTGGATTGTTTCTTTCATGTTCTTGCATATGTGGTAGAGTTTGAAGTTTCTTTTGTTCCAAAATTTTTGAGATCTGTTTGAATACTAATTCACCCCTTATTAGTATTTCAGTGTATGTTCAACAATTGGTATCAAAGAAAGGTTCCTTAGAAGAATTCTAACAGCTTGAGGAAGATCTGGGATGGAACAAGAAGGATATCACAAGGCACCTAGGTTTGATGTAACAAATTTTTCTTTATGGAGATTCAAGATGGAATCCTATCTATCCTCTTTAGGGTTTGGTGTTAGGAAATTAGTCAAGGATGGTTATATTGTTCTTGCTACTCCTCTAATTGATCTGACTGAGATCAAGGCTTGTAAGAACAATGGAAAAGCTAAGAATGCTATCTTGAGTGGGCTAGCAAATTCTGATCTTGTAAAAGTAATGCACTGCAAGATAACAAAGGAGGTCTGCGAAAAGCTTAATGGAATCTCTGAAGGACACATCAAAGTAAAACAAGCCAAGTTGTAGATCTACAAAGGCAAGTTTGAGAACCTAAAAATGTCAGAGGATGAAGATATTGCAGGATATTTTCTCTGGGTTGATTAAGTGGTCAATGCAATAAGAGGACTTGTAAAAGAACTAGAAGAATCAGTGGTGGTCAAAAAGTATTGAGATCTCTTTCAAAAGCTTTTATTCCTAAAGTATCTTCTATTGAGAAAGCTAGAGATTTAGATAAATTGTCAATGGATCAATTATATGGTGCCCTCATTGCATTTGAAATGAGAGAGTTTGACAAAGAAGATCCAAAGAAGGAAGTATCTTTCAAATCCTATAAGAAAGAAATGTATGGTGCATCTGATTCAAAAAGTGACATTGATAAAGAAGAGAGGAAGTTGAAGAGGGCATCGATAAGTAAAAAGGTAAGCTAACTTTCAAATATTTTGAGTGTGGAGAAGTTGGTCATTTTTCTTCTAAATGTCCCTTGAAATATTTTGAAAGAGAAACCAAGATCCTAGAAGAAATAAGTTCAAGAAGAGTCTCTACTCCAAAGAAGATTCCTACTCTTCAAAGGATGATGATTCTAGTGGTTCAGATAATGAGGATGAATTCTTGTTTTTTTCTTCTAAGAAGATTGAAGATAAAGCTAAAGAATCAAGTGTTGTGTGTACTACTTTTCATGTGAAAAGATGAGGCAAACTCATGGGTGATTGATAGTGGTTGTTCTAACCACATGGCATGAGATAAAAGCAAGTTTTTCAAGCTTTTGGAGTGGAATGGAGGCATAGTCAAGCTTGGAGATGATACTTCAGTACAAAGCTATGGAAAAGGTGCAATAAGTATTAATGGAAAGCACATGATAAAAGATGTTCTTTATGTTAAAGGTATCAAGCACAATCTTCTTAGTGTGAGTCAGATGTACAAAAATGGATACAATCTCATATTCAATGAAAGAGAATATGAAATTAGAAAAGAAAAGTCTAAAAAGTTGGTTGCAGAAGTATCTAGGACAAGTGGTGGCATATACAGTCTAAGAGATGTTAATGGGAGAAGTTTCCTTGTTGGACAAGCAAATGAATGTTGGCTTTGGCATAGGAGAATGAGACACATTAACTTTGACAATCTTGTGAAGGTCAGCTCATTACATGCGATAAGAAATATACCTAAGATAATCAAGCCCGCAAGTACTATGTGCAAGGAATGTCATATTGGAAAATAGATAAGGATAAGTTTCAAGTCCAAAGAGTTTTCTTCCTCTAGACCATTGGAGCTGATGCATATTGATTTGTGGGGACCTACCTAAGCAAAAAGTATGAAAGGAGAAAGGTATTTCATGATCTTTATTGATGATTTCTCTAGGATGACATGGGTTACTTTCTTGAAAGATAAATCCGATGCTTTTATTAGATTCAATATTTTCAAATCAATGCCAACTGATCATGCCCAAAGTTACTCACCTTGTATGACCTCTTGTTGAGATGACATATGTCCCTCGGTAGGGCCTTGTTCTTCTAAGGTAAGGGGTGTAAAGGTGGTGCATGACCTTTGTATGCCCTAGTCACCCATTCATTTGGAGGTATTAGTCTTTGGCTGGTGGGCCCACACTAAGTTAACAATCCCACTTGAATAATTCTAGGTTTGTGCAAGTTCTTGGTGTGTCTTCTTATGCTAAACCAATACATACCTATCTTCCAATCCCTCTTAGACACTTTGCTTTTATGTTTTCTTTCAAATCTATCTCCTAGTCAAGCAAGCAAAAAACTTCATCCCCATCCAACCAATCTTCTAATATCTTCATCCAAGTCCATTTCTCCAATCCTTCATCTATCCAAATATCCCAAACCCATTTATCCTCCTTACAATATTATCCTCTATCCATCCAAATCTTCTAAACCCCTTCAACCTTATCCCTCACCCATTAAAAACTTTCCAATCCAATCTTCTATCCAACCTAATCATTCATCCATCTATTCATTCCAAACCTATCCAATCCAAATCTTCCTTAATCCAACTTCAATCTCATTTTTCATCCTCATCCTTAGGTCTTATTCTTCTAATCCCCAATCCATTTCAAATTTATCATCTTAATCCCCAACCCCAAACTTTCCTCTTCCAACCAATCCTCCATAATGTCTAACCATCTAATCTATCCTTCATATAACCTAGTCTATTCTAATCCAACCTCATCCATTCCAACCCAATCCAACACCATGAAATACTATCCTACCATAACAAGACCAAAAATCACAATCAAGGTCAACCCCTATTATATCGATAATAATGAGATAGCCTTGTTGACCAACCTAAATATGATATGTATGATGATAACCAGAGTCTTTTGGACCAAGATGAGCTCTCCCCATCCACCACTACTAGTTTTATCCTCACCAATTACTTCAACAATGATAAATATGTTGTGCTTAGATACTTCCTTAGCATTGGTGCCAAACTTTCATCCTCCCCACCTCCATCCAATCCCAATCCATCTCCCAATTCTCATCCTACCCCTTCCTTTGACAAGGGAATCCAAACCCATCCACATCCCAAATCCCCATCTCCAAATCCTTTTCAAGGTCCTCATCCCCATCCTCCATTTATGAATCCATGGAAGTTTCCACTTCTTATTCCACTTGTTCATCTCCCACATCCTTACAATCCACATCACTTCAATCTTACAAATCCACTTCATCCCATGTCTCTCATGATTTCCTCCAAGGACTATTAGCAAAGGTGGCTAAATCCCCAGTCAAAAACAAAGTTGTGCAATCTTCTCATGTCATGCATCCACCTCCACCCCCTCCATGTCAAGATAAATCCAATCCCCTAAATCTCATGAATCTCCTATCCCTCCATCTACCCAATTGGAGAATTCTACCCAACCTTACTCCCCCATCACACCATCCACAGCGCATGAACTATTTCAACCCCTAATCCAAAGCATGCTAACATAGATTACCCTACATATCAAGATCAAGGAACCCCTTCTACTCCATCATATGATCCCCTTCCTAATCAAGATGAAATTGTTCCTTCCCCTCCATGCAAGGATCCCATTCAAAATCAAGAACACATCCCTTCCATCCCATCCAATGATCCCCTTCCTCCATGTCAAGACCAAAGTATCCCTCCATCCCCATCTCATGATCCTCTCCCTTCCCTTCCATATATGATCCCCCTCCATCCCATGATCCCACCCCAAGTTAAGTTCAAATCATCCATTCCACTCCATGTCATGATACTAATTCATCTTGTGATCCTCTCCCTTCCACTCCATCTTATGATCCTCCTCCATCCCATGATCCCACCCAAGTCAAGATCAAATCATCCCTTCCATTCCATATCATGATCCTAATCCATCTCATGGTCCCCTCCCTTCCACTTCATCTTATGATCCTCCTCCATCCTATGATCCCACCCCATGTGAAGATCAAATCATCGCTTTTGTTTCATGCCATGATCCCCTCCCTTCCACTCCATCTTATGATCCTCTTCCATCCCATGGTTCCACTCCAAGTCAAGATCAAAGCATTCATTCATCTCCATGTCATGGTCCTGATCCTCCACAAGATCCCATATGCCCCTATCCAAGATGCCCATGAACCCCACATCTATCAAATGGGTTCTTCCAGCGTCATCCACTATGGTTTCCTCCAAGATTCTATCATCCATTCCATATCATATGAGCCAGGCATACTAGAATCCATCCAAATCCAAGCAAATCCTAATTATCATGGCCTTGGCTATAAAGCTCTAGACGTTGGTACTCCTTCCATCCATCCCAAATCCCAAATCCTACCATCTAAATCCAAACATTCAGATTCCCCATCCTCTAAATCCATCTTGGGTCCTTATATTCCAAAGCCCAAGCCTTCATCCCTTCCATCTATTTTGGGTCCCTATGTCCCAAAATCAAGTCCATCCCTTCCATCCATCTTGTGCCCTTACATTCCACCACCTATCACTCCTATTCCAAAATCCATTTGTCCTATTTATCCATCACCTCAAATCCTAAATCAATATCAACCAAGGCACACATCATTGAAGCCATTCCAACATTCTACATACATTAAACCATCCATAAGACCTCTATATCCTTCCTCTCCATCCACCAATCCCATTGCTCTTGGAAGTAATTTGGATGCCAAACATAAAATGCATGTCCAAAAATCCTCATGCATCCAAGGATCAACATCTCACATCACAGAGACATGCAAAAACAAAGAAATATATGATCCAAAAGCAAAAGGCTAAATCCAAAAGGCCACAAAATCCTATCAAGAAAAAATCAAAAGCCATGTGGATCCCAAAGCTACTCATAGAAGCCATGCATCTCAAAGAACGGTCAAAATTGGCATCCAAACTTGCCAATCCAATAGCTTCATCCACTCCCAAGTCCTCCAATCCTCCATTTTAGGCTCTTATGTCCCAAAACCTACATCCACTCCTTTATCTAAATCTCCAAATTCAAAATCTACTCCTCCACAACTCCACCACCCTTCAAGGTGTGCACCAATGTCGATCTTTCTAACATTTCCATCCACTCATCCACAAGTCTTCCAATCCCCTATCCATTATCCAAAATTCATCCCTCATCATACTCCTTAAATCCAAGCCTTTGAATAAATTTGTATCCCTTTCCATCTCGCCATCCATTTCATCTCCCTTACCATCATTCTATCAACATCTATGAGCATACCTCCAATTGCCATGGTCTAATGGAGCACATCTTCAAGGGATACCATCCATGGAACAACACGCTTGATTCCTTTCTCCATCTCCTTATCTCCTTATCATGCATCCATTATCTTCCAAATCCACCTATCCTATCCTTATCCATCCTTTTTATTTAAAAAAATCTTAAAAATTACAACCAAAAAAAAATGAAAAATGGAAAAAGTAAAGAGAAATCATTCATTCAATGGTGAAAACCATTTCTTGTGGCGCCTTTGAAAAGTACCATGAAGAAAACTTGACAAATAGATGTCATGTGTAATCCCCCATCCTTTTGCACTTTACACTTAGAAGCAAGCTTCATCCATACTACATATTATCCACATCTTTCACTATCCATCATCCCCTTATCCATTATCATATTGAAAGTCTATCCCCTTTTCCCTCCTTTGATCTTGACAAGGCTAAGGATCTCCATATGCATCATCTATCTTATCTACCTCACCTCATCCTCCACTATCCCTCGTCCCCTACATGACTGGTGATCATATGATCAACAGAGGCTACCATCCCATACATTTGTTGTTTACTTGCTGCTAGTGGGATATGACAGTGTGAAAGAGAAAAAGGGAGTTTTATGATTTTAAGAGATAGAGATAGAGCAGAATTCCAAGTATTTTGCTTTGGATTGAAGTTTGAATTCTTTGGGCGTGATTAATTATTTGTTCTCCCTATGAAAACTAAGGTCTGATTGGGATACCAATTTGTTCAACAAAAATCATTGCTGAAAATAAGAGAGGACGTGGGAAAAGCTTACGGCTAGATCCACAGGTAGTGGTATCCATCAAAGCCTAAACAATAGAAGGAAATCTATTTGTTGGCCGCATGGAAGTAGCACAGTAAGTTTATTAATTTTGTTATGTATCGGGAGACAAGTTTTTTTTTAGGAATAAGTAGGATTTTTTATTTTACATATTTTGGATTGATAATGGAGAAATCATATGTTGTCAAATTTGAGGGGCATGATTCTCATACTTGGCAAGTTAAAGTGCAATTAATTTTAATAGAAAAGGATTTATGGAATATTGTCAATGGAACTATTAAAAAATCACAAGATGCAAATGAAGCATTAAAATGGGTAGTAAGAGATCGTAAAGCAACAATATTGATTGGTCTTGAATTATCTAGATTTAACAAAAATGTCAAATCAAGTATGAGAGGATATTAGATTAAATGATAATAAATAAATTAACATAACATTTACATGTTAATTTATAATGTTAGGATAGTTAGATAATAGTTATTAATAATAAATAAATATTAGTTATTAGTTTTTGGGGTTTACTTCTCATAACTAGTTCGGGACAAATGAAGCCTTTAAAAACCCAATGCAAATCAATGTAATATCATCCGATTGAAGCAAATAATCTTTTCTATTTGATTGTGCAATCATGATATAAATATCTGCAATTTCAGTTTTCCTCTACTATATTCAATAAAATCTCTTCTACATTATTCTTAACACATGAATCACAGCTTCATAACTCTTAAGCAATAGCAGGTTGTTTGGTGAAGTCTCATGTCGTTGCAGAAAGAAAACTACTATTAATCTACTAAATGAAGGATACCACCAACGCAACATAATATACCAACTCAAATATTGATAATATATTTAGCTCATCATTATTGATTAAACCGACATTCATTATACAATAGCTTACATTTAACAGAATAGAATCAATAGCAGGCCAAAGAATGCCTTCGTCAGATTTGAACATGTTTATTGTAAGAAAATCACAATCCAAACATTCTTTGGATATACAAAGCCAATTTAGGTGGGGAAATGGAAATCGATAATTGCTATGAACAATGGACCTTGATGAGAAAAGTTCTGCAAGTAGCTGAAACACATAGTTACCAGGGGATGGGTATGGGTATTGGTACGGGAAACGAGTATCAATATGTCATTTTCAAAAAGTTCAGAGACAGGCACTTGGACATATAATCCGTTTCCAACCCTTTTTGAAAATGGCATACTGGTACTTGTCCTCATCTCCTGTGTGTATATATATACATATGGCAATGGATATATTTAAAAAATGTTAAATATTAAAATATATAAAATAAAAAATAATACTAACATTTTATATTATTGAAATAGATTAATTATATTGATATTTGATAACTATCATCATGATAGAAAAAAATATTTAGAACTATAATCACTTGGATGAGGGACCTTGGAGATGACTATATTTTCAATCAATTGATAACATTTCAATACTTTTACACATCTTAAGTCTTGTTATTGTTTCACTTCATATTCTTACATCTTTGGGATTGAATAAGGAAATTTTCTACTACCAAAAAAACCTGTAAACTTTTATGAAATAAATGTAAAATACAATTCCATTAGTGTATTTGTTTAGTTCTTTTAACTTTTGTCAACCACATATTAGCACTTTAAGAAAATCCAATGTAATTTTTGTGATATATCTGAGAAATCTCTATTGGAAGTTTCTTCATTTTCAAAGGATGCTTATAGGAGACGTATAGGAGATGCAAAAAAAACTTCATCCAGAGTCTCCTAATGTTTGGAGATGTCTCCATATAGTTCTTCCAGATGGGGGTGTGTTTCTGGTATGGGAAATGAGTACCAAGGGTCAGGGTACTAGTCTTTTGGTAACTATGCCGAAACATAAAGGTAATATATGAACACAGAAATATACTGCATTCCTATAGAATTGTTCATTGCTGCATCCAATCCATGCTTCAAAAGGTGGGAAAAGTATACACTAGAACAAGAATAATCGGCCATTCCAAAGTACTGAAATAATCAATCAGAGAATTGAACAAAAATAATGGTTGTTCAAACCAAACATTGATCTGCCTATTATAAGGCTCATGTCTAAATAAACGCCAATTTAGAGTCATGGAGTCTTAAAAAAAATATTCAAGCTAAAAACATTAATGGGACCAAGGATAAACTGTTAAGGCATAAGCATGGAGTCCTCCAAACAATAGAATCCAACAATTTTAAAGCGGACTTCAAGAGGTTAACAAGTATGGCAGAAACCAGAGGGATCACAAATGTGAAGAGGCAACTGGATTAGTTGCTTATGTATAGATATGGGCATTGCAACTTATAATTAAGTTGCTTCTGTATGGATGTGGGCATTGCCCACATGTCTCATCGGCTGATGTCAATGATATTAATAACCTTCTTGTAGAGAATAGTTCTCTTATGATGAGTTTGGAGGAAGCCAACCAGTAGCTTACTTTTGAGCTGGGGCATGGCAAAAGAAGCAACAATTTAATGGCTATTTTGGACAAGATTGACTTGAACTTATAATCAAGTTGCTTCTGTGGGTATATGGGTGTTGCTCGCACATCTCATTAGCTGTTGTCAACATTATTAATAAGCTTCTTGTAGAGAAAAGTTCCCTTATGATGAGATGAATGAAGCCAACCATTAGCTTAATAAGCTTCTTGTAGAGAATAGTTCCCTTATGATGAGATGAATGAAGCCAACCATTAGCTTAATAAGCTTCTTGTAGAGAATAGTTCCCTTATGATGAGATGAATGAAGCCAACCATTAGCTTACTTTTGAGCTTGGGGCATGGCAAAAGAAGCAAACAATTTAATGGCTATATTTATCAAGATTGATGTTGGCCAAGGAATAGGCTCTTAATTCCAAAATTGCAGAGGAATATAGGCATTTTCATTTTTTGTTAAGAATAATTCATTGAAAAAACATAATCAAAGACAAGTCTTTTCTTTTTTGGGCACGTAATACAGTTTTTCGTTTGGGAGAGGGCCCCAAGAGATTCCCTCATTTTACCTAGCCAAAGAAAGACAGTTCCCCTCAATGGTCAATCATTAAATTTTGGAGAATGGAGAAAAACTGGAATATAAGTTGAGCATGAAATGAGCATCATCATTACCGTTACACTTGAAATATTTCCAATCCTTTGCACTTTTATAGTCTAGAATTTTATCCAGGTAGACTTTTTGGTCAGGTGTCACTGAGTAGAAAGAGAGAAGTGTCATCAGATAAAGATAATATGACAGAAGGGTAGAGGCAAAACCCCTCAAAAAACCCAGGAGACGAGTTTGGCTGAAATTTGCGGAAAGTATTTGCAGATTAAAACTAAGTGCCTGACTCAAAATAAATACAAACTTCGTGGAGGAAATAAAGGACACAGGTTTGAGCCAGCTAGGAATTCCCAAGTGTTTAATTAATGCAATTAATCCCCAAACAACTGGTTCCAACCAGTAGTTACAGAATGGCAGTAGGCATGGTGCTGAAGAGCCTCAACATGTTGGTCAGCTTGCCATATAACACCCAGATCATTAATTCCATAACTTTGTTCAAATGCAGATAGACATCCTGCTTAAAGAATTTATCATTGAGAGGAAGGAGTTCATGTTCTCCCTCTAATTTGAGCTCCATGTCATCATTAAGGTTTCAATGAAGAATGCAAGCATTAGAAGAGGAAAGGAGACAAAGGGAAAAAGTATATGCATGATCACGTTTCCGTTCAGCCTGACCAAATTGGCATAGGGAAAACAAGGGGCATGAACTGGATTAAGAAGCAGCTGGTCTATAGCCATCCCAACCTTACCAAATTGAAATAAACTTATACCCCTTGTATTTTCTCTACGAAAAATATCAATTAGCATTCACCCAACGTTTATGGAGTAAACCAGTTTTTACCTGCCATAGAAATGACGAAATTTTGAGAGAAACTTAGGTTATAATCAAGCTATCTATTTTGTTTATCCCTTTGATCTCTGGTATAGAATAAAGTTGGTGCATGCATTTGAGCCTTTGATATTGCTGAGTGGGTATAAAGTGAAGAAATGGTGCTCTTGGAATGAAGCTCACAGGTTCAAATCCTGGGGTTCTAGGATACCGTGCAGCCTGTATCCTGGTAGCATATATGCTGCATCCCTTCTGCAAGAAGAGAGTGTCTTGTATGCTTATAGGCCAACCCCCAGTCTGTAGTCAGGGCACCATGCATTGTGTACCTCAACAAAGACCCTACCTTTCCTTTCATTTTCCATATTTTCTGTAGCAATTGAATTCTGTTTTAATCTCAAAGCAGCCATTAATTAGCTCACTCATAAGTTAATAAATTGCAGTTCAGTTCATTTGGGGACCTGTTTTGAGTAGGGCAGAACCTAAATGACAGAAGGGTTTATGATGATAGACTACTATTTTTACAGGAAATGTGGTTCGGTTGCTAGAGATATCAAAGGAAGCTTCAATCCTGGGGAGTTAATACTTCAGATGGAAAGAGGAACTCCAAAGGTACCAGAAATTCAAAACTAATCTGAAGAATCTCATGCCTCCTTTTTCCCACCAGCCAGGAAGCTGGCTTTCTGTTTGTTCATGCCTGGCATGAAGAATACACTTACCCATACACAGCAAGCTTTTACTGAATACAAGACCACCATTGTATATTGTGTCTGTAATGAAACAGATTTGAACTACTGAATATAATTTCCCTAGCCTGTCAAAAATTCAAAATACCAAGGTTTCAGATTACATTCTTCTGCTCATTTCCCAACTTTTAAACACTCAGATTTCCATTGGGATTAAAATCAAGGTTTTCCAATTCCTAAAGCATGCCATCAATGCATGCTAAAGATGCAGCCCCTGAAATCATTCAAGGATACACTTTTTGTTATTTACATAGTTGCCAGGAGACTGGTACTGGTACTGGTACGAGAGACTGGTACTGGTACCAGTACGGCTTTTTTTTGAAAATAGGAGACAGGGGGTACTTGGAGACGCCATTTTTTTTAATATAAATTAAAAAAAAAAAAAAAATTAATAATTTATAGAAAATCTGAAAATATGATGACATTGAACTTTCAAAACAATAGCAGTAGTAAAGTTTAACAATGAACATTAACTTTTAATCGCTCTTAGACGCGTCAAATACATTATGCTTTAATTTTTATAGTTTCAAATGTTTAAACTTTTTTTAGGTATTTTAGTGGGAGACGTCGTTTTCTGCAGCGGGAGACGGCAGGGTACTTGAGAAACTTCGGCAGAAGTCTCCAGCCTCCTGGAGGCGTCTCCGGAGACGCATCTCAGAGGGGGGGAGACCTGTCTCTCGGCAACTATGGTTATTTAATAATTATTTTGCCTCAAACAAATGCGTGGACAGCTTGTGAAGGTAAAGTAAACAAGCAATAGAAATTGGTTTATATATAAGTTGCCAAATTGGCATGAAACAAGGCAATTCTGGGTACGTTCATCCCAGAATTGGATTCCAAATCAAATCATTGGTGGAATCAGTCAGGGTTATGAGCATCTGAAACAAATGTGTGGACAGCTTGTGAAGGTAAAGTAAACAAGCAATAGACTTTGGTTTATATATAAGTTGCCAAATTGGCATGAAACAAGGCAATTCTGGGTACGTTCATCCCAGAATTGGATTCCAAATCAAATCATTGGAGGAATCAGTCAGGGTTATGAGCATCTGAAATGTTTGGAGTTGGCAAGGAACAAACCCTGGCAATTCTAGGTCAGATGTGACATTTCAAAGCTGTTTCTGTAACAATTCCAGAGTTGGCCAGCTTTTTTGACACAATTTATTGACTTCTTGACCACCAAAAAACCCTGAACAACCTTTATTTATCTCATTTCATATGTTCAATGTGCCATAGGCCTGCAGGAACAGCAAAGAAAATTCTCAAATATCTCAGACAAAAAATCTCATGTGTTTGACATGCAGCAGGAAAAGTTTGAACATCTCAGACAAAAACCTTGTGTGTTTTCTGCTCAGTTGACATGACATTTAGCAATATATTTCTGCCCTCTTGCTGCTCAAACCAGCCTCAACGAACAGTCAAGAAGTGGTTATTACCATATTTGTTATTTCTGCTGCTGGATTTGGGTCTTCAACTGCACTTCACCATGACTCGGGATCATTCTGAAATTCACATGAGCTTAAGCATGTATAATAGATATTTTATCTTCAGACAAACAGAATACCAGGTTCCAGAGTTAATGTCAAGTTTTACATTAAACTTAAAATTTGATTGGGAAGTATTTTGTTAAAACTTATAGTATTAAACTAAAAAAATTGTACAATAAATATTAAGTTTTTAAAACAGTGTATAAAATAAAAATCTACCTACATCATCTATTGTTAGGGACGATGATGATGTTGCTCTTGATAATGGCCCATATGAGGCTGATTACCAATGGTATTACTTTAATATTGAACACATAATATCCATCATGACATTCAAGTTTGATAAATTGAGAATTAATATATATTGTATTTCAAATTTGTAATATTTATGTTAATTTTGTTTAACATATGTATGATATGTGGTCTTCTGAACTTAATTCCTGATTTTAGGATGCAAATATGTACATATTTATGGTTTTTATATTGTTTTTATACCGAGATACTCACAACATACCCAGCCCCAAAACAATTTCATACCAACAAACTGTACCCACATACCCATACCCAATTCCGATTCAGCAACTTAGGTTTACATATCTAAAATGTTTAGCATTTATGATCTGTCAATAACACAATGATTGATTTGGGATGAGAAGAATATAATAAATAGTAAAATGCAACCATTTTTGCAACTCTTCATTCTATATTTAGTTTGCTAATAAATGAACTTCAGCAATATAAATGCTTTGTTGTTTACCAGTTTTTCTTTAACACAGGTTGAAAATTACAAATTCCGTATCCCTTAAATAATAAGCATAAGCTAAGCAGCTCATCATGAAACTTAGATATATAAATAACTTTGCATCTGATGAAATCTGTACTCTGTAAGATGAAGCCCTTGGTTCCCAATGCATAGTTTAGGTGCAAACAAACAATTTATATTCACCAGGTCGGCAATGTTTCTAAATTCTAATATTATGGGCATTAACAGCTAGATCTGTAAAAATATGATTCCATAGACTTTGAGGTCAAAAAGCATACAAAAAGCTAAAACCTTAACAAGTAGATCTACTTCAACATTACACATAGAAGTGCAAAAGAATCCTCCTCTTTTCTCCACAGTATGAAATGATTCAACCCATGATTATTAAGCAAATTTAATTTCAAAACAAGAGGTTGCAAAATCACAGCAATAAAATTCTAACAAACTCATGATACAAATAAATAAAAACCCAAGCGATACTTATCCAAAAGAACTATGGTTAAAATTACATCTTTGATCATAATTTAATATCCCACGGCCTTTACTAATGAAAGAAGGAAAACAGCATGCCTTACCTATACTTCACTGAAGTATTTTTATAAGGCTCACTATTTCTCCATAATAGAACAGATATGAGTAGCAAACCCCAAACCCGATAGAGTGTAAACAAATGTCATACAAAAACCTCAATCATGCTTTAATTAAAATGAAAATAAGTAAACAAGAACAATTCTGCCAGTCATGATTCATCAGCAACAGTATTGAGATTTGATGTACCAGTCTATTGCAACCCCTGCCAAATACATGACATCGCCTCTGCAAACCCTAATTCAGGACATAGGGTTTGGTTTGCCACCAGAAACCCTAGCTCAATCACATAGTTTTAGGGTTTGAGTCTGGCTTCTGGCAGATCATCAGATGCATGGGTGTGAATATGCCAGTCTCGCCACCTCTGGTGAGAAAATCAGCAGTCTTGAAGAGCATTTCATGCACATCCACCACCCCCTGCGGTGCAATGCCTAGAAAAGACAGCAATGCAATGACGATATGGTTCCTGTAATAAGCAAACCTGCCCATTTTGAGCCGTGACCACCAGGAGTGTGGAGGGGGCAATGCCAAGTCCCTCTCTTCCAAGACATCAAAGCCCACACTCTTGGCAATCTCAACTATCTGCTTGTAATTCCTCAGCCCAGGCAGAGCATCTCCATGCTCAATACCATGGATGATCTCTACATGCTCAGCATTGTCAGGATTAAATTTGGGGGTGGTGACCCACTCATAGGTGACATACCGCTGCCCTGGCTTTAACACCCTGTAGATCTCAGCATACACTTCCTCCAACTGTGGAGCATGGCATGTGGCCTCAATGGAGTACACACCATCAAAAGACTCGTCATCAAAGGGCATGTGAAGGAAGTTACCGCACACTACCTCACAGAGGCCGTCCAGGCCAGCCTTCTTGTTGTGGCTGCGGGCACGCTCCACCTGGTGGCAGTACCAGGGATAAGTAAGTAATGATAGCATACAATAATTGGCAAACCTTTGCAGAATTTCAAAGTACGAAGAAATGAAACTTTTTGACGTCCAGAAAGACCAAGCAAGCTGTGGGACTAAAATTTATTAGCAAATCTTCTAAAACTTTAAGGAATGTAATTCTTATAAATTTATAAACTAAGAGGCAAATCTTTTACAAGTAAAGAATGAATTGCCACGCAATTTTTTCCAAAATGTTCTTTAAGAAATATTTTTTGGATAAGAAAAAAAAATTAAGTAAACAATGTGAAATTCAATCGGATCTACCAGTAAATATACGTTACAGGTAAAACATTGGATTTTCCATTAAGTATATGCACAGTCAATCTACTGTAAATGACTTTATTTTATATCCCAAAAAAGAGATATTTTTTTTTAATTTCGCCGATCAGCTACCTCTATGGAGGTATGAAGTTCCGAGTGAAATTAAGGAAACTAAGTTTAGATTCGGCGATGATGACTAGTGTGTACAGGGATAAGATTCAAGTGACGTTGAGGATAATAAAGTTAATTCAGAAAACAAATTTGATGTTGTCAATTGGTGTAAAAGGAGTACCTGATAATCATTAATGGTAATGCCTACAACATTGGCACGGGAATACGCCGCAATGGCGCGCATGGGGCCTCCTACGCCGCAGCCGGCGTCGAGAAGTCTGTCGCCGGCCTTAACCCGGAGCAGATCTGCAACTCTCTCCTCGTGCAAGCGCGTCTCATCCTTGTGGGATTTGTCCGGCACGGCGGGGGAGAAGTGGAAGCTCTGGCCCCACCCCCATTCGTAGATGTCCGTCACAAGATTGTAAAATGTGTCCACCAGCTCTGGCACATTATCCGTCTTCTCGATCTCCTTGGGCTTCTGGAAGAAAGTAGAGTATTGCTTGTAGTTGTCTGCAACTTCATTGCGGGAAAGGGATCCACCGCCAAGCTCTACGGCGCGCTTTCCACGCTGCTCCACCGCTCCCACCACGTACAGGATCCAGTATAACCCTACTCCCCCCACCGCCACCACCGTACACACGATAGCCCATTTCACCTCCTCCATCGCTCCCTCTGACCGAATGTATTACCGTCGCAGGCCTAATATAGAAATCCAGAGTATAGACCCGATAAAGGAACAGCCTCTTTCCTCACTCTCACTCCACAGAAGATAGAGCCTTTGTCTTAGATGTAGCCACAGGGTCTTTACTGGTCTTTATCAGAGGTCTCAGTCCAGGATGCCCTAGATCCTGATCTTGAATATACCGATTCATAGAGCAATGGGATCGAAGTGAAGAAGACGGTCTGTTGTTTATGTTGAAAGATCCGAAGATAAATCTTCAAAGCATTAATGTATTTTGTTTTTTAATAGGTTGGTGGGATCGCCCACTCTGTCACCATGACTTCACTTTGTTTTGTTTTTGTTTTTTTTGTTTTTTGTTTTGTTTTTTCAAAGAAACAAAGTGATTTTTTTATTATAATTAGTTAAAGTATTCAAAAGTGTTAATCATATACATAATTTTATTAGTTAAAGATTATATTTATACTTTTCAGTTAAAGATGTTTTGTGTAGTGCTTGGTGAATAAGACTATTTGTATATGTGTTTATAGTGATCCAATAGCATCTTTGACTATTTTTATTAGTTTAATTTGGTCCCGTACAACACTTTCAAAAAAATATTGTTTAAAGGATAAATGAGAATCAAAAGATGAATATGTCGAAAAATCAAATTATCTAATTCAAATTATCAGTGTCTTGATTAGAACAACTCATATAATAGGCCAAGTGTTCTTCCATGTTCTTTTCAAAATATTGATGATTCTTGTCTATTTAACTGCCTTATTATTACCAAGACTCTCAAAAGATGAACATTGGCAAAACCAAAATATCTAATTCAAAATATTAGTTGAACAACTAATCTAAAGGACAAGTGCTATTCCATGTTATTTTCAAAATATTGATCATTCTTATCTATTTAATGTAATGTCCCCATTTTGGCCATACACTCTTCTTTTGGATTTAGCCTATTTCCGGAAATCCATAGGCTAAGCTGAAGTATAAAACTAGGGTTTCCTCTTTTAGATACTGCTCAGTTGGCATTCAGAGGATGTTGTGCAAACTTACTATTTATAGCAGTTTGCTATTTTTAGCAAGTCTATCTTTTGGCAGTATCTATCTAGCAGCAATTCAATCCTTTGCAGTTCAGGGTTCAGTTTGGCTTTCTGATGGTTTTGAAGTAAACTTACTATTTTTGGCATTTGCTATTTTTAGTAAGTTCATTTTTGGCAGAAGCATCATCATCAACTTGGTTCAGTTTGGCATTTGTCAGTTTGCTATTTTTAGCAATTCATCCTGCTTGGGCATTGTATTTGGTTATCTCCTTGGACTGAGTTTCGACTTAGTCAATTTTCATGTCTTGAAGTTGTACCCATGCCTAGGCTTGATGACTTCAAGTTGTTTTAAAGAAGGGGAATAAAGGGGTCAAGTGAGCATTTAATTATTTAATAAATGCTTTATTGTTGCAATATGAAATGGATGCCAAAAGGGGAAGTTGAATGATATTTTATTATTTCAAAAAGTAAAAGGCAAAAAGGTGGCGTCCCTTTTGGAAGTTGAAGTGATTCAACTTCTTGGAATTTGAAGAGTTCTTGTTGCTTCATTTGCCAACTAAAGCTTATATATTGCTGCTGTTTGAAGAGTTGATTATCCATGAATTTATGTTAATGTTATGCTGTCGAAATGACAACTTGGTTTTTACTTCGAGGGATGCTTACCTCCTAGTTTCAATCCAATTTCGTGTTTGAAATACAACACCTAGTTGGTTTTCATTTGCTGCTTCTCATCCAGACTAGCAGATTGAGCTCAATAGTTGAAGATTTTGATAAAATTTCCAGTTTTGAAGTTGCTGATACAGTCACAGCTGAAAGTGGTTTTTGCATACAGCTTTTGTAGTGAATTTAATTTGCTTGTGGGTACTTTTCCAATCCATTCCTACACCCAAGGCGACCATCTTTGGAGAGTCTCAGATTTTAGTTTTGAGTTTATGATTTTTACTTGTCAAAATCGCCCTTGCTCAAGGCCGTACCATTCAAGGAAGCATTGGGATTTGTGCCAAAAATAAAGCTGATGTTTGGTTGTTGTTTGATGACCAAAAAATGTTCGCCTACCTTCTAAGAAGACACAGCAAAAGACGACATTCAATTCAGAGGTGAATTAAGTGAGTTATGAACATTTCATTGATTTTCTCTGTAGCTGGTTTGAATTTCCAGAATTCTGATTTTTATATCAGACTGTTATAATTCTTAGTTTTTGGTCTTATACTTCAGTTTTGGAGTGTTATATGATTGTAAGAATTCATACTTCTTTTTCTAAGGTTCACTTGCTATCATTGTAATTTGTAATCTGCAGAGTTTAATTTGTAAAGGTTGAGATTAAGCATTACTAATCCAACCATTTTCCAGTTCTGCAATTACTTATTGTTTTGTCATTAAATTACCCCTGGATGGTTTACCGCCAGTGTGGATAATCTGATTTGTAACACTCTTGTACCCACTTTCATAGTGGAGAATCCCCACAGCTCTGTGGATGCCCGCCGCAGCGGATGAATTGTTTTAATCGTAATCTTTTCCCCCCACTGTTTGGTGGTAGTGTGGAAAATGTTTTTCATGGCTGGTTATCCGCCTATCAGTTTCTAGTTTTCAATTCAACACTCCGTCATATGTTAGCACCTCGCCCTTAGTGGGATCTTGAGTGCACATTCTTGACATTGAGTAGTTTTCTTTCAAGTATTTTCATTTAGCTCCTCCACCATATGACAACACCTATCTCTCATTGGGATTGAGTGTGCATTCTTGGTGTGAGTTCATTTCAAGTTCAGTTTTCTATTTGGAGCTAACGCTAACCGAGTTGATTAAGTGCTGGTTATGTGTGTTAATTCATCGAAAAAATTGGTTAGCATATTTCAGTGGTATCAGAGCCAAGATCTTGCCATCCTATGAATAAGACAGAGTCAATTGACAGATGAGTGATAGAGAAATTAGATTCTTCACCTAAGTTCAGTTTAGCTTTCAGAAGTTCTTAAGATGTTGCATTTTCTAAGGTCCAGGAATCGTGAGAAGTCAGATTTGATTGTGGCTTTGAAAGAATGTCAGTTCAAGAGGCAATGCGGACATGAGGCTGCCATACTCCGTAAACAATATCAGAGCATGACAGATGAGTTTAAGAACGATGTTTCATTTGACACGTTTTTGAATTGTGCGGTGATTCATGATGCTGGAAAGTTGGCTATGGTCAACTACATCAAAAAAATGATTAAAGAGGAAGTAGAGCTTGCCATGGTTGAAGAATCAAGGAAGGAAGAAGCAAAAGGATCTGTTTGTGGTTTGCAGCCCACAAGTAAGCAAATTGAAGAGAAAAATCAGTCAATTAGTGTTGAAGAAGACACAAGCAAGGTGCACATTTTGGTTCAAAATGAAAGTGGGCTTGATGAAGATACCTTGGCAAATGAGGAGATTAAGTTAGAGTCCCAAAATACATCCCTAGACTTGCATGGGATGGGAAATAATGAAGATTATTATGGTAAGAAGATCATTACAGCAGTCTTGAGTCCTAATAAGGATTCAAGCAATGAAGATCTCGAGACAAATGGCTTCTCAAAAGATGCTGGTGGAACAGTTGTGTGGGATAAGTACGTTGAAGAAGAGCAAGATGAAGCAAATACTAATGGTGTCTTTGAACCAGCTTATGACCATTACGAAAGTGAGGTTGTTGATGGTGATTCCGATGTGTTTTTATCTCCTTTTGTTGAAGATTTAGTGAAGGATAATTCTCTACTTTATGCTGAGCCAATTCCATATGAAGAATTATTGACAAGTGTCCAAGAAGACTTCTTTGGTATGTATGTGGGCACTAATGATAAAATCAGCAACACATCTACTCAAGATAATTTCATTGAAGAAAAGAATGACAAAATATTCAAAGCAACCAGCTTTGATGATTCTTTAATCCGATATAATGCTAGTGACTTGAGTGGTAGTGGGTTTGATTATCAAACTACATATGTGGAGAAAGTTATAGATGAAGATTTCAGTTCAAGTGGGTTGAGGAGTGACTCATTCAAAGAGTCAACAGTTCAAGAGGAGCATGATGATCTCTTTCCTATTGATCATTGCAATCAAACCTTTCACATTTGGGATCCGGGTGCGATGTCACCAAGGTATGATAAAGAACCGGAGTGGGATAAATTCCCCTTTGATCCTGATGAAGTTCAAAAATCAGTTTGCAATAAAAGTAATGAAGTGATCTTTGGAGGAGAAGTTGCAGCAATGGCTAATGAGAACGTGATTTCTTATGTTGAAGAGAAGAATGTTTTAAAATCAGCAAATGATTTGGATGCCTTTCAAAATTACGCACAAGAAGAGTATGAGAACTTGAAAGGTCAAGATAGAGGTACTAATTTGTTTGAAGAAGTTGTTGACAAGCCTTCGATTCAGGAGATATGCAGTGATAAGATTAGAAAGGAGGCTGATTTTGAAAATCATGTCAAGGAAAACAAATCAGAAAAATTGATGTTTGATGAGCATAGCTTCTTTGCTGATTGGGATCAAGGGCCTAAAGAGCTGCAAGTTTTGAAGGATAATTTATTGGTTTCAGAAGAGAAGATTGTTAAAGTGTTATCAAGATTTGATAGCACATATCACTTCATTGAGGAACTTTGCTGGAAGTTTCAATTTGAAGAGAAACTAAATGGAGTTAAAGATGGAGACTCTCTTTCCAAGATGCAATCTATCAAAGAGGCATTGGAATCCATAAAGTCAGATTATTTGCATTTGCTCTCAGATAGGGATAATGCTATTAAGTTTGCAGAGGAGACCTATGATGCCTACCAAGAGAAGGAGGAAGAGATGGATAGGCTTTGCCTTGATTTTACCTTAGCTCATCATTCTTTATACAAAGCAGAAAATCATTCATCTATTGCAGCTACCCTTAAGGAACAAGAAGTTAATACAAGGATTATGGAGATCAAACAAATAGTTGAAGGAATAAATGAACTCCATAATGATGAAACATTGCGTAATGCCAAGATGATCCCATATGTTGATGGTGATTGGAAAGTACATCAAGAGTGTGAACTCTTGAGTTGGGAAGAGACTTTGCCACAAGAAGGAATGGTTTGCAGCTATGCGATAGATGTTTTAACGGATAATGAATGTAGTATTCAGCATGCTACACTTTGTGGGTCGGCAACTAATGGTGAGCATCCACAAGTTGAAAAAGATGAGTTTGAATTCTATGAAGACACCAACGAAAGGGATGAAGATAATATTTTTGAGAACAACAGTCCATTATCTTCACATGATTTGGATAATCATAAGGTGATAGATATTTTCTATGAAAGTGTGCCATGTTTTGTGAGTAGTAATCATCAAGGGCATTTTGATAATGAAAGCATAAGTGGGATCAAGGATGAAGTATTCACATGGAAAGTGTGGACTCAAGGAGATTTCTTCAACATTGGCTTAAAGGTGTCAATAAAACAAGTCTTGGTAGTTGCTGGTCACTCCATTGCAGCAGCAAAGAGTGAAGATTCCAGACTTATTACTCATGAAGTTTGGGAGAAAGTTGAACCTAAACAGGCAATTTACCTTCTTAACAATCTATCTCTTGGGTTGAGTGATGTTTTGGCTCACCCTAGTCCTTTGGGGAAATGGGAATTATGGACAACATTTGTTCTATGCTCCATTGATGTTGATGTTTTCATGGATGGGCTACATGGGTTTATCAAAGAAGACACTAACTTCTTGAGTTTGCAAATTGCTTTGATTAACACTTGGAGAACTGTGGTGTTCTCTTTTTGGTGCATTGGGGAACATTTCCAGTTGGGTATCCATGCTTGGGATCCTCAACATGGCTTGATGGAGATTGTTACAAGTGGAAAGAGGAATCATTGGAGAGATACGGGTTCAATTTTCAGATTCTTTGATGCTGTCCCCATCCTTATTAACCATTCGATGGTTCTTTTTGCACATCGACCGATGGATTGGGAAGATATATCGAACAAAGGATGTTTTTATTTTGGGTTGGAGTTCCTTGAGAGGATGTGTCCAGCCTTGGGCATGAGTTGTTGTGATATTATAGATGCTAATTTCCAGTTTTGCAGCAATCCTACAACTCCTTGCATGCTGATTTTCCTAAAATCAGACTTTGAGTGGTTCATTTCAGTTTTCATAGGCAGCTGGTACATTCATTTTTCCTCTTCACAACCTCTTTTCAGTGATGATTTTTGGCTTCAAAAGTGGGTAATGATGTTTCATAGTGATTCAGATCAGTATTGGATGGTGTTCAAGTTATGTTCTAGTGGCTTTCTTTATACAATCTCTTGCACTAGTGTTTGGGGTAGCGAACCTTTGCTTGATTTGGTTCAACTTTTTGAGACTTTGGGGGAGAGATTGGTGGAAGTTTTCAGAGTTTTTCTTGAATATGTTAGAATTACTCAAAGGAGGCATTATACATCCTTAGGGAACTTTGAGGATGCAGTTGCTATGACTTTGCGAAGAGCTATTTTTTCCTTTGCAAATAGCTATGATGGAGTCACATTTGCTGTTGTGATTTGGTTTGATGCTTTGAGGAGTGATGTTGATGAGAATATTTTTGAGTTGTTTAGATTATTCTTCTTTGTTCTCAGAATGGTGATTGACATTGAAATTGTAGATGTTAATTCCTTAGAGTTTATTGAGCAAGAGACGCTGCTAGATTTTGATTCAATTCCTTCTATGTTGTTCAACTTGAATTTCAGGCATGTTATCACTTTGAGGTTACAGGGATGGTTAGTGCAGTTATGGTGCAATGATTTCATTTGTATGATCAGAGTAGAGCAGCATCAGCATGGTGGGATTTTTCAGAGATGGACATGGGACCCCGGGATCCTATATGTTTGGTGGGATCAGTTTGGAGTGTTGTGGCATTGCTTGAGGACAAGCAATTTTGGGAAGGGCGGACTGTAATGTCCCCATTTTGGCCATACACTCTTCTTTTGGATTTAGCCTATTTCCGAAAATCCGTAGGCTAAGCTGAAGTATAAAACTAGGGTTTCCTCTTTCAGATACTGCTCAGTTGGCATTCAAAGGATGTTGTGCAAACTTACTATTTATAGCAGTTTGCTATTTTTAGCAAGTCTATCTTTTGGCAGTATCTATCTAGCAGCAATTCAATCCTTTGCAGTTCAGTGGTTTAGTTTGGCTTTCTGATGGTTTTGAAGTTAACTTACTATTTTGGCATTTGCTATTTTTAGTAAGTTCATTTTTAAGCATCATCATCAACTTGGTTCTTGGCATTTGTCATTGCTATTTTAGCAATTCATGCCTTGGGCATTGTATTTGGTTATCTCCTTGGACTGAGTTTCAGACTTAGTCAAATTTCATGTCTTGAAGTTGTACCCCATGCCTAGGCTTGATGACTTCAAGTTGTTTTAAAAAGGGGACATAAAGGGGTCAAGTGAGCATTTAATTATTTAATAAATGCTTTATTGTTGCAATATGAAATGGATGCCAAAAGGGAAGTTGAATGATATTTTATTATTTCAAAAAGTAAAAGGCAAAAAGGTGGCGTCCCTTTTGGAAGTTGAAGTGATTCAACTTCTTGGAATTTGAAGAGTTCTTGTTGCTTCATTTGCCAACTAAAGCTTATATATTGCTGCTGTTTGAAGAGCTGATTATCCATGAATTTATGTTAATGTTATGCTGTCGAAATGACAACTTGGTTTTTACTTCGAGGGATGCTTACCTCCTAGTTTCAATCCAATTTCGTGTTTGAAATACAACACCTAGTTGGTTTTCATTTGCTGCTTCTCATCCAGACTAGCAAATTGAGCTCAATAGTTGAAGATTTTGATGAAATTTTTAGTTTTGAAGTTGCTAATATAGTCACAGCTGAAAGTGGTTTTTGCATACAGCTTTTGGAGTGAATTTAATTTGCTTGTGGGTACTTTTCCAATCCATTCCTACACCCAAGGTGACCATCTTTGGAGAGTCTCAGATTTTAGTTTTGAGTTTATGATTTTTACTTGTCAAAATCGCCCTTGCTCAAGGTCGTACCATTCAAGGAAGCATTGGGATTTGTGCCAGAAATAAAGCTGCTGTTTGGTTGCTATTTGATGACCAAAAAATGTTCGCCTACCTTCTAAGAAGACACAGCAAAAGACGACATTCAATTCGAAGGTGAATTAAGTGAGTTATGAACATTTCATTGATTTTCTCTGTAGCTGGTTTGAATTTCCAGAATTCTGATTTTTATATCAGACTGTTATAATTCTTAGTTTTTGGTCTTATACTTCAGTTTTGGAGTGTTATATGATTGTAAGAATTCATACTTCTTTTTCTAAGGTTCACTTGCTATCATTGTAATTTGTAATCTGCAGAGTTTAATTTGTAAAGGTTGAGATTAAGCATTACTAATCCAACCATTTTCCAGTTCTGCAATTACTTATTGTTTTGTCATTAAATTACCCCTGGATGGTTTACCGCCAGTGTGGATAATCTGATTTGTAACACTCTTGTACCCACTTTCATAGTGGAGAATCCCCACAGCTCTGTGGATGCCCGCCGCAGCGGATGAATTGTTTTAATCGTAATCTTTTCCCCCCACTGTTTGGTGGTAGTGTGGAAAATGTTTTTCATGGCTGGTTATCCGCCTATCAGTTTCTAGTTTTCAATTCAACACTCCGTCATATGTTAGCACCTCGCCCTTAGTGGGATCTTGAGTGCACATTCTTGACGTTGAGTAGTTTTCTTTCAAGTATTTTCATTTAGCTCCTCCACCATATGACAACACCTATCTCTCATTGGGATTGAGTGTGCATTCTTGGTGTGAGTTCATTTCAAGTTCAGTTTTCTATTTGGAGCTAACGCTAACCGAGTTGATTAAGTGCTGGTTATGTGTGTTAATTCATCAAAAAAATTGGTTAGCATATTTCATTTAACCACATTATTAATAACAAGACTTACAAATTATGTTTTTTATGTAATAAGATTTAACATTTTGTAGCATAAGTACTATATTTAACCATAAATTTACCAATATATTTTTTAACTCATAGAGTTACTAGTATTTATGGTATGTCTTGAAGTGGTGAACATAATAGATTGTATATTGATGGCTCTCTTTACATAATATTGAGAATAGGAGTATAAATTGAGGGATTTCACAACTGCATCTATATAATGAGATGTCACATTATTTATTATTTTTTATATAATATTGTATATATTATGTTTAAAGTGTTTCAAAGACTTTCCTAAGTATAAACATTGTTGCCCTCAAGACATAGACTAGACAATGAAGTTGTTGAAAGACATGAATAGTGATCACATGTTCGTATCCCTAGCTTCAACCATTACATGAGTAAGGGCAACTCATGTGGCTAGAGACTATAGGGGCCAAGTAATTAGGGCTTCACAAATCGGATCTTAGTGAGTGTCATTTCCTATGTACCAATAAAAATTTATTTACTATTGGTATCTTGGTGTTTGTATGTAAATGATTTGTTGAATATGTGAGTTTTTTATATCATCCATGAGATCTTACACTTAACTTCTTACTTCCAATCAATTAACCCTACTTTTAAATTCATGATGATTCATTTTATCTACATAGAACATAATATAAAGTATGTTGTATATCAATTAAAATCACAACAACATTTGAAACAAACCCTGCACAACATTTAGAATTTTAAAATAATTAGTATGATGTATATAAATTTTAGAAAAAATACTAATCAACATTAAAAATTAAATTGTATATTTTTCAAGAACACAATTTCAAATCCTTATATAACCATTCCTCTTAAAGAATGTCATAATTAAATATGCAATTATGACATTCTATAAGTAGGTCGAGGCATTTTATCTTAAAATAGTTTACATGTATAAATTTGTCATGAAATTGAGAATAACTAAAAGAAATCAAATATCTTATTATTGTGATGATTTTAAACCAAGACAAGTTAATATTGACTTATATAGTAGTTATTACACAACCTACCCATATAAAGGCAATATTTTGTATAATTGTAAGCTAAATAGTGCCCTTATTAGAAACATGTCAATATTATTTAAAAAATAAAATCGCTTCCAACCTATGGTTTTAAGGACCTCCTTAATTCATAACATGAATCTCCAAATATATTTGTTGGTGCTTTATTTTATTCTCTTGCATTTAGTTTATTTACTTTATTATGTGTTATGATAGAATAAACTTACTTATGTAGGTAGCTATTCGGGTAGGTTTTACTTGTATCATGTGATTTGTGCTTTCCTTATTTGATAGAGATGTTGGGTATACATATGACTACATCTCCTTTATATACCCACCCCTTGTTATCATAAGAACATCTCTTGTATTCTCATTGTATTGCATCATTTGATTAGAATATAGTTTCTTACATCATATTAATCTTTTGATTTATTTATGATTTTCTTTAGGCCCTCTAGATCTTGGGTGACTATTTGTATAGCCAAATCTTACATGTTATCGGAGCATTTAAGAGAATTTAGATAGTCTCTTGGGAGATCTTGGATTGTAAATGTTATATTTTCTTGAAACATTGAATATGTTATTCTCTTGCATTCTTTAGTGATCTAGAGAATTAAAAAGTGTGGTAGATATACTAGATTATAGGGTTTCCTTTTTGTGGTTATATATTATAGGTGCAATTTAGAGCTTGATGGAGTATATCTAAGCTCATCATTAAGTATGAATCATCTAAAAATTAGGTTTATTTTTTATTACATACTAGTTGGATATTTGAGACCAAATTTGCAAGGGTTTTTGTTTGGGAGGTGTTTGTCAAATCTATTAGGTAGCCATCATTTGAAAACATTTTAGGTCAAATCTAACACTACCATTGCATCTAGAAGATCCAAAATCCCATAGATCAAATATCAAATCATTAAAACTAGAACACTTTACCCTAGATCCTAATAAAATCTCCCCCCTCGACCATTTCTATAATCAATACCATATTATCTTACAAAATATTTTATCATGACACAAGCACTAATGTAGATAGTTGTATCATAGGTCTAAATTTCTATTTTTTAAAAATTAACACTTTTTTAAAATAAAATAAAAAATTACTATGCAATACTATACAAGTTAATGTTTACACAATACCCATACAATACATTTATTGATTTTCCAAAACTATGACCTTTGCTTGTTGCTTATGATAGATCTCCTCCAACCTAAAAGGCTTGCTGCCCCTACTTCACACATGCTACCATTACCAAGGCACCATCACCTTGCCACCAAGCCTACCTTATCCCTTGCATTACACGCTTCAATTTGATCAAAAAACTTTAAAAGATGTTTTCACACTCATACAAAGGCCTTTTTTAGTACAATTTTTTATTTAAGATATTGTTCCACATATCTACAATTATGCAATTAGTTTCTAATTTTAATGCACATTTTTTTAGAATTTATATTTTTTCATAAGTTTTGTTGCACAGTGCTTATTTTGCTTATTTTGAGACCTTCTACAACTTCTCTTGGGGGCATATGGAATCTTTTTAGGTGTATTTTTTAAAATGCATGTTTTTTCATGTAATTCATAGTGATGCTATTAGAGTGTAACCATTATAATCTAGATTTATACTCTTAGTGATGTATCTTATTTTAGCATTTGTAAAAGTATTAAAATAAAGTCCACTTTGTATTCTATTATTAATTCCTAAAGCCCAGGAAGATTTTCGCTACTTTCGCTGCTGAAGGAATTCCCCCGCACTTGCCTGTTGCTGAGGCTAGGACTCTGGGGTTTTTGCAGGACGAATGGCGCAAAGGTGGGAAACTCTCCAGGGATCTCCAATAGAAGATTGGCTAGGGCAAGAATCAATCTTTTCGACATACACGAGAGGCTTCAGGGGTGGTTTTGTAGACGTTCAAAGATAAAAAAAAAATGGGGATTGCGGAGACTACGTAGGTGTGGACGAAGGTTTGCAACATGTCCCCTAGTAGGGGTTCCTGGCATATAGTTCTTTTGGACAAAACTGGCGGATCTAGTGAGCGATGGGAGGAGATGACTATCATGCTAAAACAAATGAACTAGGAAAAGGCCCTCGACCCTTGCATGGGGGTTTGGGTAAGGAAAATTTTGAAGAACAAGCACTAGAAGGAGGCAAATTGGGCGACAAACAAATGACTCAACCCCTATAGTGTGTTGTCGTCTCTCCAATAGTGGAATTTGGAGATGATATTTGTAGTGAAGTGGCAGAAAATGAAGCATACTTTGTAGAATTGGGCTTGGTTGGGAGATTTAGAGGGCTATGGCCGAGTCTCTCTAAGCTACACCAATGGATCTCTGACACATGGTGCCCTCTTCTTGAAGGTGAGATCCAAATTTTTCCATGTGCTCGAGATTTTTCATGGTTGTTTTAAAAAAAATTCAAGATAGAAATACTATCCTTTGCAAATACCAATGGAATTGTGACCAACACCTACTCATGTTGAAGTTGTGATGCCCTTCTTTCAACCCTACTATTACGTCTTTCAATGCAATCCCAATTTGGGTAAGACTTCCAAACTTGTCATTGCAATTCTGGTTCGAGTCCTATTTTGAAACTATTGGCAATTTTTTGGGGAGATTTTTGGGGATGATGAGGGCTCACTAGATTTCATGCACACTACATATGCCCAAATTTTGGTAGAGATGGACATCTCTAAAGTGCTCCCAGCAGATATATTTTTAAAAACTGCTACAGGGATGTGGAATCAGTTGTTGGACTATGAGGGTGTACCCTTTCACTGTTGTAGATGCTACAACATTGGGCATACTGCTATTGATTGTGCAAAGCAAAAATTTGGCAACCAAGCCACATGGTGGAAAGATGCTTCCCCTCAATATTAGGATGGGAAAACCTTTGAGATGCCCCAATAGTTAGGGTTGGCACCCATAAGGAATCACCAAGTAAACCACAAGCCAATCTAAAGGTCAAGGATGGTTCTTCTTTTGTAGTGAGGGATAACATTGATTCTAAAAAAATGAAAGCAAACATAGAAAGCTCAACAGTATTGTCCCCTGGGGGTGAACAAAATACTCTAGTGAAAATGGCTAAGGCTAAGAGTGGTGGGGAAACCGAGGAGAAAGGGACAACGGTACCATACCAAATAGGAAGCTCAATAGTATTGTCCCTTGGGGGTGAAAAAAATACTCCAACAAAAATGGCTAAGGCTAAGAGTGGTGCGATGACTGAGGAGAAATGGACAACAGTACAAAGGAAAAAGAAGAAAAATGAGGTTTCATTTGAAATGAAGCTTCGCTTCCACACCAAAAGTGGAGCAAATTCGTAGTGGTTTTTCATTTTAGGTTCAACAATATGGTGCTACGCAAACCAAAGAAGGTAGTTTGTAGAGATGTTAAAATCTCCATTTTGGTCAGCTCAATGTATGTGGTAATGTAATGGAGTAAAATTACACCCCTTGCAATTTCATATACATTCGTGCATCTGCTTTAGTGTCCACTCCCTTAGCATTTGTGTAGGCTCATTTTAGCCCTTGCATCAGCCATTTTCCCTTCTCAGGATGCTTCAACACCCCTTTTCAACATCCACCCTTGTGTATCAGCTTCGCATCAAACCTTGTGCTTTTCTTGTTTATGTCGTTTTGTAGCGTGATGTGTCTAGACACTAGCACGTTGCATAGATGTTTGCGTGTCGTGTTAGTCTCCTACAATGTTTCAACATTCAAACGACTATTTCCATGCATGTTTGCCACTTGTCATCTACTTTTGTCGATGGTAACGACTTGGTATGCCTTGTAACCACCTGGGAAGCTTCTTTTTGCTTCTCTTCTCTCCTTAAAAGCCATCTTTTCAATTCATTTGGACTCTAGCTTCATTTCAGCTTCTAGCTTCTTCTAGCCTTGGCTCTAACATTTTCCCTCTTGTTGTTTTGCCTACATAGCTCAATACAGCTTATTCAAGCACTCTCAAGCTCTCTTAGCAGCATTCTTTGTATCCCTCTTGGCTCTCACATCCATCTCCCTTACCTTATGCTTGCGAGCACCCTGGGATTCCATATCCCCTATCAATTGCATTCTTACTTCATGATACGGGTTCTCCTTGAGCAGGGATTGCTTTTATTACTTATACTTGGTGGTGCGGGTTTTACTCCTGAAGCGGATTTTGCTTTCACCACACGCTTTGTCCATTTCGGTTCATTCTCTCTATCTATCTAGTTGTCCATGGAGGTGGGAACACCAAAACAGGGGTTTGACTGAGGTAAACCCCTATACTGCCCCAACACTCTCTAGATCTTATGCATGCAGGTATTGAAGACATTCACGTGCTGGAGGGTTCATCTCTTGTGTGGTTGTGAGCATTTCCTTTCTGCCTCCTATTCTCTTTATCATTTCTATTTCACTTTATTTTAGCTTTATCACATTCAGTTATTTTCTAGTACATTTGAAGTTCTCAGTAATTAGATTGCTAGTAGTCACTAAGCTATTTTCTGTGACATTCTCGCTTTCTAGTCCGTACGGACCCTAGCGTGCCAAAGAGACTCCAGCACACCGCGCTGTCATCCCAAACCTGCACTTCCATCCTTTGGCTAAGAGCTTGTCAAATTTTCCAAGAAATCTTCGCAACTTGCTCTTTTTGATTCTAGAACTTTCGCGTTGTTCCTTGAGGTAGTTTAGGGAAGTTCACCCCGTGAGGCTCTCTGAATGAAGAGAACTCATGAGTAGCGAATCCCACTTCTCTACAGGTAAATTGGGGTAGAAAGGGATTGTGCCTCCATTTTGGTCTCATGGGTGCTAGGTAGGGTTATGTAATGTCCCTTCCTTAGGCAGCTCAAACTAGCCGAAGTTGGCCTACTATTACGGTTCCCGTAAGTTAGCAGTATGGTTAGGGGACCCAACTAAGGGATGCGAAGCGTAGCCAAGAGCCTTATGAGCCTTCCAATTTGGAGTTCAGTTGTTGAATCTAGGGATAAATTGAAAATATTAAAGTTTGCTTTAATGGAATAGTAAAAGTGAATAGTATCGGAGAATTATAAAGTGAATAGTGAAAAGTGCTCCCATCCTAGTGAATCAAAGTTGTTTTTAAAAAGTGGCTCTTTCTTTTGATGAGGAAAAGACCCTTGATGAGGAATATTTGATTATCTTTTATAACAAAGCTCATGGGAGGTTATAAAGTGAATTTTGGGCTTCTATTTTGACATTCATTTGTCATTTCTCATATCAACACTTGTAGGTTTGAGTTTTGGAGAAGGGTTTCAACTTGGTTTCAGTCTTTTGGGAATGAAAACTCCCAAGGGCTATCGTGAATTGGACAAGAACCCAGTTCACCTTTGAGGAGGACCTACCTTGGGTTTTCATTTGGGCTTCATTGGAGGAGTTTCAAGTGTTTAATTTTTAGGCTTGAGTTTATAGTAGTGTTATATCAGCATATTTCTTTAGATCAGGTGCAGCCATTGATAGATCAAGTTTCAACCAGGCCAATACTATCACATATTTGCATTCTACTTGTTGGTTGTACTATTTTGGCAACCAATTTCATATCAGCACTTCCATAACAACGATAAGACATGTAGCTACATATTTCACACTCTATTTCAGTCTTTCTACCATTGTTATCATGCTCATATCAGCCTTCATACATTGTATTTTCATACTGGCATAAAATGGGTATGTTATTGGCATATTGGGTATTCAAATATTTCATTTGTATTGGGTTTAATAGAGTTGTTATAGTCTGATAATTTTCATACCAGACATAACTGTCATTTTAATCAAACCTTATATCTTTAATTTAATGGCATAAATGGAAGTGGGTTTATCAATTTTTGTTGTGTGATCATTTTTATATCAGTTTTATGCATTTCCTTTATGTTATTGGCATTGAAAACACTCAACCGAACATCAAAAGCAATCAAACAAAACTCAAAAAATCAGAACAACAGTCAGAAAATCAGAATTCATGAGTTTACACAACAATTGTTTTGACAAAATGTCAACACTTTGAAAAATGAGATTTTGGGTTAGATTTAGTAGGGATACTTCAGTGGTATCAAAGCCATATTCCTGCCAGCCTGTTGGGTAATGATTGCATTCAATTGGTGTGAAATCAATTGTGCACAAGTCAGTTTGGATTTTTTTTCAGTGGTATTTAGTTGGGACAGCAAAAAAGGTCATCATGGAAAAGTTGTTAATAGGCATGAAAAGAAATTGAGCAAACACAATACAAGACCATACGGAAATTGCAGTGTTTAAATGATTCACTTTCAAGGTTGGGACTCTCTAAAGGATCATCCTCACTTTCTACTAGCAAAATTCCAACACCACAAAATAAAGAAACAGTGGTGATTAGCATATTTGAGGAGTATACCATTCTTCCTCAAATTGTTAAGTAGAATTTTCCTTTCAAGAACTACATGGACATGCACTCAAATATTTTCCACAAGACTGAGCATGCAAGGAAGGAATATCACACTATATCTTATGAATTGTTTAGAGAATCTTCGCACATGGTTGATACAACTCTTCATGAGAATGATTGGTTGTCTTCAAGTTCCAATGAGGTATGCAAAAATTTATATGATGAATTAGATAGACATGTTGATTTGAATCAAGAAGGCATTAGGACAACCTTGGGTAATTATTTGTCTACATCATCCTTGCAAGAGGTTTCATAAGAGGCTCCTACATTAGAGGCTAGCATAGTTCATGTCAGTGCTTTGGATAGAAATGGCATGGACTCTTTGGGTGATCATAAAGCATCTTCTAGTGTGATAGTTGATTCCAATAATGTCACATCACCTACACATGAAGAAAAAAACAAAAGATATCGAAGAAACGTCAACAGGGGAAGCAAGGAGCAACAATATAGATATTGGATCTATTTTAGTTGATGTTCATCCAGTTGATCCTACAGAAGGTAGAGAGGGAGAAACAAGGGAGCCTATAGGACAGGGTTGCACGAGTATCCTAGTAGGCAACATGGAGGTTATGCTTGGGGACTCTTTTGATAGTCCTAAGAGCGGTCTTACCTCTCTGCATGAGGATAGCGAATCATCATCCATTTAGACCACTTTTTGGAGTGAAGATGAGGAGTTTGTGATGGGAACTAATGTTGCCTTAGTTCTGGACCAGAAAGAAGACACTTCAGAAGAATTTTTTGATGAGAGTCAAGCTCTCCATTGTCAGCCCACTACTTCAACCAATGAATTTACCTTTTTCCCTAAGCATGGTTTGGAGGACCAACTTAAGGTTGGTGAAGATAAGATTGTTGCAGTGCTATCCCATTTTGATTATTCCCATAAGTTGGTGGGAAATTACCTATGGAAGGTCCAACTTGAGGGGAGACATAGTGGCATTGAAGAGGCTTCATCTATTTCTAATTTGCAAGTGTTTAAGACAGCCATGGAATCTATGAAAAATAATTATTTATCCCTTCTTTCCGATAGAGATCACCTACTTGATTTGGGTGTCATATATTCAGATGCATTGAGGAGGAAAGATGAAGAGGTTGATCAACTCACTATGGAGCTAGTGAAGACTAGAAAATCTTTGGAAGACTATCAAGTGACTCCCCTTATGGTGGAAAATTAGATTGAGGAGTTGAGTGTGGAGTTGAGTTTGGCTCAGGCTTCACCAAAGAAATCAAAAATCATTCTTCTATTGCAACCTCTTTGGATGGGCAAGAATCTTGTGTTATGCATGAGATTGAGGGACAAGGAAATGAGGAAAGAAAAGAGCTACATGATGAGGTTCAGGAAGGCAATGATGCATGCTCACATTGTGATGTTGATGGAAGCCATGTGCATGATTTAAAATCAATTTTAGTAAATGAACATGTTGTTGATTTGGAATTAGATTTAGATGAGGAAGACTTACTCCTCATTAAGGGTCTCGAACTTTACGTTGTAGAGGTAGAAAATCCACACAGTGATGCCACTTGCAACCATGTAGTTCGAGCTTTGGTAGAGAACATGCATGAATTGCAAGAGGGTACACCTCTTGGCTTATTCCTTGAGGATAAGTATTCAACAATGGAGGAGGTGACACAAGTCTTAGGCCGATATGATAAGGTAGATAGATGGATCAAGTACCTCATTGGGATAACTTAGTCTGGTGGGGCACTAGATGGGCATAAGTATGGAATCTCATAATCCACCTTGCATTTGGTTAGATGTACATTTGATAGGATGAGATTTGATGCCATGTAGTTGCTTATAGATAGAGGTTATGCTTTCATGCTTTCTAGGTAGTTGTATGGTGCACTCGTGAGGGAAGATGTGCAAATATCCACTTCCATTGATGCTAAGAGGGTTGAGGCATCTATTAGTGATAGTGGATCTACTACCATGGAGGATACCCATGACATGGCTATAGGAGTAGAGTAGGGTGAGACAGTTTTAGTTAGTCATGGGGAGTAGTTAGCCTATGTTGAAGTAGTTTTTACACCCTATGCTTCGAGTTCTGAGGCTCCTATTTTGGATAGTGTTGATTACAGACTTCCCTCAGAATCCCTTGGTGCATTTCATAGTGATTTCACTATGATATTTGCACATTACTTTGTACTCAGCCCACTTCCAGATGAGTTGATGCTCCATGTGACACATAAGAGTGGGGTGAATATGTGGTATGAGGTGATCCCTTCTACAAGGGATGGAGCGATATCTGACAAAACCCCTTTACCGCTTCTCCGGGATGGATGTATTATTGGCACACGAGATAGAGAGGCAGGGTTTGATCATATGGGATTCAATGATGAGAGGGATCAACCCTCCACAGTTGCATTGATTAGTGCAACTAGCTTTATGAGTTTGTGTTAGGAGCGCTTTTCTTCCAGCCTAGGTAGTTGGGGTATTGTCGGGACACCAACATTTGCAGATGAGTTAGGAGATACTCATCTTTCTAGCAATTGTTTGGGTCCATAACCCATAGGCCCAGTGATCAGATGCATCGATGGTGGCAGTTGAGACATAGAGTGATAGGGTCTATCAAGGATGGAGGATACCATTGTTTTCAAATAGTGCAGAGAATTGATCTTAGTGTATTCCACCAGAACATTTGGGATCCTAGTAGCTTGTCAGATTGTGACTTGGTTATTGTCTCTGATGGAGGTAGTAGTATTACTCCATCATAGGGCAGTGATTTAGGTAGATGGAGTTGTAGCCTATTAGGGCTCATTTGGGTCCCAGACATCGATTTGAATGCACTACTCCATTAGGACCACAATGTGTTGCTTCAATTTTTTTGACATGATATTGATTGTATTAGCGTGGGGCAATTAGAGATTTGGTGCAAGTGGCCTATCATGCATCACAAAGTGATGGAGAATGGTGTAACTAGTATGCTTGGTTACAATTCTTGTATTGATAACTCATTGTTTGAGATGGGTGTTGATAGGACTTATGACAATCCACTTTTTGGGTTAGGCAGTGATTTCCAGTTGGATGTTGGTGAGACTGCACTCACTAGACACTCAGAGGCTCCTTGGTGTATGAGTGTTACTGGACATGGAGGCTACAATCCATAGAGATTTGGGAGTCAGTTGACATCTTCTTTTGAGGGGGATACTCCCATTGCCAGGCATGATGCTATTCCTTTGGCAGAGTGTGCAGGGGACTTTGTTGGTCCATCAACTAGCAGTATTATGCCTTCTGGGGCAGCAGGTAGCTGGGTGAGGATCGCTTCTCAGTGTGATCCGCTATGGGTGTATGGTGTTTGCATGGATTCCATGAGGTTGCTTCACAGGTTATGGTACATGGATGTTACTATTAGAATGGAGTAGCAGTGCGTTTAGTGTTGGCTTGAGGGTTACCTACATAACTACATTTTAGGATAGCAGAAGGCTTGGGTGTGATGGTTGTATTTGGATGAGTATTGTTGTAATACTACACATCACATGTTGATTGGTATGACTCCCTTCCAAGCGTTGTACGGTTATGATACATTATCTTTTGTGGACTTGGCATTAGGTGACAACAGAGTTATTAGGGAGTATTTGGTACGATGGAAGGACTTATCATTGGAGGATGCCACATGGGAAGGAGAGATGATACTTCAGTATCCATCTTTGTAATTGCTTGGGGGCAAGCAATCCTGAGAAGGGAGGACTGTAATGTCCCTTCCTTAGGTAGCTCAGACTAGCTGAGGTTGGCCTACTATTACGGTTCCTGTAGGTTAACAATATGGTTAGGGGACCCAACCGAGGGATGTAGAGCCTAGTCGGGAACTTTATGAGCCTTTCAGTTTGGAGTTCAATTGTTGAATCCAAGGATAAATTGAAAATATTAAAGTTTATTTTAATGGAATAGTAAAAGTGAATAGTATCAAAGAATTATAAAGTGAATAGTGAAAAGTGCTCCCATCATAGTGAATCAAAGTGGTTTTTAAAAAGTGGCCCTTTCTTTTGATGAGAAAAAGACCCTTGAGGAAGAATATTTTATTATCTTTTATAAAAAAGCTCATGAGAGGTTATAAAGTGAATTTTGGGCTTCTATTTTGGCATTCATTTGTCATTTTTCATATTAGCACTTGTAGGTTTGGGCTGGAGAAGGGTTTCAACTTGGTTTCAGTCTTCTGGGAATGAAAACTCCCAAGGGCTATCATGAATTAGATGAGAATCTAGTTCACCTTTGAGGAAGACCTACCTTGGGTCTTCGTTTGGGCTTCATTGGAGGAGTTTCAGGTGTTTAATTTTTAGGCTTGAGTTTGCAGCAGTGTTATATCAACATATTTCTTCAAATCAGGTGCATCCATTGATAGATCGAGTCTCAACCAGGCCAATACTATCACATATTTGCATTCTACTTGTTGGTTGTACTATTTTGGCAACCAATTTCATATTAGTACTTCCATAGCAATGATTAGACCTGTAGCTACATATTTCACATTCTATTGCAGTCTTCTACCATTGTTATCATTCTCATATTAGCCTTCATACATTATATTTTCATGCTGGCATATAATGGGTATGTTATTGACATATTGGGTATTCAAATCTTTCATTTGTATTGGGTTTAATAGAGCTATTACAGTCTGATAATTTTCATATCAGGCATAACTGTCATTTTATTTAGACCTTATATCTTTAATTCAATGGCATAAATGGAAGTGGGTTTATCAATTTATGTTGTGTAATCATTTATATATCAGTTTTATGCATTTCCTTTATGTTATTGGCATTGAAAACACTCAACCAAACATCAAAAGAAATCAAACAAAACACAGAAAATTAGAACAATAGTCAAAAAATTAGAATTCATGAGTTTGCACAACAACTGTTTTGATGAAATGTCAACACTCTAAAAAATGAGATTTTGGGTTAGATTTAGTAGGGATACTTCATGTTAGGAGGGAGGATGGGCAAGCTAGTATTGGATATGGGATACTAAAAGTAACTCTCTCAATGTAATTTTGATGATCAATATAAAGGGTATTGCCCCTTAGCAGCTATTTAACTATTAAAAAAAGTCCACTTTGAATTTTTAGTCTTTAATAACCCTAATGATAATTTGGTGCCAAAAAATTTAGGGTTTAAGTGATCATTAATCCTATTGAATATACTTATAAATATCCCTTAAAACCCGTTATATTTAACTGTAATGATTTTTCATAAGTTTTGTTGTGTAGTTCTTTTTTTGGGACCTTCTACAACTTCTCTTGGGCTCATATGGACTCCTTTTTAGGTATATTTTTTAAAATGCATGTTTTTTCATGTAATTCATAGTGATGCTATTAGAGTGTAACCATTATAATCTAGATGTATACTCTTAGTTCAATGTATCTTATTTTTAGCATTTGTAAAAGTATTAAAATAAAGTCCACTTTGTATTTTCAGTCTTTAATAACCCTAATGATAATTTGGTGCCAAAAAATTTAGGGTTTAAGTGATTATTAATCCTATTTAATGAACTTATAAATATCCCTTAAAACCATTATATTTAAAGTTTTGTAATGATTTTTCATAAGTCTTGTTGCACAATTCTTCTTTTGGGACCTTCTACAACTTCTCTTAGGCTCATATGGACTCCTTTTTAGGTGTATTTTTTAAAATGCATGTTTTTTCATGTAATTTATAGTGATGCTATTAGAGTATAACCATTATAATCTAGAATTATACTCTTAGTGGTGTATCTTACTTTTAGCATTTGTAAAAGTAGTAAAATAAAATCCACTTTGTATTTTTAGTTGTTAATAACCCTAATGATAATTTGGAGCCAAAAAATTAGGGTTTAAGCGATCATTAATCCTTTTTTAATAAAAGTATAAATATCCCTTAAAAACAAATTGTATTTAATTATAATGATTTGTTACATTCTTTGATACTATTCCCCCAAAATGAACCCACATTTTATAAAATTAAAAAGGAAACCTTACATATGTGTCAAATCAATGGTGAAGTCAAAAATACGATACTCCAATACACAACAATCTAAATAACTAACAACAACCATGATAATAACAAGTACAAAGGCTACCACAACAATAAATAGCTTTGAAACTACCTTACGATTTTCTTACAACAATATGAAAATAGGGAAAAGCAATGTGGATTAGATCCATGATCATGGAGCTCTCTCTCAATCTCTAATGAAGTCATCTTTCCAAGTCAAGAGTTTATATTCTCAGGCTTGTAGACCAAAAGGTTTATGTCCGTTGGTTCTATTGTAGATCTAAAAGGTTTCATCCTCATGTTTGACACTCTAAACATCACGTGCTTAGAGAAATATGTGCTAGGGCTTTATCATAAGCAACAACCATTATTCCGATGGACGTGACTATCTTTTGATATTACTAAGATTTGTAGTTAAAATGGAGTTCCCACTCAAATCAATGGTTGATATTTATAGAGACTAATGATAAATGGGGTTGTAACTATCATAATAAATGAAGCATCATTGTTCTCCACCTATAGTGGCATAAGTACAATTAAATTTTCTTGATTAAGTATTAATAGTATTTTCTCAAGTAAAAATATTCCCTTCTATGTGTTTATGACTTCAAAATAGGCCATTAATGGAATTTGCTAATATATAGGTAGGTAGGTGGGAATGTTAGTGAAAAAAAGTGGTAATGTTAAAGTTTAGTGGTTAGGGATGTCGCTTAGTGTATGCTAATAAATGGGAGTTGGGGAGTCAAGAAAAGGTATGCTAACAAAGAAAAGTTTGAAGTGTTGGTGTGAATAAATGTCTTGTACCTAGTTAATTCACTCACTAGGTAATTAGGGGACTTATTCACATGTTTTAAGTTTACTTAGGATATAAGATTTCTTCTAGAATTCTTAGTTGGATTTTCTAGAACTTATCTTACCTACCTTTTAATGCTTGATTCCTAGGTAGTTAGGTTGTTAGCTATCTCATGTCACAGGATTAAGACACATGCCACAATCATGTTCAATCCTATTCCTCACTTTTCCTATATAAGGAAGGTCATTGTACTCCTATGTAATATACTTCATACCTCATTGTCATTTTGGTAGGTCTTAATATTGAGAAAGCTCATATTCTTGCATACCCTCTCATTGAAGGTTTTCATTGCTTTTACAGGTGGTCTTGGGTATAGAGCTAATCTTCAAAGAGCATTCTATCATTAAATATTTTTGCAAGTCGTACATAGACATCACTACTAGTTGGGTTTTCTTGTAGAGTATTATCACATCACCTTGGACATTGATTGATTATTCCATGCTCACTAGTTATTCCATGCTCATCGATTATTCCACGACTGTCGGTTTCATTGCTAAGCAGGAAGCTCTTAAGCGGAGCAGCGTGTTGCCCAAACTTAGCCCCATCGTTGCCCACCTGGTGGTAGCCTTTTTTCTACTCATAGAGCTCGTGGTCACATGGGTGACCGACTGCCAACGCATAGGGGCTTAATTTTTTCCCTTGTTTAGCCTACAAGTGCCCCAAAATAGGCTTTTTTTCTATTTCACCACAACTTCTCACTAGGCTATCAAAATTCTACAAATGAGATATCAATGAAAAGCTGGTTCTGCATACTTTGTAGTGGTGCAAGTCATTTTTTCAATTTTTATTATAGGTACATTTTATTGGTAACTAAAGTCAAATCTTCCATTTGGATCTCCAAGCTAATAAATTTTTACTTAGATCTCTGTTTTTCATGTTTTTTACAACATTAGAAAACTATTAAGGAGCTCTATCATTGTGCACATGCACTTTCTTTTCCAGATTCAGCCTTAGGTATTATTTATTTAGTATTTTGTATATTTGGAATTTTGAATGATTACTTGGAAATCCTGACTCTTGGAGAGGTTCTGTCAGTTTAAGAAGGCTTCATTTGCAATATACATCCTATTTGGGGGTTTCTAATTGTTGTTGAAGGTTATTGTCTTTGTAATTTTGGAGATCTATCATATTTCATTATGGGGTTTTCATTTCATCCTTCTCTAATTATGTTGAAAAGGGGAAACTATAAATAATGGAGATATGTGTTACATCCCTAACTTTAATTCTATTTTACTTTTTACTTTTGAAGTTATTAGTCGATGATTACGCATGATTCGATCATTTGATGTTTAGGAAATGTCTAAAAAAATCAATGTTTCATGAGCTATGTTTATTTGACTAAAATTGACATGTGTTTAAAAGTTGTCAAGAGGTGATGATTTCTTCAGGATTATGAAATGATTAATGATACACTCATCTTGTGTTGCTGATGGCAAGTTGCATTCAGGAAACATGTTTCGCCCTCGGATAAAGGGAGGGAGAGCATCATCAGAGAGAAGGATATAGATATAAGGATCAATCATATTACCTCCAGAGAAAGTAAGGGGAATATCACCTCGGAGATGGGTAAGTTAAGAGTCCCTAGAAATTCCATTTGAGAGTTGTTCAGGTCAAGCGGTTGACCTCGTTTAACCACGCATGTCTAGGATTGTTAGTGGCATCACAAAGGTAAATAGTCCGTGAGGTCATTAAGTCTTGTTCTCCTCGTTTTAAATGGATTAGAAATAAATGGGAAACCATTTACTTTTATAATGCATAAGGATACATATATAAAAGCTCATGTGGATATAAATATATTTATATATATTCACAATGTATATGATGAGTACACATCGACATTTGGATATAAATATATATATGTCCATCTGTGTATATAAATATGTGTATATAAACTGAAATAGAATAGTATATTTACTCATACAAATCTATATATATTTGATATATATATAATGATAATGATATAAAATATCATTAATATATAAATGCATACATGCTAATGGAAGCATGATGAGTGATATCTAGAAATGGTTATATTAATGTTCTTGGTGATATGGCAATGACACCCACATGCATATAGCAAGAATTTATAACCGCCAACTTATATTATTGGCACCTCTATGTGACATTGATATTCCTTTTACCATCCTCTTTAATTATGCTACATCCGTATGTTTTGTTTGGTTGTTAAGCGGTGGGAATGAAAAATGATCAACTCATTGTAAGTTGCTATATAGAGTCCAACTCTTAAATGTTCTTGTGCCATTTGGCCACATATTTCTTACCACAAAGTGGCACGGGCTCTAACCCATCGATGATTCAAAGTTCCTCATTCTTAATCTGAGCCTTCTCCACGTAAGATAAGGAGATAACTAAATTTCATTTAACTGTTTCTTGCTTGCCAGTATTAACGCAGTAACTATGGATTTCCGAGGGAATAATTCGAGGTGTGGGCAGTTACTACCATCGAGTAACTAACTTTTATAACGAATTCTCTTATCAGCTAGCGTGGGGGGGAGTTGGAACCGTTTTTAAAGTGGGGACGACCTTGCCTTAGGGGGGAACTCTCCTTGCACGGGGCATGTGGGCCTTTGGTCTGCAAAAATAAAAGAAAAGATGGTTGCTTCAGAATGGGGAGAGTACATCTTGCATTGTGGAAGACGACGTCAAGGAAAAGGAAGAAGTACTTCAACAGAAACTATTGACATCGACGAACTCCTTTCAGATTACTACATTCTATATCTACTCATTAGCCACTAAGGGAATGAGGATAACTCGTTTTCTAAGAGCTTCCATTTTATTAGCACAGAAAGGATGAATGCTAGAGAAGGAGGAAGCTCGAGCTTAGTGGGAAAGACACTTTTTGTTGTGTCGTATCACAGGGAGGTTGTCATACTAGAGGGAAGCAAGGTATAACGTTTTGGTATAATTGGTATGATCACTCAGGTATGAGTCGGACCTTCTTACCTTGTAAGTTTCATCATGACTTCTGGTAGTCTAAGCTTTGCTTTGGAAATATAATTCCTATGGGTAATGATGTCTCAAAGACTAGCGTAAGTCTTGAAATAAATGAAAAGTTGATAATTCTTATGTATATAGATTGAGCTCAAATTTTATTTGTCATTACTACCTAAAATCATTAGGTGTTCGATCAGATTATATCAGCGTGATTAACAGTAACTAGAGATGAATATCTCAGAGGAGTGTCTATGAAATAGCAGGGATATTAAAACAGTTATGTTTTCCCAACATGAGAATAAGGTTTGAAAACGTTATCAAGCTTGTGCTAGAAACCCTACATCTAGAGCAATAGAGAGATATTGACCTCTTTTGGAATATCCAAGGTCGGAGTTATCATAACACTTAAGGATTTTAACAACTATGTTTAGAATATTCGAGGTATTGAGGAAACCCCAGTGGTATGAGTTCATAATTCATTTAAGATGAAAGATAGTGAACATTGGATTATCAATAGGATTGTAAGTATTGATATGTGAATAGAACCTTTAGAATTATTCGATTGACGTTAGTCATAGAATGGTTATTTTATAGTGTATTCATATTCCTAGAGTAATGAGGGATTATATAGCACCTAAGAGGTTTGGAGAAAACCAGAGTGCTTTATACTTGTGTTCTATTGTTATATATATTATTGAAATTGGGTTTCGAGATAGCAATGGGTAACTAAGAAAAAATGGAAATAGACCCTTAAGTCTATGTTAAAGTGGAAATAGACCCTTAGTCCTTGTTAAAGACTAAGATAGCTCTATCGATGAAACCTTGCTAGTTCTCTCATGGGACTTTTTAGATTAGAAAATATCATCATGATATTGAAGTAAGGAGATTGCAACATAGAAAAAGATTTCTTTGTAGGAAATAGAATTCCTCTTGTCAATTTTGTATTTACATGTTAAGGAAATGGGTGACCCACGAGTGTGGAACCCTAGATAGCCTTTGATAGCATTGGTTGCTTATGTCATGGTTCTCAAGAGAAATAGAGATCTTGAAATGTATTGATGTTGATCTTGTAGCCTTTGTTGAACTTATTTTAGAACTATGTGTACAAAGGAATTTCGTTATTCCAATACTTGCTATCAATGTTGTAACCAACCTTGAGAAGGGGATGTTGGGAGACCGAAACTTAACCTTCATGTCTATTGTACTTGAGATTATTGTTATAGGTATATGCGACATACTTATATAAAGGATGATAATCATATGAGTTTATACCCTATCCTTATTTGAAGGTGAATAAAATTGAGAAGACAAGGAAGTTGGAAGCAATTTATTATCTCTTACGAATCTAACCTATTAAGGTTGAAGGTTTAAACTTAGTCGAAGTACTAACTACATGAGAAGTAACGACACTGATTAAGATATATATATATATACATATCAATGAGAATATTCCTTGAATATCATGCTTATTCATGAATATGAAATGTGAGTTTGGGAAATGCTAAGTCGTCTAGGTAAGACTAGAAGTAATTGCTCTTATGTTTTGCTTCACTAATGCTATTATCTTTGGAGAACAAGGAAATAGGTAATGCTTATGTCAGATATGACATTGTATATATACATGTATATTGATTGACAATGAAAGGTCGAGAAACCATAGAACAAGACAAGAAGTCTTTATAATACATCAAGAGATTCTACGATAATGTCGAAAACTTGATTTAACACATCAAAGATGATGGGTATTGAATCTTGAGAGTAAAATGACAGGACGTCATAAACCCTAGATATTGCAAGGATGCAATAAGGGACTTTTAAAAGGTTTGAAATACCTAAATTTTTACATTGAATGAATATCCTAGATTAAGGATTAAATCTAAGTCGGGTTGGCTAGAATGGATTTTCTATACAGACTAGTTTGTGATTAGAGTTCTAAATAAAGTAAGTAAACTATAGGATGAGACAGTTCCAAGACGAGTTAGAGGTGAGTGTCTAGATGGCAAGACCAATCAGAATGATCATACTTAGCTAGAAGGGATCTAGAGTTGTATGGTCGATTGAGTTTTGTAGGACACATCCCTAGGACTGAGATGGAGAAACTTGATAGTTCCTTATATCTATACTCTTCGAGAAGGGCCGGGTTACTTCCAGTTTGGAAGTGCGCGGGGGACCACTTGAGTCCGTGTTTGGAGGAAAAGCACTCGAATGATGCTCTCCCTCTGTAGCAGTAGACTCTCCGAGGGTTGTGAAGATAGAGATCAACATTCCAGTTGCAGTGAACTCCATGTTCTGGCTTATGACAGTCAAAACCTATGAGGTAAAACTATTCTTTATGTTAAGTGTATGTTATGTGATATAAATGAATATTGTAAGGAATTATCTTGATACCAGTTATGATTATATTTGAATTCAAGTTTGAATTTTATCTGGAAAAGTTATACTTTATTCTTGTGCTTAAAAAAACAAAAAATTCTCTCTTGTTTACTAAGTTGATTTACCTTCTAGTAAATTTTTGAGTTTACTTGTGTATTATGAGACAGTATGTTACAATATGGTATCATAAAACATCTCTGATGGCTTCATTTGTTGCCACATTTGTATGATCTTGTTCTTCATCTTGCTACAACTAGTAAGAAATTTCCTTGGAATTGCAAAAGGGATCATGTCTTAGGAGTTATTTCAATGCACATATTGATGATGACATTTTGAAAGCTATTGATCATTTTGATTATCCTCATTACTATTTGGACTAAAATTTGGGAGATATATGGAGATCCTAATACTCTACCATTCCCAGATAATCCTGTTTCAGATTTTCTTATGCCTCTTCATGTTTTAGATAGGATACCCTATAACTATTCTACTATGTAGGAGTTTGAAGATTTGGAATACTTTGAATATTTAGATGAGGATGACACTTAGGTTCTTTAGATGCTCCTTCTTCTCCATCAGAGATAGTTGTTGTACCTTCACCTTCCTAGTGATTCCTTGTGTAGAGTCATTGATTGAGGCACCCATCATTCCTGTTAAGCATGACCATTCATTTTTTGTTGGTGATTCATTGAGAACTTCCAATGATTCATTACAATAGATATATCATTGTCTTCCTTATTGGGATTCATATCTATCAAACATTGGATCCTTGTTTGTGGAATCTCACATTTTAGATTTGGAGGACACATTTGAGGGGTTATCGCTCCTCTTTGATGGTTGCCTTTACACAACTTTCGTCAAACCATCTTTATCTTTGGATGTTGTTCAACATAAATTTCCACATGGTCCTGGTTTGTCACCTTCTTCATTGATTGGGCATGTACTTGATTTGATAGGGCATCTTAATCTTCAGTAGACAAGGAGACATATGTACAGATTTTAGAGACATCAACATATATATGCATGCTTCTTTCTTTCAATTCCTACATGAAATGGGAGGAATTCTTGCATTTGTACTTGGTTTTGTTTATTCCAAAAGGGATAAAAGTTGTTTGTCAACATTGGACCATGTTTTGTCTTTAGGCACTTACCATTTTTGCAAGTGATTATACATTGTGGGGGGGGCTACATAGTCTCTCTATTTCCATCATATGGGAGGGCTATTGATTGTAATATATCTGTATGATAGATGGTGTACTTGGGGGGTATCATGGAGTCCTTCATCCTTCATCACTTGATTGTTTCTTTTTTCTCTTTTGGGGAGGAGCTTTGTCCCACTAGGTTTCCTCTTTTTCTCTGTTTATGAGAGATTTCATTTGCATTTGTACATGGGTACCTAACATGGCCTTATATTTGGGATCCGTCTTTACATTTTTTTGCATCATTTGCATAATAATTTTCTCCCTAAGTGGCACTTAAGGGGGGTGTTGGTGTGAATAAATGTATTGTACCTAGTTAATTCACTCACTAGGTAATTAGGGGACTTATTCACATGTTAAGTTTACTTAGGATATAAGATTTCTTCTAGAAGTCTTAGTTGTCTTTTCTAGAACTTATCTTATCTAGATTTTAATGCTTGATTCCTAGGTAGTTAGGTTGTTATCTATCTCATGTCATAGGATTAAGACACGAGTCGCAATCATGTTCAATCCTATTCCTCATCTTGCCAATATAAAGAAGTTCATTGTACTCATATGTAATATACTTCATACCTCATCATCATTTTGATAGGTCTTAATATAAAGCAAGCTCATATTCTTGTATACCCTCTTGTAGAAGTTTTTCATTGTTTTTGCAGGTGGTCTTGGGTATAGAGCTAATCTTCATCTCTTACATGGTATTGGATCATTCTATACCATCTCTTACATGAAGCTCCAATAAAGGGTAAATGAAGGAGTGAAGTTGGGTGGAGAGGTATGCTAGGAAGGCCAAGTCCAAAATCTTAATTAAAAGTGCACACATGGAGACTTAAGCAAAAAATCATTTATACTTAGAGAAAAAAGAGAGCAAGGTATTAGAATTGATAATATTTGGCTTATAAAAAAGATAAGGAATGCAAATTAGATTTTTCCACATGAATTTATTGAAGAGGGTACATTACAAGTCCACCCTCCCCAAGATTTGTTTACCTCAAGTAATGCAAATTGGGGTGCTCCAAAATGTTTGGTCCTTTCCATGTGGCATCTTCCATAGTTAGGTCCCTTAAGTGAACTATGTATTTTGTGATACTTCTCCCTCTCAAAATTTTCACCCTAGTGTCTACTACTACTTTAGGTACCAAAATTAATTTACCCTCATCATCTAGGGGTGATAGGTTTACTAAGGGAACTATATTTTGGCCAAGAGATTCTTTAGATAAGAGACATGAAAAATATTATGGATTTTCCATTCTCTAGATGTTCTAATGTGTAGCCACTTCTCCTACCCTCCTCACAACCTTTTAAGGTCCATAGAATCTCATCTTGCATTTTTTAGTGCCACTCCTCTTGAGGGAAGACTATTTGTAAGGCTAAAATCTTAAGTAGACCATATCTCCAACCTTGAAATATCTCTCTATGCAATGTTGGTCTAAATAAAATTTATGATGTTGAACTTGTTTAGATGATCTTTGAGTGCCCCCAAGATCTCTTGGCTTTGAGTTATAAAATCACCAATTATTGGTACCTTACTATTTACAACTATTCGATTAATAAAATTTAGGGAATAATATCCATATAAGACCTTAAAATGAGACATGTTGATGGACATATGATAAGTTGTATTTTATTATAACTCTCCCAAGGGCAACCAGTTGATCCATGTGGACTTTTGTTAGAAATTTAGTTTCTCAAGTAACCCTCTATCCATTTGTTTATAATTTCTATTTTTCCATTACTTTAGGAATGATACCTTGTGCTAGGGTGAGCTATCTTCCTACCAATTGGAATAAATCTTGAAAAATGCACTTAGAAAACTATTATCCCTATCTCTAACTATGTTATTTGGTATTTCATGGTTCCAAAACACCTCTTTAAAAAATGCATCCTCCACTTGAGGATCCTTGAAGTCTAATGGTATGGAAAATAAATAAGAATATTTAGTCACTTGATCCATAACAACATATATAAAATCCTTTCCATGCACTTTTGGGAGTCTTGTAATGAAATTCAAAGAAACACTATCCCATTTCTAATTTGGGATGGACATGTGTTGAGAAGACCTATTAGAAAAGTATGCTCTACTTTGCTTTGTTAACATGTATTGTATTCCTTAATGTGTTTGAGAACATCTTTGAGATCCTTCCATGAAAATATTTCTCAAATATGCTTGTATGTTTTAAATTATCATCCACCGTGACCCTATACGTATCATATTTTAGCACTTCCTCAAAGATATTAGTAATAAAAGTGTTTTTAGCATATTTAGCTAAAATTTACCCCTTCTAATTAACAATGGTGGAAAGGGAGCATAAAATAAGATTCCTAGAAAGAGCATCAACCACCATGTTTTCCTTCCATTTTGCATATTCTATATCAAAATCATAGGCTTGTATCTTATTGGTAATCATTTAAATTAAATTAGTTCAAGAAAAATTTAGACTGCTATGCTACGTCTTTACAACAAATTGTAGGTATTTCTTAAACTTCTCCAATGTCTGCATAATAGCTAGCATTTCTTTGTCATGGATGGAATAAATATTTTCTACGTCATTTAATTTCCTACCCTAAAATTCTATCAAATATCTACTCTACCTGAGAATAACTCCTATACTCTTTCTCAAGGCATCACACTTTACCATAAACAAAAGACATAAATTACGTATAGCAAGTACTAGGTTGGAACTCATTACATATTTGAATCTTTCAAAATTCTCTTAAGTGGAAACATTCCATTCAAAGGCTCCTTTCTTCATCAAATTTATTAATGGTGTAGCAAGCTAAGATAATCATCTAACAAACCTCATATAGTAGTTGCATAGTCCAAAAAAGTCTCTCAATTATGTCAAAGTAGTAGGTGGTAGTCAGTCTATAATAGTTTGGATATTTTGAGGATCCACTTGCATTCCTTTGGCACTAATAATATGCCCTAAATATAAAATTTATATCAACCTGAACTCATATTTAAAATCCTTTTACATAAAATGATTATTGAAATGCCCGACACTATGTCCAAGTTTTTTAGATGTTCCTCCCATGTTTTACTTTAAATTAGAATATCATCAAAGAATAATATAAATTTTCTCAAACACCTATTGGACACCCAATTCAAGTTGGATTGAAATGTATTTGGGGCATTTGTTAGACCAAAGGGCATGACCAAGAATTCAAAATGTCCTTGAAGTGACATCTAAATATTTTTTTATGATATTGTTCCTTCACCTAAATTCAATGGTAGTTAGATCTTAGATAAATATATGTCTCTATGTGGTTCAACTATTAACTCATCTATCATGAATACACGATATCTTTTCTTGATGGTTTTCTTGTTTAGCTCCCTATAATCAATTCACATATGCATAGTTTTATCCTTTTGTTTTATAAGGACTACAAGGGATGAAAAGGGGTTGGAACTAGGTCTTATGTAGCCCATGTCTAGTAGTTCATTTATAGCCTTTTTGTTACATCCCACCCTATCTCACAAAAACTGCTTTTTACTTTGAGTAAATTATGCAATGAAATTTATGATCTCGAAAGCTAGTTATGCTTTAATGAAATTATGCTATGTTTTGATTTAAGTTTTCTGATAGAATTATGGACGTTTGATGCCATGAATCAAATGAAATGTTATGCAAGGAATTTATTTCTTTAAAAGCAAATGTGAATATGAATGCAATATGATGAAATACTATAATGATTGTTAGGCTAACTACCTTTATCTTTCCCGAGTGATGATGCAAGATGATCCAAACACCTTCAAGGAGAAAGAGGGGGAGTATCATCTAGGAGAGAGGTGACATTGAGAAGTCTTCAATATTGTCATTTGAGCTTGATTCAGTTGTGTATGACTTGGTTAACCTAATAGGTCTAGGGCATGTTCTTGCATGTCTTGAGGTAAGCCATTTGTGTTGGTTCGTTTTATTTCTTGTTTCACAGTGAAAAGTGTTGTAGGATTTGTAATCCTTCTTGTTTCTTCTTCTATATAAATATACGATCTAGCGAATATAAATATACGTATGTACTTGGCGAAGAAGCCAACAAATACATACATGGATTTGTATATGCATACATGGACACATATACACGTGTGTAGACAGAACTATCGCGCCTATAAACGTGCATCTAAGTTCACATGCGTATAAACAAACATGTGCATGCATGTCCGTATGCATATATATAGTGAGTATTGACTCGTGTTTGTGAGTAGCCTCATCGAAGGAGCCTCGTTCCCGAGCAGCTCGTAGGGAATACATACAGTTAATACGTCCAATTTTGAATGGGCAGGTAACCCGATATTGCAACTTTCTCATTCTGCTCCAAAGGCTTCAGAAGTTTGTCTTTACGAGTTGTGAGCATTTGCATGCATAGTAATATGTTAAGAAAAACTTAATATTATTCTGAGTATTTAAAAATGAGTGGAATCTATGATAGGTTTCAAATGAACAAAAAAGAAGCTATACTCATGAACTGATCCAACTTTGTAGTATGAATATAGGCGCTGAAAGAATAAAAGATTATGCTCTGCATTCTTTGACGTGTTTGCATATGCTGAAGTCTAGGTTATGGGCCTGAATCAAATTGGTTTATTAGTTTCTTTCTTTAAGATTTGAAAGGTTTGATTCTAGAGTTGTTGCGTAATCTGAATATTATGTTCTCGTTTTCTCTTTTAATCGTTATGGAAGAGAATTATCTTATTTAAAGAGCCACGAGCTTGAATATGTGGTTAAACATGAAAGTTCCTAGACCTAGGTAGGGTTTAAGATGTTTCTTTTTGTAATATAGTTGTTGATGAAACTAAATGCACAAGACTTTGAAAAGATTCAAGTAAGAGTGTTAAAATGCAGTTTGGCACTAAGTGGCAAGATTGCCTCGGTATAGGAGTGATTCCTTGTTTGTTGCTGAACATGTTTTACTTTGGAATACTGAGTTGTTGTGTTTAAGTCAAAACCCTCTTAAATTATTGCCTTCTTCCTTAATAAAAATAATGTGAAAAGATTTGAAGTTTCTACAAGATTACCCTATTTTGAACGCGTAAAACCCTTCTAGGGTTATGTATTAAACCCGTAGCTTCCAGGAGGAGCCCTTTGTGTTTGAAATCACTAATTAGCCTTATGTCTAGATAGGAAAAATTCAAACCACTATGTCAATAGTGACTACCAAGAAGACTTACTATGAGAATAGAAAACCCTAAGTGGGAAAACCCCAGTATCTAATGACCTTGAATCAATGGCAGGAGCTAAGAGTCGAGAGTTAGGCCAAGTAACACAAGGAATTCAGGAAGGGTCTTTAATTTTGTCAATCCAGTTGATTCACGATAGGAAGACAAGTCATGTTGTGTTACAAACCTTTGTCATGGTTGTCAGGTGGGACATATAGTTTTAGTTTTCCCTAGTTCAAAAATATTTTTCCATGTCGAGCAGGGTGGGTGAATGTTGACTTCACTCTTGTCATGGTTGTACTTAAGTTACAAAACTATGGCCATAGTGAGTGCAGTTGCCACTATGTGCACTTGTTAGTTCATCGTGTCCCAGATACTTAGCTAGCCATAGTTGTCATACTTAGTTCCAGGGGGTATCCATAGTAGCACGTGAAAGAGTTAGTTAAGTAGTGCACAACACCATAGCTTACATGTCAATCTGAGAGGGTTCCCAACTAAGCCTTTCGTTGAAGGGTAGGGCCACTTCTGGTTAGGAAGATGTGAGGGGGACTACTTATATCCAAGGTTGGAGGTAAAGGCACCCTGATGATGCTCTCCCTCTTGCTGGTGGCATGTTGAGTCGTAGAAGATAGTATGACCCAGATATGGTACTCTGATGCTTTTTCTTGCAGTTACTTTTATCAACTTATTCTAATGATTCATTGAAATGAATACATATTGTACATGATGCTAATATTTTCAGTTGGAAAAGTAAAAGATGATGTTCTCATTGTATCTTTTATGCAAAAGCATGTTAGTTATTTACTTTGGTGTTTTAATTTAAAAAAAAAAAATGTTTCCTTTACCTTGCTTAATGTTTATTAACCTTTGGTGAAAAAAACTTGGTAAACCTATGTCTTAAAATGGTTGGTTACTACACTTTTCAATTTTATTTGTATACCCTCTTAGGTAATGGTGTGGAGTGGTTATTATAGACTTTGCACCCTATTCTAATTCTACGACATGTTTGAGCTCTCTATTTGGTCCTATTCCTAGAGTTAAGTCATTGAATACCATGTTGTTCTTGTTTATAATTTTTTGAATACCAACATGATGAGAAGATTCCTTATTATAGAATAATTCGTGGGCATTATCATATAGTTGACTGCCAATGCTACTTGATCCATATAAAAAATCATTTCCATACCTTTTGTTGTGACCACTCTTGGGGTGCCATATGAGATCCCATTGTGGATAGCATCTTTTCCATGTGATTTTAATTTTAGTTCCATTGAATAGTAATTTTGAGTTAGTTTTCCAAATGAATGTAACCACTACACACCCAACACCATGTCTATTTCCCCCAAATCAACCACATAAAAATTATCACATATCTTATGGTTTCTTAGGGCTAGATGAATTTTTTGGATTACCTTAGTGTAGGGGAGTGTGAATCCATCAACAAAAGTGGAATTAAAGCCCTACAAATCTTCTACCTAATCCTATTTTTGCAATCAACCCTTTTATTGATAAAATTGTGGGTTGCTCTATTGTTTATGAGTTTTGAAATTTGTTGTCCAGATAATAGTCCTCTTACTTTAAATGGGTGAAACTTGGGTGCCCCTAAAAGAGCTACAAGGGTGTCTTCTTTTCATTCTTCCTTAGATGCATGGTCTTCTAAATCCACATATTCCACATGCTCATCTAAATCTAAATCATTATCTAATGTCACTTCAATATAGTGCACTCAAGTGACCTTTTTCAAGGCCCCATGCAATTAAAACACAATTTCTTTCTCCTAATATCATTCAGAGTTTCTTCATCTACTTTCTTTGTAGTCACTAGAGGAGTGTCCCTTTGAGGAGGTGTATGAAATCCCTTCCTCTTGAAGTGTCCTAGTGTTTCCTAGAAAGGGGTTTCTTCGAATAGTATGGAAATTTATTATTCAAGGTAGCTAGATCTAGAGTCAGAGCCCATTTGATGGTCTCTTACAATGTAGAGGGTGAAAAATCCCCAAAAGACCCTTGAGAGGTTCAAGACACTCTTCAACAAAAAGATATATGATCCTCTTCTTTGATACATCTATTACCATAACATTGATCTTTTGAAACTTTACTACATAAGCACTTACTATGGTTTTTTATTTGATATCTAAGAATTACCCAAAGTATTCCTCTTCATCTTTAAGCTCAAACCTATCTAACACCCTTTGGAAGAACTCCTCAAACATAGTATTCTATCATGATCCTATGTGGTGTAGTGATGATGCCACCAATCATATGTGCAATATCTTTCAAGTGCAAATAGGAAAAATTGATTACATCATTCTCATTAATGGGGTTGATGATGAGTGACGAACTGTCTTTACATCTCATATTTTAATTGATTAATTATCATTTTGACTAGGGTGCTTTCCAAGGCTATATAGAAAAGGATTTTAGATACCTAATCTATGCTAGATTTTACCAAAATAGAGATTGCTTATGCTAGAAAGAAATGTTATCTAAAAAGAATTTAAACCTCTCATATATGAAAGCACAATAAATTTAACTTGTGAAAACAAATAAGTTAATTGTTCAATACCCTACTATAACAAAATGATTTTTTCTTAACTATTGGATTGTTGATAATAAAATTAGAGCTATTGTATTATTTTTCTTATTTTTTTATAGAATGTGAGACACAAATAATTCATTAGAAAATATTTCTATTCCTAGAGAAAATATTTCAATAGATTTAGTTTTAAGGAAAATATTTTGACACAATATGAAGACAACAATCTATTATGTAACTATAGAATACATAATTCTTTTTCACATGAACAAAATTACAATAAAACATAACAAAATATTAAAAATAATACAAACAAAAGGAATAACATAGATAACATTAAACACATTAAATATACAGGTTATAAGAAATATGAACACAACTATGTAAACATAAACTTTAATGAAAACCCGAACTAATTATCTCTACCATGAATGCCTAATCCCTCAATTGAGTGGATAGCTCAACAAAGGTTTGAATTCTCTACTCACAAAATAATTAATGGGGTGTCAGAATACTTCTTCAACAAAATATTTTCAACTGTAAGGGGTTCTCTATTACATTGTGTCAAAAAATATAATATATCAAATGTTAAATTATTTTAGTTGATTAAGAAAATGATGTATATAAGCTACAACAATTCCTAGATTATGAAATGATGGCAACATGCATTGATACCATTAAATTTTTGCTACAATATTTTATAAATAAAATTTGGTATTACATTAAATGAAAAATAGCATAACTTCTTGAGCAAAAGATAGGAGCTTAATTTCTAGAGAGCCAACAATTTGGTGGAAAATCATGCTTCAAGAAAAATAGGAGATATTTGTCTCCATAATTCCTTTCACAAAGACTTAGTTTGTGATGGTTCCAAAGACACTCAAGGATTTTGAAGCTTTGCATATGTATCTCTTTGAAATTCCTCTCATTCTTGCACATGTCCTATCTTTGCAAAATTACATATTTTGACACATGACCATTATTATTAAAATCTTCATTAACAAAAAAAGAGTAATGAGTATGCATGTATTAACATTGACTAAGATTGCAACTAATTTATTACATAATCTTATAATTTAAGCATGAAACTGGTATATGGAAGGTTGTAAGTGGTTAAGAACAAATAATTTGGTTCTAATACATGGATAACTGTTCATGCATTATCAGTGAGGAAGGTCTACAATTTTCTAACCAATCTCTAGCTAACAATTTATCACTCTTGTTAGTTAGAAAAAAGGGTATTTACCTAATTAATTATCTAATTAGTTAGGTCCCTTTTCACACTAGTTATTTTAGCTTACCGAGGTCATGTTCTTTTTTTATGTCTCAATTCATATGATGAGGACACATGTCATGATCTATTTTTATCCTCACCTAGGGTTTCTCTATGGTTTCTTTTTGTGTTTTCCCTTTTTTTCCTTTTATAAGGATTTATTATTATAATTCATTGTGAAGAATACATATTCATAATGATTCATGCTTTTTTGGATCAATAGCTCTTGACCTTTATAACTTTTCTTTTTCTCTCTTTGTGTAGCAAGTGTTTGATTGTTAATGATCCTTGGGAGTTCTAGGGTTGAGGAATCGAATCCAACAAATCCCAACAAAAGTGGGGGTATAAATTTTATTCAACTTGTTCTTTAATTCCCTATTTTCCATTTTATGCATGCTCCCAAATTCTCTCCTATAGAAGGAACCTTTTCATACTATTTCAATGTATTTTTCAAATTTTAATATTTCCCTCACAACATATGATTGGTTTTGGTATTTCTCCATCAATATATCTATTTCATCTTTATAGGATTCATCATGAGGAGTTAAAAGGAGTTATTTTAGCTTCTTCCTACAAAAACATGAGACTTGACAATTTTAAGAGGGTATCACCTATTATTATGTTATTTTTTGTGGGGTTCTCTCTTTCTTGGATATTCCTTATGCTTAAGTGATTGACCAACCTCATGATTATCTTGTTATACTTTTTCTAAAGAAATCTTATTTCTCCTCTTCTATAATTTTATTTTGTTATTTAACTCTTTTGGACATAGTGTCCTCTCTAATGTCCAATCCCCTAGTGTTATAACCCTTGACTTGTAATTTTCTTTGTTCATGTCTTAGATATCAAGCTTATCTATTAAAAGGAAGCATAAATCACTCGACTACCTTATAGGCTAGTAGAATCTTCTACTCTAATACCAATGTAATAACCCTAACTATTATTTGGTGTAAAATATTTAGGGTTTAATTGATTATTAATCATATTTAGTAAGCTTGCAAATATCTCTTATAAACCCAAGTATTTAACTTTAATGATTTTTTATAGCCATCAATATTATTCCCCTAAAATGATAAAATTTTGATTCCATCACGGGTTTATAAAGTATGAATAATTCATATTTCATAAATTAAAAAAATAAAGGAAATATCATAGAGCTCTCAAATAAATAATGGAGTCAACAAGATGATACTCCAATACATGGAAATCAATTGACTATGATTGTGACCACAACTAATATAGGGGTTTCCATAATAGCAAACAACTCTAAAACTACCCTATGGTTTTCTTAAAATGGCTTACAAATAAGGGGATGTGATGTGGTTAAAATTCATGATAATGCAACTCTCCCTTGATTTCTAATGAAGTCATCCTTCTAGGTTAATGGTTTTGTCCTTGGGCCTATAGATTAAAGAGTTTCCATACCTTGTTTCTTTTACAAATATGAAGGGTTTCATACTTAGGTTTGACACTTTGAACATCATGCATTTGGATTAGTATGTGCTAAGGTTTTATGGTAAAAATAATTGTTCTTCCTAGGGACATAGCTATATTTTGATATCACTGAGATCTACAGTAAAAATGGAGTTCCTACTCAAATCGATTACTAAGATTTATGGATACTAATGGTAGTTGGGGCTACAACTACCATAAATGAAGCATTTTTTGTCCTTCACCTACAATATCACAAGTATTTAATTAAATATCCCTAATTATGTACTAATATTTTCTTGGGTGGTAGAATTCCTTGTGTAGGGTTATGAATTTAAAAAGGGATATTTATGGTGTTCACTAATGTTCAAGGAGGTGGGTGGTAAGATTAGGGGAAATAGTAGCAATGCCAAAGTTTAAGGGTTAGGGATTCATTCCATAAAATAGGATTCAAAGAGTTGGGAAAGATATGATGACAAAGAAAATAATTAATCTTAGATAAGGGGAAATGAAGAACATGGTTTAGTGGGGAGGTATAATAAGAGGGACAAGTCCAAAACCTTGACAAAAATTCTATTCACACATAATTAAACAAAATACCCTTTATACTTAGAGAAAAATGAGAGAAAGGGACTAGAATTGATTGGATTTTCCTCATAAAAAATAAGGAATGAACATTATATTTTTCCACATGGATTTATTGTAGAGGAGACATTTAAGAGTGGCAACTATACATGTACTAAATATAAAATTTCATAATTAATTTTTTTGGGGGGTTGATTGATTAAATGGGGGAGGGGGTGTGTTGGAACCAACTTTTATGTGTTTAATTTTTTACTTTTTGTGCTTCATGGATTATGTTTTTAACTTTTTATGTCTTTCATTAATAATCGATTTGAGAAGTCTTCAGTTGGGTCCCCTGTGTTGAGTAATTGTCTAACATTATTCATTCAACGTGTGTTTATCAAATATCCTTAGTAAAATTTGTTTAGGGTGCTTTTGTGGTCAATACCTTGCAATTTTCCTTTTCTTTGGGCCACTTTGCAAATTTTTGGGATTTTTGGCTTTCTCATGTCATCATCTTGGTCTAACTTGTCATCCTTAGAATTCCATCCCCAACAAGTTTTATCTCCCCTCTAATCCCATTTTCCTTAAAATTCAAGATTATGGAGTTGGTCATTCATGCATCTTGTCCTCAATTGCTAGCTTTCCTTCCCCCAAGTTCCATTTTACAAAATTTTAGGATTTCAAGGTTTCTCATGTTGTCATGCTGGTCTAACCTATCATCCCTAGCATTCCATCCCTGACAAGTTCAATTTCCCCTCTAAGCTCATTTTCCTTAAAATCCAATATTATAGGTTTGGTCATTCATGAATCCTTTCTTCAACTACCAACTTTCCTTCACAAAATTCCACTTTGTAAAATTTTGAGATTTTGGTGTTTTTCATGTCATCATGCTAATCTAACCTATTATCCTTAGCATCTCATCCCAAAAAAGTTTTATTTTCCCCTCTAAGGCCATTTTCCTTGAAATCCAAGATTTTGTGTTTAGTCATTCATGAACCCTTTCCTCAACTACCAACTTTCCTTCCCAAAATTACACTTTACAAAATTTCAAGATTTTGGAGTTTCTCATGTCATCATGTTGGTCTAACCTATCATCCCCAACATGTCATCCCTAACAACTCATATTGTCCCCTTTAAGCCCATTTTCCTTGAAATCTAAGATTTTGGACCATCTAGTCATTCATGCACCCTTTCCTAAACAACTAACCTTCCTTCCCAAAATTCAACTTCACAAAATTTTAGGATTTCTCATATTTTCATGCTAATCTAACATATCATCCTTGGCATGTCATCCCCAATAAGTCCAATTTTCTCCTTTAAGCACATTTTCCTTAAAAGATGAGACTTTGGGTTCAGTCATTCATGCATCCTTTCCTCAACTTCCAACTTTCCTTCCCAAAATTACATTTTGCAAAATTTAAAGATTTTAAGGTTTCTCATGTCATCATGTTGGTCTAACTTGTCATCCCTAGCATGCCCTCTAAGAAAATTCCAATTTCAAGATTTTGAGGTTTCTCATACCCTCAGGCTTGTTGGATTTTTAAGACATTTTTTCCCCTTCTTCCCCCTTTGGCATACAAAGTCTCGAAACTCTATCATTCATAGAAATATCCCTACCTACCTTCTTGAACAACCCAAGACACCATTAATGGTCTCAAAATAAACATGATTCGACAAGTGAGGATTCACAAAGGCCTCTTGGTACCTTTGAGCCTCTCTAATACATGGTTAGTGTACAAAAGCATATGGTTGATGATGTAAGGGGCATGGCTTAAATGTATGGCCATGTGAAGGTGATGCAAGCAAACATGTGAAGCCTATACAATTTTAGACGATCATGGTTCTTTCCCAAGGTCTCTAGATGGTATTGAAATATATGTTTTCCTAAATGAACAAAAAAGGGAGGATAATATTTTACAAAGAGGAGTAGTTGTAGAGCTAGTAGAAGGAAGATACTCATAGGAAGCCCTAGGGTTTCAATTTCTAGTTTTGGGTGTAGCTATTTTAGTATTGTAATGATCTAAGGTTTTTTCTCAAACTTTTAATAGTACTTGTAAGCTTTGAAGATTGATTTATTAAATGAAAAAATAACATTGATAGAGTGTCTCCTTATGCATGGCATCCATTTTTGGATGTATGTTGTTTAGTGTTTTCAACAACCCTTGCAAAGATTTTGTAGGGTATATTTTCAACATAATTAAGGAATTTTATGTGTATGCTTAAGGATAACTAAGTAGAATCTCTTAATATTTTGTAATCATCTGTTAATTTTTTGAATGTATGTGTAGAGCCTAGCTTACCTATGCACTCTAAAAAGCATAGTATTTTATAATATTTCAATTAAGATATCACCTAAGTTTATGTTATTATATGTTTGACCAAATTCAGAGACTTTGTTGCCCATGTTAGGTTAGGTGACATTAACCTTGCAAAGTTATGTCATTCATATACATCTCCATGTTTCTTGGAATGTGTCTTATAGGACATGAGAGAAATTCATTAAATATTGGGATATTGAAATTATATTTGAAAGAGGGAATTTAATGTCGGTGGAGGTTACACATCATTATGGATAAATTCTCTCTCCTAGGCATCCACATTGGGAATGTGAAAGGTCTTGAGTGGGGCGCCCAAGTTTGGAGGGAAAGAGGTGTTTGTTAGTGTTCCATCGAGAAGCTAAAAAGTCACCGAAGCATCTTGAAAGGAAGAAGTTGAAAAGGTTATGGACTAGGCGCTCATGTTGGAGCCTTGTACATTTTATTTAATATTTTATCATTACTCTTGGTCTTCAAAGAAAGGAGGGTGGGTTTTTGCAAGTGGTTTTGGTACCTCTTATTTTGGTTTACCATTGTGGTTTTACCTCCCACAAGTTTTATATATTGAAGTCATTGGATGATAGTTTCAGATTGAGTTAATTTGCAGGTGCATGGAAGCATCTGGGTTGATCAGAGATCAACAATGAAGCGTATTATGGTGTATCTCTCTTGTGAATATTAATAATATACTTTCCCTCTTTTCTCGTGTGGAGTTTTATCCAAAATGGTTTCTCCATGTAAATCTAGTGTCATATTTTGTATGTTGATTTTTATATTGTGATGAATGTGCAATGACATACATATAATATGATTTGGTAATATTATTTTTCATATTTTAATTTACATACATGAGTTAATAGTGCAACTTTTTATCACCTTATTTTCAACATTTAGTATTAGAGCTAACATTTTTGTTTAGAAGGAAATGCCTTTCTCTTAAGTGTTGAAGGTTTTTTGGTTCAAGTGGAAGGTTTTTCTTGTGGTATATTGCATATTTGTGAAGAGGAATATATACTATGACTTCTAACTCTTTCCAAGATATTGATAAGTTTAATGGAATGGGCTACGAGATGTGGAAATTAAAGATGAAGGATCTCCTTGAAAAGAGAGATCAGTGGTTACCAATCTCATAAGAAAGTAAACCAGCTACAATTTCTAATGAAGATTGGAAAAAGTTAGACAAGAAGGCACAAGGAACCATTCGGTTGTGTCTTATAAATTCCATCCTTTTTAATTTCTCCTTAAAATACATGTCACATATAAGTTGTGGAAAAGGATAGGCGATATATATCAAACTAAAAGTTTTTCTAACAAGTTGTATCTCGAAAGATAATTATATTCTTTAAAAATGGAAGATGGTGACTCTGTTATAGACCATTTAAATTATTTAAATCTAATCATAACTCAACTTGCATTGATATATTTTAAATTAGAAGATAAAGATAAATGTATCTTGTTTCTTTGTTCTTTGTTTGAATCTTGGGAAAATCTAATTATTTTTTATAACAGAGGGGATCTGCCACTCTTGAGTCTCTAGGACAAGGAGGATCTACAAGGGATAGATATCCCTAGATTACCTCAATGAAAAAGCTCAAATGATGATGTGACAAATGAAGGACAAAATAAACTATAATTTTGGGTTTTTTAGATGGAGGACTTCAAAAATCAAGTGAACAAACCTTGGAGGTCTCAAGAAATAGACTAATAGACTCCCATCTAGGGGACAAGAGTGTGAACCAAGGATGACAACATGACATGTTGGAGTCTTTATGGTGTATTGGCGTCTTGTACGAACAAAGAGAAGAATCTATGACCTGAAACACTCGAGACCTGCTAACAACCTGAATGTTGAAATCTAATAGTTTTAACAAGAATGAACAAAATGCTAAAGTGCATAAAAAGTAAAAAACTACAACAACGAGAATAATTTAAATGACAAATAAACTAACTATGAGAAAAATGATGAGTAGAGGGGAAAAAAAGATATCCAACTCACGATATGTCCAACCTCCCGCAAGCTCCTCATGAACATGACCTACACACACAAAAATGAGAAAATATTGGGGCTACTTTTCAAGGCTTCCCTTAGTCAAAACCCCACTTTGATGTTTCCACCTCCATGGATAGCCAGATAGACCACAATATAAAAATATAGATAAAGAAAGTAGTAAGACAAAACATAGAGAATGCATATGCTAACTATAAGTAAGGTAATGCAATGAAATAGAGATTACCCTCCCTACTACAAGCTTAGAGAAGTCGAGAGGAGGAGTGAGAGCTCTAAGGATGCAAGATGATCATGCAAGAGTGTAGTGTAGATAGCTTGAAACCTGCAAGAGAAATGGTGTAGAGAGAATAGAAGTGCTAAGAAGTGAGAATGCATAAGGGTGGTGTTCTAGGAAATTACATAAGGGTGCAATTTTACACCATAACATTTTCATAAGTAGTGGTAATGTAGAGCCAAAGATGGATACCTTGATTTTGATAATAATTTCAAAGGAGATGGAGATAAATTATATGAATGTTGGCTCCCAAGATACCTTGCATGTGTGACGTAGGTATAAAGAGAAAGGGGATAAAAAGATGGATAATTCTAAAGGACTTTCTAAAACCCTAAAAAAGAATAGAGTTAAGTGTTAGAATTTTGACAAATGAGGGCATGTGAAGAAGTGTAGGAATAAGAAAAAGAATATTGATTCCACATAAAATTCCTCTAATGATGACTTTGATGCTTTGTTTATTTTAGCTAACTCTATTAGTAATGGTGCTTGGCTTATTGATTTAGGTTGCTCCTACCACACAAATTATTATAAGGAGTAGTTTACTACTTAGAAAGCATATGATGGGGGAGATGTTTTCCTTGGTAATAATATCACAAAGAAGATTATTGATAATGGAAAGGTAAAGTTTTGTTTCAATGATGGGAGGATTAAAACTCTTGATAATGTTTTGCATATTTTAAGACTTGTGAGAAATTTACTTTTAGTGTCCAAGTTGAATGATTCAAGAATGCATGTGACATTTGATAAGTTTGATAATAGGTTAGTAAGAGGGAGTTTGATGATAGCTAAAGGATCTTTGATAAGGAATTTTTTTAGGCTAAACACATATACTTTTTTTAACTTTTTCAATGTAATTGACACTAAAAATGCATGTATTTTTTGGTACCATAGATTGGGTCATTCTTAATAAAAAGTTGGTTCACGATATTTCTAATTATTTTATTGGAAAAAATGATTTTTGTGAACATTGTGTGTTTGGTACACAAAATAGATCATCATTTCCTAATGGAACTAATAAGGCAAAAAGATTATTTGAGATCATTCATTCAAATGTATGTGGACCAGTGTGTGGAGTCTAAACTAATGTATTGTAAACTTTGTAGAAACAACACAATTCAGAGGTTTTTCTGATTGAATAGTCCACTCAACATTGAAAAGAATACATTAAAATGTCAACCCAAGGTTTGTAAACTTGTGATGGTGCAACATTGTAAATGTCTTTAAAGACTCAAAACTACCTAAGCTATCCCATTCAAGTTATTCTAGTTGCTCGAAGTCACAAAATTGCATAACAGTGAAAGCATAAGCCAAAACTAATGGCTATGGGTAGCTACAATTGAAACTATAACTGAACTAATATACATAAAAAAACATTGTATCAACTCAAAAATAATCAAAACTAACAACTCAGCTAATTTAACCTTCGGGGTATTATTGGTTAACCATTACATACATGTTAATGAACATTCATTACCAATAAGAAAATAATGAGATTGTAGTTAACTTGCATTTAGTTCATGGAGTAATGATAAATAGAAGACAACTATGTAAACAAAAATAAATAACTAGAAAGTGTAGAATAGTTACCTTGAGTGACATGCTCAAGTGGTTGTTCTCACTTAATTGAAACCAAATCTAACTAACATATTCTATGCATCCAATGAAATTGACTTCATTCATTGCATATTATGAAAGATTACATAAGATCTTCTCACAAATTGTATTCAATCATTTTGAATATCCATCATGTCTTGAAACTGAAAAATAACTAATAATGAAAAACTAAAAACCAACTAACTTATTTAAGGACTCAACCATCGACTATATACAAGCTCAAGGGAGTCTTATTCAAAGAAACAACTAACCGTAATCATTAACTTCCACTCCTAAATATTAGAGTGTATAGTTAAGATTGAATTGTTCAAACCATAACTTGAAAAGAAAGAAGAATCCTAATAGGACTGAAACTCTATAAAACAAGATTGCATGCAAAACACACAAAACATAGAATTCCATCCACTTTTCATACATATCTACATATAAACCATGCAATACTATTATGTCATAACCATATTTCCATCATTATATTTTAGGTCCAATTTTGCATAATACGTACGACAAGGTAGTGTAATATAGGAGTATTTTCTGGAAAGTAATCTAAAAGTGTCTAAAATTAGGCATGAAAGTAATAGAAAATAAGCTAATAAGTAGACCCATCACTCCCCTAACTAGACTTTTACTTGTCCCCAAGAAAAAAGCTAGGGGTATTGATTACATTGCAAGGTAATATGCCTCAGGTCCATAACAACATCAACTCCCTAGATCTGCTTCAAGTAAAAACCTTTGTACTTTGCAAGTTGACTCATACTGATATTTCTATCTCTCTCACATTCCTCACCTTTCTCCCTAGTCCAATATGGAACTGGATAGAGCAACATAGGTGGGTGAAATGTGAGTGGAACCTAATAAATTTCTTTATCATTATCAATCATCATGTACCTATGTACCCTTTGGAGCATGGTAGTGAAATTATACATTGAATGAGGTTCCTTTTTCTATAATTTCGAAGTTAGGCTATTCCATCTTCTTTGTATGTAACAGTAGCATTGTGGTCTCAGACCTACAGATAATTTTTGCATTCTTTCATAATATTCCTTCCTGAGTTTCATGATTTTCTTTCCAACACTCTTATGAGCAATGAGTTTCAACCATTCATCAATTCCTGCATCATGGTTTTTAGCTTCTTTCCTTATGGGGAGAGCAATTGATTTCTCCTTCTCCTCATATTCTTCCATGATTTCACCCCTGAGTTGTTCATTTTTGTAATAAGATGCAAGTGCTCTTACTTGGAGATCCCCTACAAACATCAAAGGATTCCACTCTGTCTCATCTGATACCACATAATTATGTAAATAATATTCACATAATTGATCTTGCTCAGGTCAGGTGTGGAATCAACAAAAGTATTAAGAAACACAAAGATTCTACTCATACCAACTGATTGTTTACTAATTAACCTAGTAAACTAAAAACATAAAAATATTTTTGTTGGAAAGAGACACTGCACAAGTTATCTGGTGTTGTCATTGATGGAAACTCTATTCAGTGATTCAATCCACACATCAATATTTGATCATATCAGAAGTCAAATCAAAGTTTTGTGATTAACTGTCAAGGAAGAACAGAGCATCTGACAAAATTGTGCTCATCGATTCATATGCAATTCTTTGTTATCATTTTGAGTCATGGATATCAGGGAAGTTTGTTCAATGTATTATCTATGTTATCCTTGAATCTTAGAGCTTCGTATCGATCTGTGTGCAAGTTAGAAGATCTGGTTGATCAATTTTATGTTCATCAGTGCATGAAGGCCGACTAAGTGAATGTAGTGTGTTGCGGATATTCGAGGAGTAATTGTTTAAGTGTTTCTATGCTCGAGCATGTTGATTTGGTTCCTCACTATGTTGTGGCTGACTTTGGTTGGTGTGCATTGAAAATTACTTGTGGATTGAGCCGACAGTTTGTAAATATTTTCTATTTTATTGAAGTCGCCTTGTAGCGATTAAATCCTTAGAAGTGAATATATATAAGTGATCATTATATCATTTTGATATATGTATGAAGTGTGTTGGTGTGTGTTGCAAATTTTAGAAGAGTTGTAGAGCAATTATGCACAATTTCACTTGTGCATAAAAGGATTTGTGATGTGAATGTAAGAACAGAGCAGAAGAGCAGAATCTGACAGAAGGTCAAGAAAGCAATTAATGTGATTAATTGGAACTATTCTCAAGAATTTCTAGATGCTATTTCATAGTTCACCACTTCAGTTGTCTTTTGACATTGATTGCAAGGCAGTGAGCCTTTCTGTTTTTGAGTAGTGAGCTCTAGGCAGTGCGCCTAAATGCAAGTGCATTCCCATTTTGTAAAACATCTTTTTGAGTATTGTAGACATGAAAAATATACCAACATACTTGATCCCGACTACTAACATTGTTTCATCCTAAATCATCCCTCAGTCTAACCATTTAATCAAATATCTTTATTTGATTAAATTCATCAATTTCCCTCTTTTAATTAAATAAATCATTTTATCTAATTAAGTCTTTTTCTCTTGTTAATTAAATCAATCTATTTGATCTAATTAACCCTATGTCCATATTTAATTAAATAATTCCCTTTATTTAATTAAAATCTCTAAAAGTCTATCTATTAAATTAAATAAATTAAACCTTATTTGATTTAATCTAACATCATCCCCCTTTATTAAATAAATCAAAATTCTTTATTTAATAAATCTCTAAAATCATATTCTTCTCATCTTTGATTTAAATAACCCATAAATCTAAGTTAGATTTGTCACATCATCTAATCTCTCATTAAATTAATTAACCCTTGATTAATTTAATCCTCATTCATGTCTCATCCTCTAGCTTTTGCCACTTGCACATGAAAATAGATTTAATTCATTTATTAAATCTCTATTTTCTCTCAACATGGCATAATGGAGGAATATTCTCTCAAATTTGAATTCAAATCCAAGTGGACTTTGTCCTTCCAACAAGACATTTACTTCACCTAATAAGTCCTTTTTCCTTGAGCCAAGTGGCATTTAAGACATTCCTTTTCCCCCTTACATGTCATTTCACTAATTTCAAATATCACCTAATTGCATTTATGGGTGCATTCATCAAAATGTGCACATCCTCCATCCATTCACATCTTGACAAGTGGCACCTTGCCATTGGTTGAATTTTGGTCCCACATTGTTTCATTTTGGGCATCTCTCCAACTTGTCAATCTATAAATAAAAGGCTTCATTCCTCATTTTATCATCCACAACTTGAATAAACTTACTATACTCAAATTCATAGCAATCTTCATCCATCTCATTGAGTTCTATAGCTAGGTTATGCAGATTTTCATCTTGGAGCACACTACAATCATCAAAAAAGTGGATCATATCTTCATCAAATCACCAAAGCTTGCATAGGAGTTGGGAAAGGGTCAATTTCCACATCAAATTGGCAACAACTCCCCCAAGAGATTAAGAGTTTTCATTGCATTTGAATAGGATTTAATATCTTTGGTTTATGTTTTTTTATGTTCTTCATTTCATTTCATTTCTTTTGCAATTCAAATGGATTTCTTGGGGAATCATGATACTAACTTGCATTTGATCTAATATGGTGTTTATCTCTTGTGTTTGTACAGGTTTGAAATCTTGGTTCACAAGTATACTCAGATAATATTGTAGATTAACCTCCATCGTGGTTTTTCCCCTAATAGGGTTTCCACATAAAAAAATCTTGTGTTATGGTGTTGTGGTTGCTTGTTTTATGTTCATGCATATTTCTTTTGGTTGAATGTTATAAGTGCTTTGAAGATCAGATTAATAAAGCTAAGAATTGTAGAACATTGATTCACCCCCCTCTCAATGTTCCTTGATTCCAACAATTGGTATCAGAGCTTAGTTCCTCAAAAGAAGTTTAACAGCTTGGGGAAGATCTTGGAAAGTGTTTCAATGGATTCAAGAAGTCTTCAACAACAACTTTTGGTGGCCCTAGATGATCTTGATCAGTCAAAATATGAAGTCTGGGAATTGCAAGTAAATCTCATGAATGCTAAGAAATTCATTCAATCATTGAAAGATAAAATCAATGAGTCAAGGGAAAAGAGAAAGGAACTATGTGATTAGATCAAGCAGATAGAGAGTAAAAGCATTGAAGGTGAACAATTGAGTCAAGCCCTAAAGGAAAAGATAGAAGAATGTGAAAAGTTTTCTAGAGATAATGTAGTCCTAAAGCATGAGATGGAATCTATTATGATGAGGATGACCAAGGAGATTGAAGATAGTAAAAAGAATGACGAGAAGCTTGCTCAGTCCTTGAAAGAAAAATCTGAATAATGCAGCTGAATTACTGATGGATTCAACCAACTGGAGCTTGATTTTCAACAATCCATAGATAATGAAGAAGAGCTGATGTAGAGTGGCAGGGGAAGCACCCAACTTGACACACTTATTCAACTATACCCTTCAATAAGGTAACCTATTCACTCAACTTGAATATCACATCCAAATACATCAAAAGGACTTGGGGATTATGTAGACACTCTTAACATGCCAAAACATGATCAACCAACCTAACTTTTCACTTGAAACACCCATTTCTCCATCGCTTCCATTATGCCATGCATTCCTTCTAGCACTCACCAATAGGACAGTCATGATAAAACTTTGTTAAAGGAGAATAACATAGAAAGAAACTATGTTTTATATTTCTTACATAGACCCTTATAGATCCCCAAAAGTATAGGACCAAACACTAAGAGCAGGTGTATCAAATAACTAATTTACAAGCCACTAAAAGGCTTCATTTGGCTTGTGCAAAGAAGGAATCAACTTGTCAAGGAAAACCCCAACACCCCTAATGCCTTTAAAATACTTCAACAGGATCCCCAAGACCTTTTCCATGCTTTCCATCCATTATATTTACTCAAATACTCAAAAATCAACAAATAATGTATTCAAATGATCACATTTTGGATTGTACAAGGCAAAAACCAGACCTAGGGCATTACATAACTTTTGCAAACCTCTATTTTTCACTCTAAAACAAATTATAGAATGTAAAGGAGTCCTAAATCTACCAATCCACCAAGTTTCAAATTTTTCCCATGGTGGAAATGGGAATTACATCCATTTTGGTGACCAAACCCTTGTTTTGTAAGGTTTCAGACCCACTTTCACTAAAATTGATGTAACTTACTAAATACTTGATAAAATTAACTCAAATCACCACCAAAAGAAATAATACTCTTCCCTCTTTCAATACATATGCATTAGAAGGCCTTTCAGTGAAGTACCAGACCATATCATGCATAAGAACAAGCAAAAACATTGTAAAAAAAAAAAAAGACTTTTCTTTTCATTGGTGCTTCAAAAGTTCAACAACCCTCATGCCTCGACCCCATGGAGGCTTTATAAACATGTTCCCATCCTTCCCAATGTCCTTTAACTAATTTTTTAATAAAGGATTCATTGTTAAGGTGTTTACAACATTAAAATGAGATTACATCATATTATCAACATGACAACTTTGCATTTTGTGAAGAAACTTTTAATCCTAAACTCTTATGACTCCTAAAACCACTCTAATGGCTTTAAAATAGCCTTATTACAAAATTTTAACCTCAACCTTGCATTTCCAAGCACAAATTTAGGATTTTTCCTTCTCAAGGCTTACATGACAACATTTTTGCAAGATTGCAATTTTCTACATTTTGACTCCAAAACTTAAAGACTCACCCTAGATCTTACTCAATGGTCTTATTAGACCTTATTGAAGATGAAAATACTCAAAAGACTAAAAAATACTCTTCCTAACCTATTCACCATCAAAGGATCCAAAATGGAGGTTGAGGTGTAGGTGTTCCTGCACCAAGAGCTTGAAAAACAGATTGTTGATCTCAGAGATGAACTTGCTACTGCAAATGAACTAAGAGAAGTTCAAGATTAGCTCATACAAGCTTGTTGAATTGATTAAGAGTCAGAGGACTAAAGGTGACAAGCGAGATCTTGGATATGAGGAAGGAGAAAGTTCCAAATCTAGAAAAAGGAGATTTAGGAAAGGAAATCAGATGAACAAAGCCGGAAGGTATCCGGTAAGACAACCTAAAGCTCAAAGGTTAAATGGTTACTATTTTGTTTCCAATAAATTTGGTCATATGGCTTCTCAATGTAGAAGTAGAATGAATTCAAGTGGTCCATCATTCTCCATTCAGTGTTTCAATTGCAATAAGTATGGTCATAACTCAGTTGAATGCAAAAGTATGTCAAATGACTTTTTCAATAGAGATGTCAGATGTTATACATGCAATAGATTATGTCAAATGACTTTTTCAATAGAGATGTCAGATGTTATACATGCAATAGATTTGGCCATATTGCTAACTAGTGCATATCAAAAGAAAATCAATGGAACAACTGGTATGGACAAATAAATGTGGCGTGCTACAATTGCAACAAATCCAGTAACATTGCTAGATTTTGCAGAAGCAGAAAGGGTCTGGTAAATCAAAGGAGAAACATGCAAAAGGATGAAAAGGGAAAAGGAAAATTTACTATAGGTGAGATCAGGAAGAAAATGAAGAAGATATGGGTGAAGAAGAGTCCCTTTGTTGCAGGAAAGGATTCCACACTAGAACCTGGTTCTAGTAATTCCTCTGGGAATTAGGTTATGGCCTCTAGCCTAGGGGGAGTTCTCAAGAAAATTCTTCAAACCCCCTATAAGTACTAGGATATGGATGACTGCAGTGATTGCATTAATGATCTACAAATGTTGTTCAAATAGTTGGAGAAAGTATTTATATAGAATTGAAGGTCCGGAGAAGAGTTATCTTTCACAAAGTATGGAAACAGGGTATCCAGATGAGTTAGGCAAAAAGCATTTATTGCGTCAAAAATTTAGGTGTGTGAATGATAAAAGGTCATTTATATTCTTCATTTGTCACTTTGCACTTTGAGAAGAAGAAGTTTGGAGAGCTCTGAAGCAAAGTTTGGCGAAGTTTGGCAAAAATTCAAGTGTGAAGGCGATTCAGCAGTCAAACCCTAAACTGGTGAAAAGGTATTTATCGAGAAAACTTGTGAACTTATGAATTTGTGAAAATGGTTGCTCCATTGGTAGTTGATATCAAGGATAGACCCTGTCTGAAATTCAGGTGACATCCTTTCAAATCAGTTGAGACAGAGCCCTTAGGTGCATTTTCATCCATTCATTATGGCGTCTTGCATATTGAAGACATTAGGGCATATATTCATGAAAATATTAAGGAGTTAGGGAGCTCACAGTTGTTGAATTTGTATACAAATCATATAGTTGGAGAAGATTTCACGGTAAAGCCCAAATTCAATACCTTAGAGGAGAAGAAATTCACGCAGATGATAAAATTCCCCGTGTTTGAAGAAAGCGAGTGGGTCCGGTATATTTTGAGTCAAGTTCATGCTGAATTTATGTGGTTGAGTCAACCTTTTAAGATTATGAAAGAAGCCATAAGCGCTGTTACTAGTTTAAATTCCTCTGGTGGGTTGCCGATCTTGAAGTCTGTGAAGAATCAAATAGTTACTGATGCAACTGGTTCATTGTTTGATAAAAGAGCTATGGCAATTGATGATATTATTGATGTTGATGTCAAATTTACATATATGGTCATTGGGTACATGATTTATCACTCTAGCCAGGATAATTCTATATCTGGTACAACTATCTATGCAACATATCAGATGGTGAAGGAGAATGCAGAGTATAATCTATGTGAGTTACTCAAAAGTTAGCTTATTGAGAATCTTGGTAAGATCAAGAAGGATAAGAAGAATTATTTCAAGTATGGCAATTTGTTGTTATGTCTATTTTTCTATTTCATGAATGAAGTCCCAGGAGTAGGAAAAGTGCATTGGCAAGGTAATAAACCTGTGGCTATTCAAATTAGAGATCTCTTGTATGGAACTGGTGATAACAAAGCTAGGAAAATTACTATTTGGGGTTATCTCAAGAACTTTCAGAATGAGATGAAAGCAAGAGAAAGAATTCCTAAGTCTATTATGGAGAAGTACAAGGACATTATCTGCTTTATGGTTGATGTTAATGAATACTTGATGGAAGCTATAGATCCTAGAATGGTCTGGATTACGCCAATGGGTTATGAGGTTGAGGAATACATTTTGGAGCTTTATGCTCAACACTTGTTGAGTAAACCTCAGGATCCGTCAGAAGAAAGGTTTGGTACCTTTGAGGAAAAGGATTTGCAAGTGCATGATCAATTGAAGAAACCTATGATAATCCGAAAGGTAAGGAAGGAAGTTGAATCCTTTGCAGAGAGCATGGGTATATCTGCATGAGTTGTGAGAGAAGCTAGGAGAAAGAGAGAACAAGTTGAAGCAGGAGAGCCAACTAAAATTGAATCTACTAGTCCGACAATATCCTCTACCTGATCTAGATCAACAAGGAGCTCTGCACCCTTATCCAGTTCTACAGTAAAATCAAGCCCCATGAAAGCTCAAGTGAAGACATCCAATAGAGAAGGAAAGAGGAAGAAGGATAAAAGCAAAATAGTTTATGTTGTAGTTGAGAAAGATGAAGAAATGAAATTTGATGAAGAGGTAAAATAAATTAAGCAAAAGGGCACAAAGGAAACAATAGTCTCTAAGGAAAAAACCTCTGGTGAAGAAGAGAAAGCAAAGAAGAAGATGAAAACTGACAAATCAGGTATGTCTATAGAAGAAGTGGAAAAATTCTTAATTAAGGATGCTAATCTTAAGCCACTATGTGAATGGTATGATACCTTTGATAGTGCTGGTCAAAGAACTCTTGAAAAATCTACAATAAAGAATTTGAATGATTTCAATAGGAATCTCATTGAAATAATGTCAAAGTTACCTAAAATTCTGTATGAAGTTTTGGAAATGAGGAGAGTTAATTCAAGAACTGAAGAAGAGCAGTTAAGAGAGCGCATCCTTGTAGATTTATGTCTGGTAATGTCTTTTGAGGAAATGAAGGCAATTCTCAAAGAAGCTAAAAAGGATTTTAGGAGCAAAACAAGGGTGAATATGCTAATGATTGGTTGGACTAAAGTTGTAAAAGACACTGAGAAAATCCATAAGGCAATTCTGTTGAAGAACAGGTATAATGTTGTTTCTGAAGTAGTGCATGATGAAGATGCTCCATCTAGTCCGATAACATAAGAAGGAAATGAAGATACGGTTGAGGACACTTAGATTTCTCCTGACATGCAAGATGCAGAAGTTTCTATGGAGACTAAAGCCCCTAGAGTTGTGACAGCTAAAGAAGTTGAGATTCCTAAAGACAAGCAAGAATCTGTAGCTGAGGAAATAGTGATTGAAGAAAAGAAGGTTGAAGTAAAGGAAGTTCCTGTGGAAGCAAGAGACATTGCAAAGGCAGTGAAGAAATTTTTGGAAGTGCAACAAGAAGATTTTGACCTTGAATTGGGTGAAGTTCCTATTAATTTGGCTACTTTGTATTCGATTGAAAAATTGAAAGTTGCATCATTTGCCCAAGCAAAGGCTAGGGAAGAATTGTTGAAGTCTCACATTGAGGATAGTGAGTTGTTGAGTCTTGCATTCGACATCTTGGAGAGAATCATGCCTTCTCGTGTTAAGGATCCATCTAGTTCTCCATCCAATGAGCTGAAGAAGCTTATTAATTTTGTAAGTACTCATTTTGAGTGCCTTGAGAAGTCAACTGAGGTCAAGGTACAAAAGGAATTTGATGATAAAAGGTTCAATAGGCTAAAGTGCATTATTGATAATGAAAAATCATTATTAGGTACTTGTGTGAAGAATATTCAAGGTGCTTTTTTTGAAGGTGGAAAGATTTATAAGTCATGTTTATCTTTGTCAAAATTTACTGAGGACAATAAGAATATTAAGGATCATGAGAAACAGTTAGCTGATATTTTTGAAGCCTTTGATCCTCTAACTATTTTTGTTGGAAAGAAATAGGTTAGGTTATATCCCTACTTGACAAGATAAATATTTTGAAGCATGACAATGATGGAATTGTGGAAAGAGCATGTGAGCTTAGAGGCCTAGTTGGTCCGAAGATGGAAATGATGTTGAGTGCATTGAAGGAAGCTGAAGATGCATTGGTGGTCAGTGATCTAGTGAACCTTGAGTTTGTAGAGATGCAATCTTATTTATTCTGTGGTCACATGACTATTTTGGAGAGTCTCAAGAAGGGTTGGGACACTAGTTTGAGCTTGTTGAAGAGTAATTTTGCAGATATATTCAAGTTTGTGTAAGTTGTAGAAACAAGCTTATACATATGCAGTTTGAAGTTTTTGTTCAATTTTTGGTATGCGGATTCCCCATCTTTGCCATTGATGTCAAAGGGGGAGAATGGTGTTGGTTCTCAGTTGTGTTCTGGTTGGTTTGTCCTTGATGACAAAATTCACCTTTGGGTATCTATCGGCATGACATACACATTGTCTCACTGACTGAAAGAAAAAGTTCATATTGGCATGTGTTGGTCAAGGGTTTCTCGATCCATATTGTTTTTCTGCTTGTATGAGTCTATTTTTCCTTTCGGAAAGACTTATTTGATGTCACAACGATCGGGATCCATCTCCAGGTATCTATTACCATAAGTATTTCTCACTGCTGAGAGGTCTTACCAAATGAGTAGGGTCTCACCGACTAATACATAAGGAGGTTCATCGGCGTAAGTGATCCTTCATTGGCATTATGTCTTGGTGAGTTTGACTTGTTACATTGACCGATTGGCACATTAAAGATTCACTTTGGCCAGACATGTTACTTTCGGTGTGAAGTCATAGCGATTGCACTTTGTCACACCGACTAGTAGCGGGAAGATACATCGTTAAGAGTTAGGGTTTTTGGTGTGAGGTCTCAGCGAGTGACCTTCGGTCTCACCAACTTTACACATGGAGTTTCACAAGCAGCTTTCGGTAGGACTTCTCCTTTATTTCGGCGACAGAGGGTGATCCCTATCAGCAGGAGTTATACTGTCGGTATGAAGTCATAGCGAGATTGTTATGTCTCACCGACCGGAGGATGAATGGAACACATCGGCAAGAGTGGTGGCATCAATATAATGTCATAGCGAACCCTGTGGGTCTCGCCGATGGAATACATTTGGACCTTGTCGGCATAGGCATTGTTTTGTCTTAGCAAATAGGAATGATCATGTGGGCTTTTGATAAGACACAGGATGCTCTACGAGATGTCTCCCTGATTATGGATTGTCTTAGCGACACCAGATGAAAGGATGAATTTTGGTATGACTCAAGCATTCTACGAGAGGTCTCCCCGATGACGGTATGCTATAGCAACACTCATAAGATAGAAGGATGCATCGGCGAGAGAACCATAATGTTACGACTTACAAGGGATAAGTCTTTTGGTGAAACTTAATGAAATCTACGAAACGTCTTCCCGATAGCAGAATGTCACAACAATAGTGAATGAAACGAAAAGGGGATCTCGGTAAGAAAATTTCTTATGTCTCAGTGATTGGAAAGAACATAACACATGGCTCTCGGTGTGACATAATGTATTCGTTATGAATTCTCCCCGACTCTGATGGGTCATGGTGAAAGCGATAACTAAGAGGAATGTTTGGTGATTTAATTGCCTTCGGTAGAAGTATCTGGATGTCTCAGCGAATGGTTAATGAAGACTCAAACACTGTGGCCGACATCATTGATTGGCATCGAATCTCAGAACCATTACATGGTAGAATATTCATTGAGTTTCCTTCTTGAGCAGTTGTGTTTTTGAAATAATGGATGATTTGCAGCTCTTTGGATAAGCATTACTCTTGATTTTTACCATCATCTACAGACTGTCATTATCCAACTTCATATTCAAAAATTAGCAAGAGATTTTTAGAATCTTGTGAAAAACATTTTTTGAAGATTTCTTCATAACAGACATACTTGAAATGTATATATAAACCAGTGTTGAAAATCTAGAAAAAGAGATCATTGGATGTAATTCTAGAATATTGTCCTTAGGGTATTTTGTAGATGAGAAAACAGAGAAATATGTGCTTAACTGAAAACAAAGAAATCCTTTGAGTTATTATAATTGTTCAAAACATAATTTGAGGGGTTGGTACTCCTTGAGATGGGTGTCTCAAAATGAGGGGTTGGTGCTCCTTGAGTGGGTGCTCAAAAATCAGCCTATAAGGCATTGTGAACAGTTGATTAAAAAGATTAAGCCTGCAAGGCATTTCGGGAGTGGTTTTTATACCCCAAGAGGGTTTTCCACTCGGCAAAATCTTTTGTCTCTTTGTTCTTCTATGTGCTCTCTAATTTACAGTGTTGTTGTTTCTGTTCACTGTTGGGATTATTACTTTTCTCAATTCTGTTTATGAATGATTACATTCAACTCATGAATGCTTTAATAAGAGTAATATTGAGATCAAATCTGAGCTATGTTTTTGAATTTTTGAAAATTGATCAAATATATTAAGACACTGATTCACCCCCCCTCTGAGTGTCATTTTAACTCCAACAATTGGTATCAGAGCATAGGGTCCTCTGATAGGTTTTATCACCTTGGATTGATCTTGGTCTTCGAGTTTGTTTTAAATGGCACATTCTCAAGATGGTGCCTCTGTAACCAGAGCTCCGTTATTTGATGGAACAGATTATGTGTTCTGGAAAATCAAAATGGAAGCTTTTCTTGTTTCTTTTGATGTTGATGTTTGGAGCATTGTTTTAAATGATTACAATGTACCAGCCACTATTCCCATTGATCCTGCTGAAAAAAGAGGTATGAAACAAATGTGATAGGGAGGTTGGATGAAACAATCACTGTTTCATGCTCTGGGTCTTGCTTGGAAGACTTCTAGGGTGTTTCACTCCACCACTTGCAACCTATAGGATCTCTTCCTTCTCTAGGGTCCCCTGGTTTCTATTTTCCAACCCAACTATCAATAAAGATCCTCCTACCAAGTCAAGACTTGCTGCAATCTCGAAACCCTTGCTTTAGCCCTTAATCCACCCTAAAGGCTACAAATCCTCCAAATCTTTAATTTAGCTTTGCAGGGGTGTGGAGGTGTTTCTAATGACTTTAATCCATCCTATCTTGGTTCTTGAGGGTCCACCTGACTCCATTTCTTAGTCGCTTCCACCAAACCCTCATTTAGGTCTAAAAGGCTACTAGCCCTAGGAGCCCCAATTAGGCCTCTTTTTCTAAGAAAACAGGTAAGTTCTGAAAACTTTCCAAAGAACACCCCAATCTTTTCTTGGGATTCCTGGTTCATATGCACACCTCTCAAGGATTTTTGGGGTCTTGGGTCTCAGTTGTCCGTACAATGCCCTAACTTGAAAATGAGCCAAAATTAGGTCTTTCAAGCCCTTTCCTGGCTGCTCTCAAACTGTTAAGCATTTCTCACATAAGATGGATTGATGGAGCTTACTCCTCCATGCTATATCTTGGCAAGAAACTCATCTGACTTTTCCAAGCAGTGATTTGTCAAAAAGTTGTCACCCTTGCAATTTAAGTGCTCTGCACTAAGGTCTTCCCTAGCCGGACTCTTTCTTGGCTTGCCTAGGGCAAGAATTTCCCATCAGCTCCTCTACTTTCAAAGAACCTAAACCCTACAATTTTTACAACCATGGAGTCTATTCATTGTTCCCAAAGGGTCGTACAATTTGTACGGTGGGAAAGTGAACTAACACTCCATTTTCACAAAACTGTTTGGTTCAGACCAGCAACTGTGTAGAAACAAAACTATTTACAAATAATGTTGAAAACAAATTAGAAAACTATCTAAAGGCCACACAAAGCTTGAAAAGTAACTACTCTACATCCTATACAAACTACAGTGCCATGTTCAATTCATTAGAGTAGCACTTCAAAGCAAAAAATAGAAAATGCACTCTCAAACACAACTACTTTCTTGAATTCACAAAACTTCAAACATAACAAAATATTCCAACCCTACTCCAATGCCGAGGCATTCCATAAATAGGGTCTCCAATTTAGTTATTCACTCACTTGGGCTCTTCTTGGCCGCTTGTAGCTCCCATTGACCATTATTTGCAAAAATTGAGAATAAACTCATAAAAATCCTAAAAGCTCAAAACCTTACTTATGCAAAAGCCTTAGGCCTATCCATTGGTCAACATGACCTTCATTAGATGATCAACACCCAAACAAAAATATGCCATTAAGGCTTACATCCAAATGAACTAAGTTTTATTGCTTAGTTGTCCTAGACAAGACTGCCCTAGACAACCTATGAGTTAACCTATGGGTGCTCCTGCACCATTCTCCCCCTCAGCCAAACACTAAGGATTATGGGGAGAGATTAGAGATAAATCAATACCCTACTTCTTGAACTGACCTTCATCCACCCATGTAGCCTCAGATTCTGGTTTGTCCTTCCATTTGATGAGATGTTCCATGTATACCTTATGCCGGGTAGACTTCTTCACCCTTGATTCTAAGATCCTGTCTGCTTGCAGCTTGTCCTTAGGAGGTAAGGCTATGTTACTCACATCCTTCAATTCCACACTTGTATGATCCAAGTTAGTGACTGGTCCCTTATACCTAATCAAATCAGCCACATTAAGCACTGGTGAAATGCCTAAATATGTAGGTAGCTCCACCTTGTAAGCATTCTTTCCATACTTGGCTAACACCTTACATGGTCCCACTCTCTTCATCTGCAACTTGGTTGTTGTTCCTTTCTGCAACCTAGATTTGTTGAGATGGACCATGACATAGTCTCCTATTGCAAATTGTAGTTCTTTCCTAGACATATCCACCTTAGCTTTTAGCTTGTGAGTAGCCTCTGTAATTGTCTTCTTCACTTGCTCCTGAATCTCCTTCATGGTCTGAGAGAAATCTTTAGCATGGCCACTCCTATGCTCCATAGTTCCTAAGTCTCTAAGTTCACACACACCTCTTGGGTGCATTCCATACACTATTTCAAAAGGACTTCTGCCTGTGGTCCGATTCACACTGTCATTGTAGGCATATTCAGCTTGTGATATGACCATGTCCCATGTCTGTGCATACTCCTTGGTGAGGCACCTTAGAAGGTTACCTAACACTCTATTAACCACCTCAGTTTGTCCATCGGTCTGAGGGTGGTAGGCTGATCCAAAAGACAAGTTAGTACCTAATCTGCTCCATAGAGTCTTCCAAAAATGACTCATGAACTTCACATCCCTATCTGAGACAATGCTCAATGGAAATCCATGGATCCTCACAACCTCTTTGAAGAAAAGATGAGCAATATAGCTAGCATCATGGGTGGTCTTGCAAGGAATAAAATGACTCATTTTGCTAAACCTATCTACCACCACATAGACACTATCAAACCCCGTCTTAGTTTTAGGGAGTCCTACCACAAAGTCCATGCTAATACATTCCAATGGTCTATTGGGAATGGGTAGAGGTTGACACAAACCTGCATTGCTAGCTCCCCCCTTGGCTTTCATACAAACTACACACTGTTCCACATACCTTCTGACATCCCTTGGAAACTTGGGCCAATAATAGAACCTCTGCACTAATTCCATTATCTTGTTGATACCAAAATGACTACTAAGACTACCATTGTGCTTCTCCTAGATAAGATTCTCTCTCATTGAACCTTTTGGAACACATAACTGATTCCCCTTGAACAAAATTCCACTCTGCAATGTATACTCTGAGAATTGACTATGAAAGTGATTCTTAAAATTAGAACATACCTTATATGCCTCCGAGAAGTCTTCATCTTCTCCATAGAGATCCTTGAAACTCTCTATTCCAATGCTCTTTATTTTTATCTCTTGCACTGTCAGCAACCTCATACTTAATGCATCTGCCACCTTGTTCAACTATCCCTTCTTGTGCTTGATGGTAAAAGTGAAAGCTTGGAGGTATTCCATCCACTTCAAGTGTCTATTGCTCAACTTCTCTTGTGTGTTGATGTAGCTAAGTGCTTGGTTATCAATAAACACTACAAACTCTTTAGGTAGGAGATAATGCCTCCACTTTCTAAGTGACTGTACTAAAGCATATAGTTCCAAGTCATAAGTAGAATACTTATGTTTAGCCTCGTTGAGCTTTTCACTATAGAAAGCTATAGACCTACCTTCTTGGCTTAGTACTCCTCCTACTGCAATTCCACTGGCATCACACTCCACAGTGAATAACTTATCAAAACTAGGTAACAAAAGGATGGGTTGAGTTGCTACTTCTTGTTTCAGTTTCTCAAAACCATTCTCAGCTTCAAGAGTCCATTTGAACTTAGTTTTTAGGCCACCTTTGATTGTATCAAGTACTGGTGCACATATGCCACTAAAGTTCCTTATAAACTTCCTATAAAACTGAGCTAACCCATGAGAACTCCTTACCTCTATCCCAGTGGTTGGTGTAGGCCAGTTTAGGATAGCTTCCACCTTGCTTGGGTCCATCTTCAATGATCCTTGGGATACTACAAACCCCAAATACACAAGCTCTTGTTTGAAGAACTCACACTTTTCTAGGTTGATGGCTAACCTCTCCTTCTGCAATCTTTTAAGAAGCAACTCCACATGCTTTAGATGTTCTTCTGCTGTCTTGCTAAAGATGAGTACATCATCTAGATATACCACCACAAATAACCCTTTGAAGTCCTTAAGCACTTCATTCATGAGCCTCATGAATGTGCTAGGGGCATTTGAGAGGCCAAATGGCATAACTCTCCACTCATATAACCCATCAGTTGTCTTAAAGGCTGTCTTCCACTCATCCCCTTCTTTGATTATGATCTGATGGTATCCACTCTTGAGATCCAACTTGGTGAAATACTAAGCTCCTCCAAGACAATCCATCAAATCCTCAATCCTAGGAATAGGGAACCTATATCTAATTGTAATTCTATTTATAGCCCTAGAATCAGTGCATAACCTCCACTTACCACCTTTCTTAGTTGCTAAGACCACTGGCACTGCACATGGACTGATGCTCTTCCTAATTAGTCCTTGGTCTAACAAATCCTACACTTGTCTAGCTACTTCTAGGTTCTGATCTAGTGTAAGCTTGTATGCTGCCTTGCTTTGCAATGAAGCCCCTGGTATGAAGTCAATCTGATTACTGATGGCTCTCTTTGGAGGTAAGGTTGCTGGTGTTCCATCACTGACTATGTCCTTGTACGTCTCAAGCAACTTCTGGACTGCTCCTGGTATGACTGTTTCCTTAGTCTTATCTTCCTCCTTAGATTGCACCATGACTACATATCCTTCCCCTCCTTGTTGTAGAGTGTTGATAAACTCCTTGCCACTACTTAACAAGACACTAGGGGTCTTTGACTATCCTTATTCTTCATCTGACAGTGACTGCAGTTTGAATGTCTTTCCATCCTTCTTGAATGAGATAGTGTTCTCCTTTCCATCATAGATGGCTTCTCTGTCATACTGCCATGGTCTGCCCAATAGAAAATGGCATGCATCCATGGGTAACACATCACAAATCAACTTGTCCTTGTACCCTCCAATGGAGAACTCCACCATTGTCTACTCATTTACAAGAACACTCTGCCCTTTGTTCAACCATGTCACCTTGTAAGGATTAGTGTGGGGTACTTTCTCCAACTTCAACTTCCTCACTGCCTCCTCAGAGATTATGTTATCAGTAGACCCTGAATCCACTATAACCTTGCACACCTTTCCAAGTATTTTGCATCTTGCCCTGAATAAGGCTCTCCTTTGCTTTGGATCTTCTTTGACTGGTTGTCTGATTAGAACCCTGCTAAACATCAAGTTCTCCCCCATTTCTGACTCAATGTGACTAACCTCTGGTGACTTGACACTCATAGTGTCTTCTTGAGCATATGCTACTCACTTTTCTATATTTGAAGAAGATGCTTTCTTCAGACACCTATAAGCTGGATGTCCTACTTGAACACAGTTATAACATTTCATACTAGCAAAGTATGAATTACTTTTGTCTACACCTCTTCCTCTATTAGAACCTCCTTGAGATCCTCTGCCTCTTCCATAACCTCCTCTAGAAGTTGTTTCACTTCCATGCTCTGATAGTTTATACTCTCCATGACTTCTTTGTTCAATCCCTCTACCTTGGTATCCACCTTTATGCCCTCTTTGATCTCTGCCTTTACCTATGCTCTTAGAAGCTTGGTCTTGTTTCCTCTTACTCCTCTCTTCAATATTTATAGCCAATTGATAGCATTGGTGCACTGTTTTGGGATTTAGAAGAGCCATCTCCTCTTGAATGTTCCACTTCAAGCTGTTAAGATACCTATCCACCTTAGGACTTTCATCCTCTGAAACATTAGACCTCATGCAAAGTTTTTGAAACTCCTCTGTATAGGAATTTACATCTTGGTCTCTTTGTCTCAAGCTTTGTCTTTTCTTGTGCAACTGAATTTAATAATCCTCTGGTATGTATGCTTCTCTCACTTTGGCAACCATTCCCTTCCAAGTAGAAATAGGCTTCTTGCTTTCCTTTTCCCTCTTTGTCTGAATGAACTTCCACCAAGTCAAGGCAATACCTCTCAATCTTGATTTGGACACCTTTACCTTCTGTGCTTTAGTGACTCCATCACATTCAAAATGGTTTTCCATTCCCTCTATCCAATCCATGACTAAATCAGCTTCCATTTTCCCACTAAACAGTGGTATTCCTTCAAGTGATTTTCCACTCAAAGCTTTCAATGCCTTCAAAAAAGGCTCTTCTTGCAGAATAGGGTTAGGTTCACGGATCTTGTCTTCCTCTGTAACCTCTTCTCTCTTTGGTACCCTGCCTTCCAACTGCACATTGCTCATTGTTTTCTCAAGTTGGGCTATTATTTCCCTCAATAGCCTATTGTCTTCCTCCTATTCTTCGACCTTCTTGGCCAATTCTGCATTTTTCACCATGTTACTAGAACCACTAGACTCAATCTCTGACATATATTATTCTATCCCAAATCTTTTGTTGCTCTGATACCAATCTGATAGGGAGGTTGGATGAAACAATCATTGTTTCATGCTCTGGGTCTTGCTTGGAAGACTTCTAGGGTGTTTCACTCCACCACTTGCAACCTATAGGACCTCTTCCTTCTTAGGGTCCTCTGGTTTCTTTTTGTGAACCCAACTATCAGTAAAGATCCTCCTACCAAGTCAAGACTTGGTGCAATCTTGAAACCCTTGCTTTAGCCCTTAATCCACCCTAAAGGCTACAAATCCTCCAAATCTTTAATTTAGCTTTGCAGGGGTGTGGAGGTGTTTCTAATGACTTTAATCCATCCTATCTTGGTTCTTGAGGGTCCACCTGACTCCATTTCTTAGTCACTTCCACCAAACCCTCATTTAGGTCTAAAAGGCTATTAGCCCTAGGAGCCCCAATTAGGCCTCTTTCTCTGAGAAAACAGGTAAGTTCTGAAAACTTTCCAAAGAACAACCCAATCTTTTCTTGGGATTCTTGGTTCATATGCCCACCTCTCAAGGATTTTTGGGGTCTTGGGTCTCAGTTGTCCGTACAACGCCCTAACTTGAAAATGAGCCAAAATTAGGTCTTTCAAGCCCTTTCCTGGCTGCTCTCAAACTGTTAAGCATTTCTCACATCAGATGGATTGATGGAGCTTCCTCCTCCATGCTATATCTTGGCAAGACACTCATCTGACTTCTCCAAGTAGTGATTTGTCAAAAAGTTGACACCCCTGCAATTTAAGTGCTCTGCACTAAGTCTTCCCTAGCCAGACTCTTTCCTGGCTCGCCTAAGGCAAGAATTTCCCATGAACTCCTATACTTTCAAAGAACCTAAACCCTACAATATTTACAACCATGGAGTCTAGTCACTGGTCCCAAAGGGCCGTACAATTTGTATGGTGGGAAAGTGAACTAACACTCCATTTTCACAAAACTGTCTGGTTCAGACCAGCAACAGTATAGAAACAAAACTATTTACAAATAATGCTGAAAATGAATTAGAAAACTATCTAAAGGCCACACAAAGCTTGAAAAATAACTACTCTACATCCTATACAAACTGCAGTTCCATGTTCAATTCATTAGAGCAACACTTCAAAGCAAAAAACAAAAAATGCACTCTCAAACACAACTGCTTTCTTGAATTCACAAAACTTCAAACATAACAAAATCTTCCAACCCTACTCCAATGCTGAGGCATTCCATAAATAGGGTCTCCAATTCAGTTATTCACTCACTTGGGATCTTCTTGGCCGCTTGTAGCTCCCATTGAGCATTATTTTTAAAAATTGAGAATAAACTCATAAAAATACTAAAAGGTCAAAACCTTACTTGTGCAAAAGCCTTAGGCCTATCCATTGGTCAACATGACCTTCATCAGATGATCAACACCCAAACAAAAATATGCCATTAAGGCTTACATCCAAATGAACTAAGTTTTATTGCTTAGTTGTCATAGACAAGACTGTCCTAGACAACCTATGAGTTAACCTATGGGTGGTCCTGCACCAAAATGCCAGAGCTAAGCATGCCATCTTGTGTGGGTTAACTAAAGATGTGGTCATTAAAGTCATGCATTGCAAATATGCTCATGAAATCTGGGAAAAACTTGAAACTATATATCAAGGGAATGAGAAAGTCAAACTGTGAAAAATCATTACACTCAAACATCAGTTTGAGGAGTTGAAAATGAAGGATGACGAAAAAGTGGCTGAATATTTCCTAAGAGTTGATGAAGTTGTCAATGCAATGAAAGGTCTAGGTCAAGAGGTTAATGAATTTGATGTGGTCACAAATGTTGTTAGAACCTTACCATCCAAATTTGAATCTAAGGTTTCAGCCCTAGAAGAAAAGAAACACTTTGATAAACTTACCTTAGACAACCTGCAAGGAATACTTACTTCCTATGAAATGAGAACTAGCAAAAACAATTCAACAGGAAAAGAAACTGCCTTTAACACTGAAAAGAAAGAAAAAATCAAAGTCAGTGAATCAGAGTTGTCTGATTCTAAAGAATCCCATTTTGTTAGAAGATTTAAAAAGGGATCAAGAAAATATAAGGGAAAACTTCCCTTTAAATGTTTTAACTATGGCAAAATAGGTCACTTTGCTGCAAAGTGTCCCTATGATGATCAAATATGTGACAACGAGACAACTGAAAAGTAGCCTATGAAGAAGGCCTTCAAACCTAATCAAAACTTCTATTTCAAAAAGAAGAAAAGTCTATTTAGTAAGGATGAATCTGATATTGAGTCTGAAGATTCATCAATTGAAGAAGATGAAACTTTGTTCATGGCTGAAATTACTCAGCAAAATGATACAAACACCATTGACATTGAAGAAGGTGAAGTAGATCTTGAAAGTGAGTAGAAATGTGCTTTACAAGAGATCAGAAAACTCAAAAAAAAAGTTCTTGCTCAAGAACATAAACTAGATCAATAAATGGTCTCTCTGAAAACTCAACTTGAAGAAGCTAAAAGAGCTGAAGACTGTCTTTGAGAGACTGTAAGCTGCAAAGATCAAGAAATTCAAAAACTGGAACAAGAAATAGTCTGTCTTAGGAAGGAAATTGAAAAATAAGAAAGCACTCTAAAACTGAATGAGATGCTCAGCAAATAGAAGATGTACAAAGATAAAATTGGTGTTGGTTTTGAAAAGGGTGAATGCTCAATTGACCATGCAAAACAAAACCCCTCTTCTGAAGTCAAAGGTTCAAGTTCAAATCACTCAGAATTTGGTAAGGATCATGTTCAGTCTTTAAGAGGTAATAGATCTTCATACAGAGTCAATCCTTTCTTCTATGGTTATTGTTTTTTCTGCAACAAATTTGGCCATAAGGTGAGCACTTGTAGGCTTATGAATCCTAGAATACCCAGGTTTGGTCTTAGACAACACTATGGTTTTGTAAGACAGACCAGATGTTTTAAATGAAATACTTTGGGACATTCTGTCAAATAGTGCATAACTGATCTGCAACCTAAGCAGCAAAAAATTAAAAAGGTTTGGAAACCTAAGACTGTCAACAACATTGAGCAAACTATGTTGGTTCAAACTGCTTTTCATTCCAAGAAAAAAACTTATGGGTCCTGGGCGTGGATGTTCTAACCATATGACGCGACAAGGATAAGTTTATAAATCTTGAAGATTATGTAGGTGGATATGTTAAGTTTGGTGATAACTCTGGTATTCAAATTAAAGGTAGAGGTTCACTTCTTCTGAATGAAGACACTCCTATCTATAATGTGTACTATGTGGAAGGTCTCAAGCAAAATATTCCAAGTGTTAGTCAAATCTGTGATAGTGGTTATCATGTTCTTTTCACTTCACAGGGATGTGAGATTAAGAACAAGCTTGGAAAGGCCATTGCAGCTGGAAGGAGGACAAAAGGAAATGTGTACAATCTTCTCGACACATCAAGCAATGACAGTAATCAAGGTATGTGTTTAATGGGCCAAATTGAAGAGAGCTGGTTATGGCATAAAATATTAGGAAACATAAAATTTGAAAATTTGGTTAGAATCAATAAGAATCAAAATGTTAGAGGTTTACCAATCCTTAACAAGCCAAAAAATTATGTGTGCAAAGAATGTCTAAGTGGTAAACAAACTAAAATCAGCTTCAAAATAAAAGAACATTCTTCTTCAAAACCTTTATAGCTTGTGCATACTGATTTATGTGGACCAACTAGAACAAGGTCTATTAATGGTGAAAGGTACTTTATGCTGTTTGTGGATGATTATACTAGAATGGTTTGGGTCACATTTCTTAAGCACAAATTAGAAGCCTTTGAAAGGTTTAAAATCTTTCATAAAATGGTTGAAAAGGAATTTGATCTAAAACTCAAATGCCTTCGATCAGACAAAGGAGGTGAGTTCACCTCTCAAGAGTTTATTGATAACTATGAACAACATGGCATTAAAAGACAATATGCTGCAACAAAAACACCTCAACAAAATGGGGTAGTTGAATGTAAGAATAGAACTGTAAAAGAAATGGCTAGAACCATGCTAGATGAAGCTAAGTTGTCTGATATGTATTGGAAAGAAGTTGTTCATACAGCTGTATACATTTTGAATAGAGTGCAGCTTGGGGTGAAATCTAAACATACTCCTTATGAACTTTGGTATGGAAAAACTGCTTCTGTTAAACACTTTAAAATTTTTGGAAGTGTTTTATCAAGAAAGATGATGATAACCTTGGGAGTTTTCAATCAAAGAGTGATGAGGGTATCTTTTTGGGATACTCAACTCACAACAAATCTTATAAATGCCTTAACAAAAGGCTTAATAAGATTGTTGAAGTTGTTAATGTAAAATTTGATGAAAGACCACATTTGTATGCTGAATCTTTGCAGGATAATGAGGAAGAAGAACTTGAACTAGAAATAATTTTAGAAGAAGCTAAAACAACAAAGCCTAATATTGATTTAACAAGCCCTAATAATGAAACAACAAGTCCTGAAAAGGTTGCATCAAAAGCTCTAGCTAATATCACCCCAAAGATCAGATTATTGGGGATAAAAATGCAGGAGTTCAAACTAGAAGAAAGGCTGCAAAATCTGATGAAAAGGCACAAATTGCCTTTTGTTTAGTTACTCAGTTTGAGCCTAAAATTTTTAATGAAGCTCTCACAGATTCATGTTGGGTTAATTCTATGCAGGTAGAAATAGATAAGATTGAGAAAAATCAGACTTGGGATTTAGTCCCAAGACCAGATGACAAGAATGTCATTAGAGGCAAATGGATATACAAAAACAAGCTTGATTGAAATGGCAATGTTGTTCGCAACAAAGCAAGATTTGTTTGCAAAGGCTATGCTCAACAAGAAGGTATTGATTTTGGTGAAACCTTTGCACCTGTTGCTAGATTAGAATCTATCAGAATATTCTTGGCTTATTATGTTTATAAAGACTTTACTGTTTATCAAATGGATTTCAAAACTGCCTTTTTAAATGGCTACTTAGATGAAGAGGTCTATGTTGAATAGCCTAAAGGATTTATTTGCAAAGATAAGCCTAACCATGTTTACAGGTTGAAAAAGGCCCTCTATTGCTTAAGACAAGCACCTAGAGCTTGGTACTCTAGGCTGGATAGTCATTTGCTTTCAAATGGTTTTGTTAGAGGAGGTGTAGACAACAATCTTTATGTTAAAGCTGAAGGTTCTGATATTCTGGTTGTTGAAATTTACATTGATGATACTATCTTTGGCTGCAACAATGTTACTTTGAGTAAAAAATTCTCTCAGCTAATGGAATTTGAATTTGAAATGCCATTATTAGGAGAATTAAATTTCTTCTTGGGTCTTCAAATTTCTCAACATGAAAATGGAATATTTCTTTCTCAAACCAAGTATGCTAGAGAGATGCTTAAGAAATTTTAGATGGATGAATGCCATCCAATTAGCACTCTAATGATTACTGGATGCAAAATTACTAAGGTTGATGATTCCCCTGATACAAATCAAACTGAATATAGATCAATGATTGACAGTTTGTTATATTTAACTGCCTCTAGACCTGACATTATGCAGGCAATTTGCATTGTTGCACGGTTTTAGGCATCACCTAAAGAATCCCATGTCACTATTGTTAAAAGGATTTTTAAATATATTCAGGGCACTCTTAATTATGGTCTCTGGTATCCTAGAAGCAATGTTTTTCATTGATTGCATATACTGATGCTAACTGGTTTGGTTGTTTGGATGATAGGAAAAGCACCAGTGGTGCTGCATTCTTTCTTGGTGATCGTTTAGTGGCATGGCACAACAAGAAACAAGAATCCATTTCTCTCTCTACTACAGAAGCATAATACATTGCTGCCACTTCATGTTGTACTCAAGTTCTTTGGATGAGTCAAAATCTATCTGATATGGGTATTGGAGTTCATAAACCTATTTCTATTCTCTGTGATAACACAAGTGCGATAAATATCTCCAAAAATCTTGTTTTTCACTCTCGCACTAAACATATTGCTATCAAGTTTCATTTTCTGCGAGAGAAGGTACTGGCTAATGAAGTATGTTTACGTCTTGTTAGATCACAAGATTAGGTGGCTGATATTTTTACTAAGCCCTTAGCAAAAGAGTTATTTGAAAGGCTGAGACTTCGATTGGGAGTTATCTCTCAATCCTTACTTCTCTAATTCACCAAGCTTCAGCTTAGGGGGAGCATGTTATATATTTTTGTTTCACTTACAGCTCTCCTACAATCTTGGTTGCTGCACTATTACTTTTTTTTGCAGCTATTTCTCATGATATTTTGGTTGGCTTCTCAGTTGTGATTCATGGAAATGCACATTCTTCTCTTCTATCTCTGTCATTGAGGCAAAAAGGGGGAGAGTCATTTGTGTTTTGCCATCAAGGACAAAGGGGGAGTTTGTTGGTTCTCATTTGTGTTCTGGTTGGTTTGTCCTTGATGACAAAATTCACCTTGGGTATCTATCGGCATGACATACACATTGTCTCACCGATCGAAAGAAAAAGTTCATATCGGCATGTGTTGGTCAAGGGTTTCTCGATCCATATTGTTTTTCTGCTTATATGAGTCTGTTTTCCCTTTTGACAAGACTTATTTGATGTCACAGCGATCGAGATCCATCTCCAGGCATCTATTAGCATAAGTATTTCTCACTGTTGAGAGGTCTTACCGAATGAATCGGGTCTCATGGACTAATACATAAGGAGGTTCATCGGCGTAAGTGATCCTTCATCGGCATTGTGTCTTGGCGAGTTTGACTTGTTACATTGACCGACTGGCACATTAAAGATTCACTTTGGCCAGACATGTTACTTTCAGTGTGAAGTCATAGTGATTGCACTTTGTCACACTGATTGGTGGCGGGAAGATACATCAGTAAGATTTAGGGTTTTTAGTGTGAGGTCTCGGTGAGTGACCTTTGGTCTCGCCAACTTTACACATGGAGTTTCATAGGAAGCTTTTGGTAGGACTTCTCCTTTGTTTCGGCGATAGAGGGTGATCCCTATCGGCAGGAGTTATATCGTCAGTATGAAGTCACAGCGAGATTGTTATGTCTCATTGACCGGAGGATGAATGGGAACACGTCGGCAAGAGTGGTGGCATTGATATAATGTCATAGTGAACCCTGTGGGTCTCACCGATGGAATACATTTGGACCTTGTTGGCATAGGTATTATTTTGTCTCAGTGAACAGGAATGATCACGTGGGCTTTCGGTAAGACATAGGATGCTCTACGAGACATCTCCCTGATTATGGATTGTCTCAGTGACACCAAATGAAAGGATGACTTTTGGTATGACTCAAGCATTCTACAAGAGGTCTCCTCGATGACGATATGCTATAGCGACACTCATAAGATAGAAGGATGCATCGGCAAGAGAACCATTATGTTACAATGACTTACAAGCGATAAATTCTTTCGGTGAAACTTAATGAAATCTACGAAACGTCTTCCTGACAACAAAATGTCATAGTGATAGTGAATGAAATGAAAAGGGGATCTCGGTAAGAAATTTTCTTATGTCTCAGCGATTGAAAAGAACATAACACATGGCTCTTGGTGTGACATAATGTATTTGTTATGAATTTTCCCCGACTCTAATGGGTCATGGTGAAAGCGATAACTAAGAGGAATGTCTGGTGATTTAATTTCCTTCGGCAGAACTATCTGGATGTCTCAGCAAATGGTTAACGAAGACTCAAACACTGTGGCCGACATCATTGATTGGCATCAAATCTCAGAACCGTTACATGGTAGAATATTCATTGAGTTTCCTTCTTGAGCAGTTGCATTTTTGAAATAATGGATGATTTGCAGCTCTCTAGATAAGCATTACTCTTGATTTTTACCATCATCTACAGACTGTCATTATCTAGCTTCATATTCAAAAATTAGCAAGAGATTTTCAGAATCTTGTGAATTTTTTTTTTTGAAGATTTCTTCATAACAGACATACTTGAAATGTATATATAAACCAGTGTTGAAAATCTGGAAAAAGAGATCATTGGATGTAATTCTAGAATATTGTCCTTAGGGTATTCTGTAGATGAGAAAACAGAGAAATATGTGCTTAACTGAAAACAGAGAAATCCTTTGAGTTATTATTATTGTTCAAAACATAATTTGAGGGGTTGGTACTCCTTGAGATGGGTGTCTCAAAACAAGGGGTTGGTGCTCCTTGAGTGGGTGCTCAAAAATCAGCCTATAAGGCATTGTGAACAGTTGATTAAAAAGATTAAGCCTGCAAGGCATTTCGGGAGTGGTTTTTATACCCCAGGAGGGTTTTCCACTCGGCAAAATCTTTTGTCTCTTTGTTCTTCTATGTGCTCTCTGCTTGACAGTGTTGTTGTTGTTGTTTCTGTTCACTGTTGGGATTATTAATTTTCTCAATTCTGTTTATGAATGATTACATTCAACTCATGAATGCTTTAATTAGAGTAATATTGAGATCAAATCTGAGCTATATTTTTGAATTTTTGAAAATTGATCAAATCTGTTAAGACACTGATTGACCCCCCCCCCCTCTCAGTGTCATTTTAACTCCAAGAAATGGGACAGTGAAAAATGCCTTAATCATCTAAGGGGGAGTTGTGTTTTGAAGGTTGGCTATGTATTCATGTTGGTACTGATCTGACACTTAGTCATTTTTTCACTAAGTGTTGCCATCAATGCCAAAGGGGGAGATTGTTGGAAAGAGACACTACATAAGTTATCTAGTGTTGTCATTGATGGCAACACTAGTGAGTTATTCGATCCACACGTCAATATTTGATCATACCGAAAGTTAGATTAAAGTTTTGTGATTAGTTGTCAAGGTAGAACAGAGCATCCAACAAAATTGTGCTCATAGATTCATATGCAATTCTCTGTTATCATTTTGAGTTGTGGATCTTAGAGAAAGTCATTTGATGTATTATCTATGTTATCCTTGAATCTTAGAGCCTCGTATCGATCTGTGTGCAAGTTAGAAGATCCGGTTGATCAATTTTTTGTTCATTAGTGCATGAAGTCCGACTAAGTGAATGTAGCTTGTTGCAAATATTCGAGGAGTAATTGTTTAAGTTTTTATGTGTTCAAGCATGTTTATTTGGGTCCTCACTATGTTGTGGCCAACTTTGGTTGGTGCGCATTGAAAATTACTTGTGGATTGAGCCGACAGTTTGTAAATATTTTCTATTTTATTGAAGCCAACTTGTAGCGATTAAATCCTTAGTAGCGGATATATATAAGTGATCATTATATAATTTTGATATATGTATGAAGTGTGTTGGTGTGTGTTACAAATTTTAGAAGAGTTGTAGAGCGATTATGCATAATTTCACTTGTGCATACAAGGATTTGTGATGCGAATGTAAGAATAGAGCAGAAGAGCAGAATCTGACAGAAGGTCAAGAAAGCGATTAATGTGCTTAACTGGAACTATTCTCAGGCATTTGTAGATGCTATTTCATAGTTCACCACTTCAATTGTCTTTTGACATTGATTTTAAGGAAGTGAGCCTTTCTATTTTTGAGCAGTGAGCTCTAGGCAGTGCGCCTGAATGCAAGTGCATTCCCATATTGTAAAACATCTTTTTGAGTATACTCAGATAATATTATGGATTAACCTCCACCGTGGTTTTTTCCCTAATAGGGTTTCCACGTAAAAAATCCTTGTGTTATGGTGTTGTGGTTGCTTGTTTTATGTTCATGCATATTTCTTTTGGTTGAATGTTATATGTGCTTTGAAGATTAGATTAATAAAGCTAAGAATTGTAGAACACTGATTCACCCCCCCTCTCAGTGTTCCTTGATTCCAACACTTTCCTGCATAAACAATGGGTGTGTCCTTGTTGGTTGTCTACATTTGATGATCTATGTAGCTTTTTCTACTACTTCCTCCAACTTGACTGTTGATTTTCTTAACTCCATCTCTTTACTTTCAAGTTCCTTTGCATGCTCTTCAATCAAAATTTCTTTTTCCTTCTTCCATTTTTCATTTTCCTATGAGAACTCCTCAATCAATTTCCATAACTGATGACCAAGTGGCAAGGTGGTATGGTAAGTTGGAGTCCTGATGGAAGGAGGTTTTTTATCTGGTATTACTACTTCTCCATCCCCAGTCTTAGTCATGGCCAACTGTGCTAGTAAATTAAGCTTAGTGGTGTGGCCATACATTTGCAACTTCTCTTCCATTTCCTATATTTTTGTTTCCCTCTCCTTGTCCTTATGTTCATAGCTTTGTAGTAACTCTTCCAATTGTTTAATCTTTTCCAAGGCTTCTTGGAGCTCCTTCCTAACATCTATTTCCTCTATATATATCTCCTTTGTATCCACAAACTTCTCATTACCTTCCCCTTCATAGTCTCCATGAATGGGATTGTCCAGGGTCTTCTTTTGTGTTTTCTTAGCAGTAAACATATGTTTTGATTCTAAATCAGAAGTTGGTAGTACATATCTCTTCCTTTTCACTGGTATATTTACATTACCAGGGATTTTTCCCTTTCCTTCAAAGTATGTTTCTACCAATGTGATATTTTTCTACTGATGTTCCCTGTTCTTTTCTTCTCTATGTTTCCCCCCATGACACCTTGTCTTTTTAATTTGTTTGAACGTCTAGGTGTAGGTGTCTCTTTCTCAGCTTTCTTCTTCTCCTTCTAAAAACCCTTCTTCTTCTTTGGAACATCATCTTTCTTCTTTTGAGTATCCCTCTTCTTCTCTTTTATTTTAGAGGGTGTGGAGGATGTCGATGTACTACCTCTCCTGCTCTTGGGTCCTTGTGATTTTGAAGATAAAATTTTCTCAATTATAGGTGACTTAGACTCTGGCTCATTAGGTTCCTCATGCTCACCTTGGCTATAGGTAGGTGAAGCCATAGGTGAGACATGAGGGCTTTCCCTTACAGGTTCATCTTGAGGTTCTGCATTCTCAAGTGCCACGGGTGCATCCAACAAACTGTTAATATTTGTACACTCCTTAAAATCTTCCCAATTCACTTGTGGGTACTAAATCCTCAAGATTATTTTTTATTAGTAAAGAAATTAAATAGTGATGAGATAAAGAAGTGTCACTTTGTTTTCTTTGATATTCTAATACCATCCATTTATACAAATTATAGAGAAAGTTTGGCACATTGACTAACTTATTATGCCAAAGGTGATTGAGTAGTTATTTTTATTGTATATAAGAGGTTTTTCCTACCATCACATGTGATATATCTAATAATGTAGGAAGCACAATTCTCCCATAACCAGGGAAGAGAGAGTCTCTTTGTATTTTGTGACGAGTCTAATTCCTCTCCTTATTCACATAATTCCTCCCTAGCTACAACTACATCTGCTTGTGCTAGAAACTCTACCCCAGTTCTTAGTAACCCAGTGACTTGTGCAATGGCAGTCTCAAATGCATCTACTAACAATCCCTTCACCATTGCTTCGTCACAATCAAGTGTAAATACAAATCTTCTTGTCATATCATCCTTGAATTCTATTCATTTTAGGAAATAATCAAGCTAGCCAACCTTGGTAAAAATGGGTAGAACCATTGCATCCTCCAAAATTTTCTTATGAGCTGCTAGCTACCACTTAATAACATCTCCTCCCATTATGACCTTCTTTTATTTGCTCAATATATCCAATCCAGTCTTGAAAATTTAGCTCAATCCACTCCACCACCCTCAAAATCATTCTTCTTTATGTTGTTTCTTTGTGTACTTCTACTACCATACCACAATTGCAATGTCTCTTCTCAGTACCAACTCAACTCATTCACAAATAGGTTCTAGGTTCAAATCTAGTTTAGGCTAAGCTCAAGTGCTTAGGGTTTGAAATTGGCAATTGGAAATGGCAACAAACATAGAATGTAATTTAGGAGGGTTTTGCATGTCATGCATATCTATTGAATTTGATTTAGATGGTGGATTTAAAAAAAATGAGCTGAGTTGTATCCTCCCCCCAACTTAATGGTTGAAGTGACAACACTTCAACTTGTGATTGGGAAGTGGTATGATTAATAAGTAAGGAAATTAATGGTAATACTTTTCACATGCATGAATTGATATGAAATATATAATGAAGGTTTATTGAAATTTATGCTAATTATGAAAGTGTACCTTATGTACTGATTTGAAAAGATAATTGATTGCCACACATGCAAATTGAAAAGCTTGTATCTAGATTTTGTACTGATGTGACCAGTATTAACTACTTGTGAATGGATTGTGAGGTGGTGAATACAAATTGATGTGATGGATTATATGTTTATCAGCTGGTGATGTGATAGATCAAATGGTTCAAATGAGAAGTGCAACAAAGAATAAAAGACTCATGTTGTGGGTACTTATTTTGACATGTTGGGTATTACATGTGAGAGTGGTGAGATGAATGCGCATGAACTGCAGTTAATGTGGCGTGAAGAATTTTGAAAATTTTCTATGCCAAACAGTGCTACAGGTACTGTCAGCAACATGACCCTTTTTGAATGGTGATAACTAGTGCTATAGGTCCCTAAGACATCAGGACCCTTCTGAATATGGTTAAAAAATAGGTCCTAGTGAAAAAATTATTAACATCATTAGAACTATACTATGTGTGCTTGTGAGATAAAGTAAGAGATTAAACCTGAGTGATCTCAAGGATTGAGCTATGTAGATCAATCATTGGGTCACTAGAAGTTCCTAGTATATCATTTATTGTTGAAATATCACTTTGTGTCTTGGATTCTATATCTAGTTCACTATAAGCACCATATTGCTCAAATAGGGAGAAAATAAAATCATCCTTCTAAATGGTTTTTTATATAGCTCTAATCTATGGCCATTTACAAGAAGAGAAAATATGACTTCATCTATCATATGTAGCTTGAATACCCCATTAGGATAAGCTTGATTGATTTCATAGGGACCCAACCACCTAGATTGGAGCTTCCCCTTGAAGTCTTTGTACCTTGAATCAAATAGTAGTGCTTGGTCTCTGACATTGAACTCCTTTGTTTTAATGTACTGATCATGCCATTTCATTCTTTGTTGTTGTACTACCTCAGTGTGATGGATTTCCTCCATTTTTATCTCATCCAAACCATTTAAGTTATGCAACCTTTCTTTTTGAGCTTCTGTTAAGTCCATTTCCAGTTCTACTATTTTCCTAAGTGCTTTGTATTCAAACTCAATTGGAAGGACTATTGTATTACCATATACTAGCTCATAGGGTGTAAAACTAGTGGTGGTTTTCCAGGTTGTTCTATATGCCCATACTACTTCAAGTAACCTTGAAATCCAATATTTCCTATGTAGTTGCATTGTCTTGGTTAGAATACTTTCAATTTCTCTATTAGTGACTTCCACCTGACCATTAGCCTGAGGGTGGCAAGGTGTTGATTTCTTGTGTCTAATTTGATATTCTTCAACCAATTTGGTGATGAGGTTAGAAGTAAACTGTGGTCCTTGATCAACGACTATTTATCTAGGTACTCCATACCTAGTAAATATATCCCCATATAAAAATTTAGCCACATTGCCATCTCTAGAAAATTGCAAGGCCTTTACTTCTACCCACATAGTCAAGTAATCAATGTAAACAAGAATGTATTCCTTGTTGTTGGAAGTAGGTGAGATTGGTCCAATAAAGTATAAACCCCATTTGTCAAAAGGATTTAATGTCAACTAAGGCTACAATGGCATTTCATCACTCTTTGTTGGTCTTCCTATCCTTTGACACCTATCACAACTCCTTGTGTATTTAACAAAACCTTTGTGCAAAGTTGGCCAATAATAGCCAGTTGTGAGAATCTTAAATGTTGTTCTTTTTGCTTCAAAATGACCTCCACATGGTTCATCATGGAAAGCCTTCATGATATCAAATATTTCATCTTCCCTTATGCACCTTCTCATGATGTTGTCAGGGCCAGTGTAAAATAGATAACCTAATATCCAAGAGTATGGAAAACATTTGTGTACTAGTTGCCTCTTTTCCCTTGGAGAGAAGTGTGGTGGAATATGCCCTATTACTAGATAATTGGAAATGTCAACATACCAGGGTATATGTACATTTAGAGAAAATAAGTGCTCATCTAGGAATGAATCATCCACCACTCCTTCAGTTGAATTTGTTGGCAACCTTGATAGAAAATATTCCACTACATTAGCTTTACCAAGTTTTTCCACTATAGTAATGTCAAATTCTTGTAGAAGGAGGAGCCATCTTACCAATCTACATCCAACTACTAGCTTGTTCATCAAGTGTCTAATGGTTGCATGGTTTGTGTGGATAAAAACTAAATAAACAGTAATGTAATGCCTGAATTTATTAATGGAATACACTATCACAAGCATCTATTTTTATGTGACAGTATAGTTCAACTCCGCTCCTTGAAGATTATTGTTGATGTAGTAAATTGCATACTCTGTGTTACCTTCTTTCTGACCCAAAACTACTCCAATAGAAAAATATGAAGCATCTGTATGTATATGAAAAGGTAAGTCCAATTTGGTCCCCTCAAAATAGGTGCTTGATTCAAGGCTTTCTTCAACTCTTCAAAGGAGTGTTGGCACTATGATGTCCATTCAAATTCAATTTACTTATTCAGTAAAACAAACAGTGGTGCAACAATCTTACTAAAATCTTTAAACCTCCTGTAGTAGCCTACATGACCAAGGAAACTTCTAATATCTCTTTTCTTTTTTGGAATAGGTAATGTACATATAATTTCTATTTTATGTGGATCAACCTGAATCCCTGCACTGGATATAAAGTGCCCTAATACTATGCCTTGTGTCATCATCATAAAGCACTTTTCATTACTGAGTGACACGTTGTGTTCTTTACATCTTTCAATACATTTTCTAGATTGTTGAGGGCTTCCTCATAAGTCTCACCATATGTAGTGAAATCATCCATATATATCTCCATATAGTCATGAGAATAATCAGAAAAGATGTTGAGTACTGCCCTTTGAAAGGTAGCTAGAACATTGCATAAGCCAAAGGGTAGAATAGATTAGGCATAAGTACCCAACAGACAAGTGTGTGGTTTTGTCCTGATCTTCTAGAGCAATTTTTATCTAATTGTAGCCACTAAAACCATCTAATAATGAAAATTACTTCCTAGCTAGAGAATCAAGCACTTGATCTATGAAGGGAAATGGAAAGTGGTCTTTCCTAGTGGATGTATTTAGTTCCCTATAATCTACACAAACTCTCCACTTTCTAGCTTTCTTGGGTTCAATTACCAAAGGTGAGACCCATTCATTGTCAGATATAGGATAGATAAAGTCTGCATCAATGAGTTTTTGAAGTTCAACTTTAACTATTTGTCTCAGGGTAGGATTCATTCACCTTTGAGGCTGCCTAATGGGTCTATAACCATCATTAATATAAATCCTATGCATATATAATTCATGATCTATGCCTTTCATATCATGGTAATCCCATGTATGCTGCTAAGTGTTCCTGTAGCACTATGTGCAAGGAATTATACTATTCTTCAGTTAAGGCATTGTGCATATTCAACATTTTTCCTGGCATGACTTATAACTCCTTGGATGATTCTTACACATATGATAGGTCAAGGCTTGGAATGATTGGTACACACTATTGTGGTAGTAATGAATAAAATATTTGAGATATATCCTTTGAGGAATTGTTGGGTATGATACTTTTCAAGGGGTTTTGTAGGCATGCGAGACAATCTTGTTGTTGTGGGCTCCTACCACAGTCATTCTAGATTATGTGAGAAATGAGCTCATCTTCGTCTTGATCATCCAATAAAGGGTTATGTTCTATGGTCATCAATGTCTACAAAGAATAATTATCCTCCTCATCCAAAGTGGGCCAAATAATTTACTCAAGATCAACATAAGGTTAGATTGGAGGATAGAGTACCAATTTCTTGGTGATTGTCCCATTGAATATTATCATATTGCTAGACCTACAACCTATAAGTGCATCAATTGTAGCTAGCCAGGGTCTGCCTAGGATGAGTGGGTAGCCTGCAAGATTAACCTTTGGTTGTAAAACTACAAAATCAGTAGGATATTCCCAGGAATCCAATGTAATAACTAAGTCTTCAATGATTCCTTCAAGCTTGACTGTTGACCTATCAGCTAGCTATAGAACAATTTGTGTAGGTCTAAGATTGGCTAACTGAAGTAATGGCATTATTTCCTTAGTCATGACATTGATTTCTACCCCTAAATCTATCATAGTGTTCTTAATAAGGGTCCCATTAATTTTGATGTCCACTACTGGACTACTAGGGTATGTATACTTAGGGACAATTATGTTCCCTAACATGATATCTGCAAGGTTTTCCAAGACATGGACTGTCTAAGGATCCTTCCTTTTCCTTCATGTTTCTTAAGACATAGGTCCCTTACAGTTTTGGTATAAATAGGGATGTCCTTGATAGATTGGATGAGTGGAATCTTGATGCTCACATCTTTTAATGGACCCAAGAGGTCTATCTCAGCCTGTGTGTGATGCTTTTGAATAGCTAGGAATTCAAGAAAAGGAGGCTTGGGACTTGAGGTAGTTTGGTGTACCTGGTTTGACTCAAGTTCCAAAGGTTTTTTGTTTGAATCTTCAACTGTATTTTCCTCATCCTCCATCTCAATAATTTGAGGGGATAAAGACCCAACAAGTTGTTTTCCTGATCTGAGGTGGACATCACTCACCTTTACCCCATAAGTGAGGTATTGCGTAGCTTCATTAGTATAAGCCTGCTAAGTAGGCTCGTTGTAGGTTGGGCAGTCATTTGTAGTGGATTTGGTGGTTGGGATGTAGGATTTGATGGAGGCATAATAGCTTGTTGTTGTTGCAGAGGTGGAAGCATAGGTTGTTGATAATTTAGACTTTGTTGCTACCACTGCTAACTTTTTTGCCACTAAGGCTACCAATGATTCTATTGTGTTGGCCATTGGGGGTTATAATTGGAACCCTAGAAATTTTGTTGTGGCCAAGGATTTAACTATTGTTGGTTCCAATTGTTTTGGGGTTGTGGCCATTGTTGAGGGTTTTTCCATTGATTTTGGTTTGCTAGCCAGGGCTAAGAATTCCAAGCAGAAAAGTTTTGATTCCCAATAGGAAAGGATGAATTAAAGCTAAAGGGGTTTTATGGCATACCTTGTCTTTTCTTCCATGGCCTTCTTTGAGCTATATAAAATATCTACCCATCATCTCTTTCAATTGCCTGAAAATTAGGTTTCTCAACTTTATCTTGTTGGATATTAGCCACCCTCTTGCATTTACAGTTTTCTTTTCTTTGCCTACAACTTGGATAGTATTTAGTGAGCATGGCCTCAACTTCCTCCTACTTCTTCTTGATGTGGAGAGTATCCAATTGAGTTTCTAAGTGACTGATAATGTCCTCCTTCATGTTGGACAACAGGTTGCTTAACTGTATCTTTGAAACCCCTAGATGATTTACCAATAGTGGATGTCCTATCTCCTCTTGGCCTTTTAGTGAAGGTCCTAGAATAATTTTTGTAGACCTTACAGATGTCTTGAAATAGCATCTAAGAGATATCTCCTTGTTTAATGAGGTTCAGGGCATCCATATAGTCATCATTGACTCCCCTTGAAAATAATAACTTGAGGGACTCTTCAGAAAACTTATTCTATGGGTTTTTCTTCAAAGCAAACTGAAATCTCTCCACATAATCTTCTAATGGCTCATCATACTTTTGTGACATTCTAAAAATTTCACCTTTCCTCTTATCAAGTCCCCTACAATAGTGTTGATACTTCTCTAAGAACAATGTCTTCATAGTGTCCCTATCAGGAACATCCCTGCCAAACCCCATGAAACATCTTAGGGCTACATCTTTTAGAGTTGTAGGGAAGAGTTTGAGCTTGTGAGAATTAGAAGTATAATCATAAATTTTGCATAGGATATCAAATTCAAATAGAAATGTATGTGGATCCTTAGTCATTAACCCATAAAAAATGGTAAGGCTTAAGGAGGAATGCTCTTTAGCACTATAGCTCTTTCCTGGTTAGTGATTGGGAACTCAAATGTTGCACGTTCAAGATCATCATCCATTGCATCCCCCATGGTGTGGTATGTTCCCTCTATAAGTGTAGTAGATGTTGGTGACATGGAATTTTCTTCTTTAGTATTACCCTCACTCTGAGTACTGGGATCACCAATTTTTTCTATGGCTTCTTAGAGTGAAGAGAGAAGGAATATACCCAAAGAATCTCTTTGCCTCCGCATAAATGAAATATGGCTTTATATAGCAACGGTCCTGCATAGTGTTAGTGTATCATGTGGTGTTAAAAAAGATTAAGTTTAACAATCCTAATGTTGAATACAAAATGTAAATTATGAAAGCTTTTAAAAACAAGTCTACGAAGATAGCACCATCTCCAGAAATGGTGCCAAAAATGTAGAGTCTAAACTAATGTATTGTAAACTTGTTAGAACATACACAATTCAGAGGTTTATCTAATTGAACAGTCCACACAACATTAAAAAGACTACATTAAAATGTCAACCCAAGGTTTGAAAAATTGTGATGGTGAAACATTGTATATTCCTTCAAAGACTCAAAAATACCTAAGGTATCCCATTCAAGTTATTCTAGTTTTTGGAAGTCACAAAATTGCATAACAATGAAAGCATAAGCTAGAAATAATGGCTATGGGTACCCACAGTTGAAAATGTAACTGAGCTACTATAAATAAAAGATCATTGTATCAACTCAAACTAATCAAACTAACAACTTAACTAATTTAACCTCAAAGTATTATCGGTTAACCATTACATGCATGTTCATGAACATTCATTATCAATAAGAAAAGTATGAGATTATAGTTAACTTGCATTTAGTTCATGGAGTAATGATAAACATAAGACAACTATGTAAACAAAAATAAATAACTAGAAAGTGAAGTGTAGAACAGTTACCTTGAGTGGCCTGCTCAAGTGGATATTCTCAGTTAATTGAAACCAAATATAACTAACAAATTTTATGCATCCAATGAAATTGACTTCATTCATTGCATATTATGAAAGATTATATAAGATCTTCTCACAAATTGTATTCAATCATTTTGAATATCCATCATGTCTTGAAACTAAAAATAATTGATAATGAAAAACTAAAAGCCAACTAACTTATCTAAGGACTCAACCATTGGCTATATACAAGCTTGAGGGATTCTTATTCAAAGCAACAACTAACCACAATAATTAACTTCCACTCCTAAATAGTAGAGCATACAGTTAAGATTGAATTTTTCAAACCATTATTTGAAAAGAAAGAAGAATCCTAATAGAACTAAAACTCTTTAAAACAAGATTTCATGTAAAACACACAAACATTTATCAAAATCCTATCAGTAAAGGAGTCCTCCTCTTCTAGCACTTATTAACTTGTTATAATGATACACATTCAATCTCCATTGGATGTCTTTAATCAACAATTATCACATTTAGCATAATCTGGAACTCCCTTGTTTTGTTGTCCCAGTCTTCCTTTTGCTGCGGGCTCAACTTCCAACTGCTACATGCTACAGTTCCTCCTTGGCTACAAAAAGGTTAATTCACAAAGCATGTATACAAGACTAACTACCATAATTAAAACATAGAATTCCATCCACTTTTCATACATATCTACATATAAACCATACAATACTATTATGTCATAACCATATTTCCATCATTATATTTTAGGTCCAAGTCTGCATAATAAGTATGAAAAGGTAGTGTAATATAGGATTATTGTCTGGAAAGTATTCTAAAAGTGTCTGAAAGTCGGCATGAAAGTAACAAAAAATAAGCTAATAACTAGACCCATCATGTGTAGTGGATGTTGAATCTTTGGGTAAATATCGGTATTATATCTCTTTTATCGATGATGTCTCAACATACACTTGGATTTATTTTATGCATTCTAAATATGAAGTTTTCACTAAGTTTAAGGAATTTAAGGCCTTAGTTGAAAAGAAGTCATATTATAATATAAAATTCTTGAGATCTGACAATGGGTGTGAATATTATTCCAAGGAATTTAATGAGTTTTGTAAGCATGCAAGTATTATTCAACAAAATACTACTCCTTACACTCCCTAAAAGAATGTGGTAGTAGAAAGAATGAACATAACCTTGATAGAATGAGCTAGGAGCATATTGAGTGGTGCTAATATTGATAGATGCTTTTGGATAGAATCTATTGGTAGTTCTTGTTATTTGATTAATAGATATCCTTGTTTAACTCCTCATGAAGTATGGATAGGTAGAAAGCCTTCTATTTCACACTTAAGGGTATTTGGTTGTGAGTATTTTGTTCGTGTTCCTTAAGATAAATGATCTAAATTGGATCCAAAAGCATAAAAATGCATCTTTGTTGGTTACAGTGATAATGTAAAAGGTTATAACCTTTGGAATCCTCTAACCTAGAAAATGATCATTTTTAGAGATGTGATTTTCAAGAAATTTAGAGCTTACTTAGGAGAAGAAAAATCAAAGGAGAAAGATAAGGAAAAGACAATGCACTTGAAGAAAAAGATTGAGAAGAAGGAAGATGCACATGTGGAAGGACAATCAGATAGATTTGAGGATGGAGAAGAAGAAGAGAGTTCATAGGATGTGTAGGATGAGCATACAAAAGAAGAAGAACATGTATATCCCATTACTCCTACCTTGAGGAGGTCCACAAGGAAATGAAATCTAGTTGATAGATATAACCCACCTGATTTTCATTGTGTATTTGCTTTGTTGAGTACTAGCAATGAACTTGGATCTTTCAGGGAGGTTCTCTCTTCAAAGGAAAGTGATTCTTGGTATTAGGTCATGCAAGAAGAGATGATGGCTTTGGATAATCTTGTTAGTTTATCCAAATGAAGGAAGCCCATGTTGGAAGAATGAGGAGACGTCATTGATGCATATGTTGGAAACATGAGCATATGGAATGATCACAAGGTACATATTGTTATGCATTGTAGCGTTGTCATTGATGTCAACATTATACCCCAGTAAGAAGATCATTGTGCATATTAGTTTGGGTGACTTAGAAATGTTTTAAGATGTTTGTGTAAGGAAATTTTACAAGAAGGTTTTATTTGATGAAGACAATTATGGTGGAAATTGACTAAGTGTTAATATTAGTGATTCTGTGTTCAGAGCATCCAATTTTTGGGTCTGCATTGGTCTATTGTTGAATATTTTTCTCTATGGTTATAGCATAATGTTTTTGGTTGGTAGAAGTATCTAATTCAAAAGATTCATCTTGTTTTGGATCTTGGCGTGAAAGTTATGAGTAATAGAAGTTTGGCTTGACAATTATAGGTGTTTTCAGGTTTTGTGCATATGATTTGGAGAATCTGCACTTCTTTGCGGATTGGATTTTGGCTTTGCAGAGTTGTGGGGTTGTTGACAGGTGTTAGATGAGTGTGCACCCCAATTGGTGTGGTGTTTGGAGGTCTGTGTGTTTGAACGTGGATGTAAAGTTGGTGAATTTTGAAATTAGGTATTCTATGGTGCCGACCTAATAGGTTTGAAGGTATGCAAAACTTAATTAAGTATTGTGGAGTTATGTGGGAGCTATTATAGGTCCATACTGACCTACTTGATATATTTCAAGCCTTAGTTTATGGAACAAAGGTGAAAGATTTTGAATTTTAGCCGACAAGTCATATTTTGTATATTTTGAATGGTACATCTAATTAGGCTGACCTAATTGATGTTATAGGTAAAGTGAATATATTATTTGGATATTTTTAGTATTTTGATGATGATGAAGTGTGATATAAGTTAGTGGATGAAAATTATGTGAATGCATAGCAAAACAAAGTGTTGATTCAGATCAGTATGCAGAGTTTTGAGTCTATATTTTGAGCTTCATTGGAATTTTATTTTCTATATATGATAGATGCAATTGTAATAGTTCAAATTTAGTTGTGAGCCACAATATCTTCTATCTCTCTTACTTATCAGTGGGCAGTGATTCCACCTACAGTGAGCACTTTTTTAATATACTATAACTGATTATAATATATTGTGAGGTAATCCTCACTGTGGTTTTTCCCATTTTGGGTTTTCCATGTAAAAGTCCTAGTGTTCATGTGTTATGTGATGTTGTTGGATGTTTTTATTCTTTCTTTCATTACTGCAATTGAATATGTTATGAATTGAAAGGTTAAATGTTTAAGTGGTTTAAAAAAATACTGATTCACCCCCCCTCTTAGTATTATGAGTGTTCAATAATTGGTATCAGAGCTTGGTTCCTTGGAATGAGCTTAACCACTTGGGGAAGATCTTGGGGGTTGAACACATGGTTGTTAGAAGATTACCTACTCCTCTAGAAGAGATTCATGTTGTTGGATTTACTAAAGAATATTGTGTATTTGACATAAATGGAGAAATTAAAGTTTCTCTTGAAGATTTGGAAAGAACTAAAGGTGAAAACAAAAATATGAAAGAAAAATTCAAAGAAGCAAATGAATGCATTAGAAAATTGAGGGAGAAAATCAAGAAATTCAAAGAAATGAATAAGGATTTTAGTGAATAGTTGAAGCAAGCAAATGAAACAATTACCTGTCTAAAGGTGCAAGTTGAAGAAAGAAAAAGAGTTGAAGAATGTTTAAATACAATGGTGAAAAGAAAATATGAAGAATGCACAAGGCTTGAACAAGAAGTTGTGAATCTGAGATTAGATCTTGAAAAATCAAGGATTCATAAAGACAAATTAAAGATGAGTTCTACAAAGCTTGATGAAATGATTGCAAATCAAAAAGGCTCCAAAGATAAAGAAGGTTTAGGATTTGAAAAGGGTGAAAGTTCAAAAGCAGATCAATCACCAAATCCTGAAAAGAAGACAAAATTAGAGACACAAGTGAGCTCTGGTAAGAAGAAAAAGGAGTTGAAGGAAAATACTGTAGAGAGTGTGAAGGCTACTGGTGAATCCTCTGGAACCTCCAAAGATTCTTTAAAAAACTTACTAAGCATGTAGCTCAATTTCCAGCTTGTTGTATTAGCCCGACTACTACAATTACCTATGCAATAGGGGAATGTGGACCTTGATAAGATTTCCCCCCTCCAAAAGCTTTAGCTAGGAGATGTATAACATGCACCTACCAAAAAAGAGATAATAGAGACTCATTAGAAGAGTGGAGAACTAACGAGTGAAGCAGTAAAGGCTCTTCAAGAGGTCATACCTGGTGCAAGCATTTGTTGGGATATGGTTTTGTAAACCATTACATAAAATAATTTATTATAATTTTGTAATTAAATAATTATTTAGTTGTGATACACCTTGGTAGTGTTGTTAATCACACTAGGTAATTATTTGGGGGTCCACTTGATGTTGTATTGTAACATTGTAGTATTATTTATTGTGTGGGAGACATGTGATAATAATTTAATATTGGGGAAATATTAAATAATGTGATGTCTTAGTACCCAATATTAAATAAGGGGTTAGTGGTTTTGTATTCAAATGGTTTTGTGGTACTCGGTTTCACCTTACCACTAGTTATATTTTGTGTGAGCTTGTGTCTATAAAAGCAAACACATGCATACTAGTTTAGGTTGGCTGACTGGTTTTGCTGTCATTATTGAGTCTTCTTGAGAGTGCATTTGTGAAGCATGGAATGGGATGTGTGGTTCATGCTTGGACACATGGGAATGCATTGGAGGACTTGATGCTTTAGAAGTGTTCATTATAACTCTTGTATTTGCTTCATGGATGATTAATATGATGGAGTATGGATGCTTTTGGAGGCTAGGTTTTTCCCTCTTGAGGGTTTTTCCAAGATATATCTTGTGTCATCTTTGATGGGTATGTTGTATATTCTCTTGCATATGGATTCTGAGCACTTATTTGCATTATTAACTCTTTTGGGTTATGTGGAAATTGTCATATAATGGCTACAAGTTTCCTTACAAATGGTGTCAGACCTTTCATGGTTGGAGATTTTTTGTTATAACCCTAGGTTGAGAAAATGTTGGTTTTAAGTTTGAATCTATGAAAGACATGGAAAGATATGAGGGTTTTGCAAGTTGTTTGTTGTGGATCTAAGGGTTTTGGGTTTGCTGTTGTGATTGGTTGTTTGCAAATTTGGGGTGTGAAAAAAATTAGGGTTTCTTGGTTATGCATTCAAATGGGGGGTTTTGTGGGGGAAATTTTACAAATGACCTCATGGTTGGATTCAGGTTGGTCGAGAGACGAATTTTGATATATAACTTGACCTATTTTGGAGAAGTTGAAGAAAATGCAATTTTTTGTTGTAAAATCCCCATTTTTACAGTCATACGGGCGTTAATTTAATATTTAGAAAATTAATATTTGAAAAATAAGTCTTTTTGCTTAAAAATATTTCCATGTAAAAGTGAAAAAAAAAATAAAAAATCATAATAAAATGTCGAAATGAAAATTGTATTGAAAAATTAAAAAAAATTATAATTGTATTGGGAGGTGGAACCCCACCCACTTGATCGACCGCCGTATAGGGGCTGAAAGTCCCCTGCCGTTAGGGTACTGTTGACACCTACTAGGCGGGCCCCGCATCATACACTAGCAGAGTTTTCTTTTAAAACAAAACTTTTTTAAATATAATTTTTTATATAAATAAAATCTCATCACTTATATGATATCCGCCCTTTAAAATTAATGTCGACCCATTTGTTTTAAATGTTTTTAAAATTATATTGAAATATATAAAAATCTTGGGTTCGGCTGTGCAGCCACCAGTGGGCCACCACCCCACCACCAGGGGGTTCAAGATTTTTTCCCTTATATACTGAAATTGTGCATTTTCTTTCGAGGGGCATAACTTGCGTCCAGGTGCTCCGTTTTTTCACTTCTTGGACTCATTGGAAAGGTGACTCAAAGCTCTACATTATGGTGCCATAGATTTTTCCAATTTTTTTAGTTTTGATAGTGTTTTTCCTGGTAGAATTCAAGTGTTCTATTTGAACTTCGAGAGGTGCTTTCGGGTGCATATAGAGTTAGATTTTGGACTTCGAATAATCGATGGAAAACTTGTTCAGAGTACTAAACAATGTATTAGGTTTGAAGTTTTTTTGATATGATTTATTTGCTGATATTATATCTTTAGATGTTTATGGGTTTCTTTAACTATGGTGATACTATGAGCTTATAGATTGTTGGATCTAGGAGTTTTTATGTTGGATTCATTGTATGCTTAGTTGTAAATCTTAGATTATTCTCTTTTTGACATGGTTATCAGTTTGGTTGGATTTCTATGCTTCATTGGTGTATCTATAAGTTGTGTAGCATTGTAGGTGGTCTATACTTACTTGTTGCACCTATGACTTGGACATGGGTTGTCTATGCCCATAGATATTTTAGTGTTGATGCATTTTCAGCTTGGGTGGCTTGGATTTGTCACTTAGTTTGCTAGTTTTGATGTCATGTTGAGGAGATGAGATGGTATTACTAGGTACATTCATGGTATGAGACCTATGTAGTTGACTATGATATTTAGATATGTGGACACGGTTGGGTGATGTTGTTAGTTAATTTGGTGGTGATCATGGTGTCATGGATGTTTCTTGTGCTTTAGAGACTTTGGCATGTTATGATGGTTTATGCAGGTTCATTGTTGGTGGTGTTCGATCGGTTCTTGATTTAGGTTGTGGCAGTGAATCTTCTTGGTATGAGGATCATGGTTTACTTTTCTTTCTTACTAAGGAACTCATGTCGCATTTGAGTTCTTTGGTTGTGTGAGGGAACTTTTGGTTGATCTTCATTAGGAGATTGTTATCACGATCTCTTGATAACTTGTTACATTCATTAGTTATACACTTTCAATGGGAGATTTTGATAGTGATGGTTTGGTAGTGATGGATATGTTTATGATGGTTTGTTGGCAGTTGTATGTTTCTTCTTGGCTTGGAGATCTTGGTTTCACTTGTATGTTATTGATATTGCAGTTGAGCGTGTGCAAACCTATATGATCTTCATAGAGAGGATTGTTGTCATGATATCATGTGTAGCTTGTACCATGTTTCAGTGGGAGTTGTTGGCAGTGACGCAGATGCATCATTGGTATGGTTATCTTCATGTGATTGGGGATATGTATTCTTGGTTTAGAGTGTTTGGTATTATGTCATGGTTTACTCTTGATGTGCATGTAGAGTTTGGCATGGTACTTGTTCTCTTGAGAATAGGATGTTTATATATGTTTTGGTGCATGTGATATCCTAGGAGGAGATGGTTAGATCATGGATGTCATGTTTATGTTCCTGATTCATGATTGGAGCTTTGAAATTGATCGTGTACAGTTCTATTTGTATTGGGTACATTGATCATTTGCTTGATTACTTCATGATGGTGCTATGTTGCATTTGGAGTTTGGCATGGATTGATTGGTTATAGGTACTCATGGATACTTGGAGACTTAGGTGATGGTTGTAGTTCTCTTTTTATTAGAGACACTTGCTTGAGACAGTTACTCTTTGGAGGTTTTAGTAGGAAGACTAGGGGCTTTCACCTGGATATGGACGTGAGTTCACTATAGACTGATACATGATATTGTTCTTGGAGTGAGTCATGATGACTTGGTTATCCTGGATGAGCATTCTCATTCCACAATCTTGGTCTAATTGGTATTTTATGATTTGAAAGGTATTTTACCATTATATCTTTCAGATGTGTTATGTTTCATGCCTTTATTTCTCATGGGATTGAGTTGATTCATGGTGATTGATTATGGATACTCATTTGAGGATGGTTTAGCATGAGTTTATATGCTTTATCTTTCATAGATATGGATCTTGAGCTATGGTTATTTAGTTCTAGAGGATTCATTTTGAGGGATGTTATGGCATGGCTATCTCCTTGTGCTTTTGAGTTTATGATATCATTTATTGATAAGGATTGTTAAGAGATGGTTTATGGGCTGATTTCCAATTATGGGATGGTTACTATGAGTTTGATCTTCTTGATTAGAGAGGCTTACATCCATGTTGGCATTATTACATTGATTCATATGTTGTACTTTATCTATGAGATTGGGTGTTATGGATATTGTTGAGGCTTTTCATTTGGGGTTATTTAGAAGATTATACTTGACACAACAGTACACTTTTGATGTGTTGGTAGGAGGACACATTATTGTTTACAGGTTTCTTTCTTCATGGTTCTTTCTTGAATGTTCATGGTTTGGGGAGGATGGTGGAAACATGTTGTGAAAGATCACAACATGTTGGGGAGGACACATTATGCAACTCTTTAGGTTGTATGTGTGGATCATTGATATTTTTCTTGGTACTTCATGCTTTGATTTACTTATCACACCTTGACGTATAGTGTTAATTGGTAGACTTGATATGCTTTGACATTACCTATGCAGTGGGAGTTCCTAGATATATATGTTCTTCATTGACGAGTTTTATACAGGGAGCTTGGTTGCAGTTTATAGGTTGCATATTTTTTTGGCATGAGTTTACTGATGTATTGATACCTTGGAGGTATGGATGGTTGGATGTATTAGCATGTGTTGTGGATGCTATTTCTGATCATGTGGGTTTTTTAGTTGACGACAACCTGGTTAGAGCCTTTTTTATCACTTGGATTTGATGCTTGTGCTTGTGGATTGGTGGATCTTCACCTTGGCATGTTCCTTTTCTCCCATAGGTGGCATGTTGGAGGATGAGAGAAGTTCTTGCTTGAGATGGTAGTCACTTTGTTCTTATTGCAGGTATCTTGATGGAGCACGAGAGCATGTTACAGATTCATGTGGTTTCATGGATGGCTCTGATGATGTATTTCATGTATTGATCCCTTATGCAATGTATACAATATGTGGGAGAATGTTGGGATTGTTTCTCTAACACTTCTAGGGTTTTTCACCTAAAAGGAGAGAAATGGACCAAAAATGCATAATGTCTACACTCAAAATCAATGCTAGGATGCATGAAATATGCCTAAACACAATGTCCTACTGAAAAAGAAAGGTGATTATTAATGCAAAACCTAAGATATGCAAGATATTTGAAAACACAGTGATGTATGCAAAAACACCTAAGAATGCAAGTAAACAATGACATAATTAAACAAGACTAGAGAGGTGCACCTAGAATATGAATTATGATGTAGAGAGGCTCTGGAATCCTGTAGAGTTGACTACAAAAATTGATTAGGACACTTATGCCAAGCTAGGTGACTTAGTCCAGTTTTAGGGAGATTCTGTCAGAACAAGAATCTACCAAATGGGTATCCAGAAATGCATAAACCACTTTTCAGGCCTAGAAATGGGACTAATTCACCACAGATGGAGACTTAGTCCACCTAAGAATCTCAAGAAATCTAAGACAGGAATCTATAGCTTTCAGTCTGCACATTCTTTCATGACAGGTGTCCGGTTCAGAAAACTACAGAAAATGGGCTAAAAAAGGTCTTCAAGCTTCAATTAGGGCTTTGTTAACTTGAATTAATTTGATGGATTGTTCAAAACTTTTTAACACCTTTCTCTTTGAAAAATATGCATACAAAACCTGCAAACACACATGCAAAGAGAGGGAAAAGGGTTAAGGGTTAGAGAATAGGGGTTTGCCTTGGTCAAACCCCGATTTGGTAATCAAACCCTATAAAATGAAATGAAATGGAAAGAGAATTGAATAAATAACATGCAATGTCACAAACTCACCAAACCTTTGATGTTGAAATATGAAGATATGCAATGAAGTGTTCCAATGGATGCTTGAGAGTTGCTTGATAATTCCTTGAATGATTAACTGAATGAATTAGGATGCTTGAAAATGAATGGGGGTTAACATGAGAGGAAAAACCCTTTATTTATACTTGATTTTCCAATATTTCTCGAAAATAACACATCACAGGCCGACCTTAAGGTCAAAAGAATAAAATACTGCCAGAAAATTAAAATTATTTTGATTTTTGTGCCCAGTGGGGCTAAGTCGCCCTAGGTGGCGACTTGGTCCCACTAGGGTAATTTGATTGGGTGTCAAGGATTGAATTGTATTTAATAAGGTTTAACGAGAATATTCTCAAAAATACACTTAAGTATGGTCAGAAAGTGCATTAAGGGGTCATTTAAACATAAGAAAGGGTTAAATTAGTGATGACAAGCTTAGGAAAGAGTGAGAGTTTGTTACAACTCTTTACAACACTTTGAAATAAGACTTGGTAAGTAATAAAAAGGGGTTATTTAAGTGAATTGTAATGAAATGATCTTAAAAAAGTGTGAAAGTGGGTTACAACACTTCACAACACTTTTACAAGACATCCTAGATTTCTTAATGATTCACAAGGGTCCAAGACCTAATGTGAATGTGTTGACCACATTAAAACATTAAATCTAGGAAAAATCAAGCCAAAGTCCATTAGAGAGACTCAAGTGAGTGTAAAACTGTCCAACTATACATTTTTTGGTGACACAATTAGTACTTAATATTAAATAAGGGGTTAGTGGTTTTGTGGTACATGGTTTTACCTTACCACTAGTTGTATTTTGTGTGAGTTTTATATATAAAAGCAAACAAATATGTAGTAGTTTAGGTTGGCTGAGTGTTTTGGCTTTCATTATTGAGTCTTCTTGAGAGTGCATTTGTGAAGCATGGGATGGGATGTGCGATTCATGCTTGGACACATGGGAATGCATTGGAGGACTTGATGCTTCATAAGTGTTCATTGTAACTCTTGTATTTGCTTCATGGCTAATTAATATGATGGAGTATGGATGCTTTTGGAGGTTGGGTTTTTTCCTCTTGAGGGTTTTCGTAGGGTATATATTGTGTCATCTTTGATGGGTATGTTGTCTATTCTCTTGCATGTGGATTCTGAGAACTTATTTACATTTTTATCTCTTTTGGGTTATATGAAAATTTTCATATAATGATTGAAAGTTTCCTTACAACATTGAAAACTCATCTTTGGTATGGAAAATTTGAAATTGTTAATTGATTCTTTCAAAGAGTATGCTAGTGGTCTTAAATGATAAATTGAAAATGAGGTTGAAAAGAAGATAAGTGACAAAAAGATGATGTAAATAACTAAGAAGTGTGCCCTTGCACACAATAAGTTTCAAGGAAACCTCGAGGGTGCACAAGATTGAGTGAATTCCCTATTCCGGTTTTGTATGAAGTGGCTCAGAGCCATAATTAGCATCAAAGATGAAATGGACTCAATTGAGTCCTAGACAGACATAAATTCTAGTGTATATGATCCTACACAAGACCTAGATGGAAGCATAAGATCAACTATTGAGGACTTGCATGAGAAATAATTCTAACTACAAGGACAAAAAGAGAAGATAATTATGCAGTTTTGGCACATTAGGGACTTGGTGAACTCAAAGTTCACATCAATTTCCAGTGCCCTGCAGAGTGTTGAGAAGGCTATCAAGATCAATTCGGTACCCAACTCTCTGAAAGAAGGAGAAAAATGCCTAATGGAGTTGGAGATCCAATGTAGGATGCTTGGCATAGCCAAGAAGATCTAGGAAGAGGGAAAACAAGTTTAGCAAGCCCATGTTGAGAAGCTCAAAGAGTCAACCACCTCTAGTTCATAATATTTCTACTTTTTTATGCATTTTCAGTTTATTGTTCATACTTCAATGTATATATGCAAACAGTATACAAAATGTTTTGGTACAAGTTTTTGATATGGTTTGGTGCATAAAATTCTTAGGGGGAGTTAATTAAATTTCCAGTTTGTATATATGGATATACTTGTCAGGGGGAGATTCAGTGTAAATGAAGAATTGGTACATATGCCCTTTTCCCTTGATGTCAAAGGGGGGAGTAATTTTGGAGATGATTTTGGCATGTTGCCATCAATGAAAAATGGGGACATTATTGGAAGAATGAGGAGATTTCATTGATGCATCTATTGGCAACATGAGCATGTGGAATGAGGCATAGGGTACATACTATTATGCATTACAATGTTGTAATTGATGTCAACATTGTACCTGGTAAGAAGATTGTTGTGCAACTCAAATTGGGTGGCTCAGACATGTTTTACGATGTTTGTGTAAGGAAATTTTGCAAGAAGTTTTGATCTGGTGAAGACAATTGTGATAGAAATTGACTAAGTATTAATATAAGTGATTTTGTGTTCAAAGTATCCAATTTTTGGGTTTGCATTAGTCTGTTGTTGAAGATTTTTCTCTATGATTCTAGCATAACATTTTTGGTTGGTAGAAGTATCTAGAAGTATGTAATTCCAAAGTTTCATTTCATTTTGGCTCTTGGTGTGAAAGTTATGAGTAACATAAGTTCGAATAGATCGTATAAGTGTTTTCCAATTCAGTGCATATGATTTGGAGAATCTGCACTTCTCTACGGATTGGATTTTGGCTTTGCAGAGTTGTGGGGTTGTTGATAGGTGTTAGATGAGTATGCACTCCAATTGGTGTGGTGTTTGGAGGTTTGTGTGTCCGAATGTGGATGTACAATTGATGAATTTTGAAATTAGGTCTTCTACAATGCCTACCTAATAGGTTTAAAGGTATGTGAAACTTAAATAAGAATTGCATAGTTATGTGGGAGCTATTTTAGGTCCATGCTGACCTATTTGATATATTACAAGCCTTGGTTTATGGCGCAAAGGTGAAAGATTTTGAATTTGAGACAACAAGTCATATTTAATATATTTTGAATGGTACACCTAATTAGATCAACCTAATTGATGTTATAAGTAAAACAGATATATAAGTGAGATCTTTTTTAGTATTTTGATGATGTTGAATTGTGATATAAGTTAGTGGATGTGAATTATGTGAAAGTAGAGCATATCAAAGTGTTGATTTAGATCAGTATGAAGAGTTTTGAGTCTGTATTTTGAGCTTCATTGAAATTGTATTCCTTGCATATGATAGATGCAATTGTAACAGTTCAAATTTGGCTGTGAGACTCAATCTCTTCTATCTCTCTTATTTATTTTTAGGTAGTGATTCCACTTGCAGTGAGTGTTGGATGTTGTGGTGTGTTGTTGATATGTGGTTGTAATTGATGTCAACACTATTAGCATTGTTGCATTATAAGTTGTATATGTCGAGAATATTGAGAAAATTGTAATAAGAAGTGTTGCAGGTTGTTAGTGGTGAAGCAAAGTTCTTTTTGTGGGTGTGTTCATTACATTGTTGTTCTGAGGTTGTGGACTGATGGGTTTCTTGCTAAGTGATGAGCCTAGTTTTTGGTCTAGTTTTGGGTAGAATCTATAGTCTATTTGTTGGCTGGTGTCATGGAATTTGATGATTAAATGTTGGTATTTGCATAATGTTTCCCTCAAACCATTGACATTTGACATTATCCTATCTCTGCAAGCTTTAATGACATTTGGCATATTATGTGGGTTAACTATATTGATTTTTCATGTGATTAATGAATGATTCTTAGAGTGGTTATAGATGTGCAGTTATTATGCGTATTGAACTTTCCATGTAGATTTAATACGCCAAGTTGAGGAAGACACCGCCAACTAGGCATGCACCATAACATCCAGCTGAGGAATTGCTCCAAGTCAAAGGCAGCCGACAACAAAAGATTCTTCATGCAATTGAATGTAGCCAACTTGTATTGGACCTTAAATGATTGAGCATTCATGGGCATTACTGCTGTGTTGGATCTACATCTGGACTTGCATGTCTGACCAGATTTCATGCATGCGTAACTGCCATCGCTCCACTTATCCTTGTTTTCCCTAAATGGAATCTGCCTAGTCATGGAGTTGACTAACTTTGTTTAGTTGTAGTATAAATAATGATTTGATGCTCCTTCTTCAGAAAGTTGCACGATTTGATATTGTACTCTCATTCTCTAGTTTTAGTGATACAAATACATTACTCTCTTATATGCATGATTTACAGTGAATAAAATAAAGTTATGAGTTCAAGCACTTGAGTTCTTATTATTTTAGAGGATACTTATCCAAGGGGGCCCACTTGGTGAGTAATTTGTCTTATTAGTTTAGCATTAGTTTATTATTACTTTTTGTTTAGTACTTAGTTAGAAATTTGGCATTGACTGTTCCTGCAACCACTAGAATTCCATTATGTGACTGTTCCTACAACCAAAGCAGACAAAGTAGTTTCTTGTTTGTTACTCAAATTTTTATTCCTATTATGCATTTCAGCTCAGCATAGTTGTTGATTGATGTTCAAAATTTGTTTCATTCTTTTTCAAGCAATTTACTTCCAATATTGTGTGTTTCTTAGCTATAGAATAAAAATGGCTACTTAAGAGTTCCTAGTGCACATATTGTGCTGGCCCATTTCAAGTTCACATCCCTAGGTTGACAAGTTAAATGCACCTTCATGATGATTGAGATAGCTACTCAGGTTAGATATCCAATCTCTGAGTCATGGCTATAAAGGCTTAGTTATTAAAATCATTGTAGGAGGCCAACATTTTTGGCACCGTTGTCGGGGATGGTGTCAAGCTAGGGAGTCTTTTGGAGTCATTGGTATTTTTCCTTGTTGTGGTATTTCTGGAAGTTGTTCTTAGTATGTCCTCGTTTAGGAAGTAATGAACCCCCCTATTCTTTACCAATTTTTTGTGTGAGCTGACTAATAGTGAGTGATACTGCATGCATAGAGGAAGGAGAAGGGATGCTTATGGGAGATTCCTTCCTAACAATCCTAATCCACTGTAGCTAGTTGATTATTAGAACCTACCAGAAGAAAGAGAAAAGGATCCACGACCCTTTGTTGATGCATATCCTGATCTGACTAATTCTAAAGTCTCCTCTGAAGATCAAAATCAGCTTGAGAACCCTTTTGCTTTGGAACAACATCAGGTAGCCATGCGTGATGCAAATAGGAACAGACCTAACCAACCAGCTTTTCCTTCCCCCACTACCCATCAGAATGAAGTTGACAACATCAAGAACATTCCTACCTCAGCACTCCCAAAGTTTTATGGACTTGTCACAGAAGATCCCGATACCTTCTTATTTGAGTTTGAAATACTCTGCAGGAGTTATGATTATACTACTGATTCCCATAGGCTTAAGCTATTTCCTACCACTCTGAAAGAGGGTGCATTAAGATGGTTCATGAGCCTAGGAAGAGATATTGTAGAAACTTGGGAAGACATGAAGAAAAAATTCCTTGAGAAATACAATGAATATTGTAGGGGCAGTGACATGAGAGGAGGTGACATTTTCAGGATACAGAAAAAGGAAGATGAGAGCCTAGAAGATTACATTGCAAGGTTCTTGTTTTGCTTGCAAAATTCCCACACCGTGCACTTAATGAGGACTCACAAAAGTTTTTTTTCCTAAGAGGAATCAATGATAGTTGCACTGATGCCTTGGACGTCATGGCAGGAGGAGATATCTCTCAAGTTCCTTGGGAGGATATCAAGAAAATATACCAAAATTACTCTAGGGTAGCTTCAAAGAAAGGGAGAGCTTATCAATCTTCCATGGGTAAGTCAACTACCAGTGGAGTTTCAAGAATGAAGATCACTCATTTGTTGGCAGACTTCAAGCAGGACATTATCAACAATCTAGCTACTTAGCTAGATACATTTCAGGTGAAGAAGAAGCAAGAGGGAGAGGCAATGTTGATAGAGTATTGCCCCCATTGTAGAAAAAAGAAGGATTGCAGATGTAAGATGGTAGCTAATCTTGAAATCAAGAAGGTTTCACCTGAGTTCAAGCCAATTTAAATTGAAGAGGACCAACTCTACTATGTTGCACAAAGGAATCCTTGGGCTCTAAGACAAGGTATGCCACCAGATCCACTATCCTATGTTGGACCATATTCTAACTTCTATTCATCTAGTAACCAATGGCAACCCTCATATCCACCTAGGTATAGAGGATATCCACCACAGCCTTGGAGTAACCCTCCAAATGCTTGGCCCAATCATCAGAGTTCTCCACCCTAGTGGAAGCAACCTCAGGGGAATTGGTAGCAATTTCAAGGGCACTGACAACCAACTCCAAGAAATTGGTAGCAAAAAAATCAATGGTGAGGACAACAATAGCCTACTCAGACAACCAATTACATGCAGCCACCTTCTCAGCCCCAACAACCTACTATAATGCCTCCACCTGCTAATCCAATTTCAAATGCACCTAAACCCACTCAGCTACCAGCTCATCCAACACCCAATCCAAATAACAAACCTAGCAACAACCTACATATTCTGTTGATTCAAATCAATTCCCTGTATATGCTATGAGTGTAAGTGATATCCACCTATGTTTAGGAACCACTCTACCAACCCCTTCCAATCCTATCATTATTGAGCTTCCTATGGAAGAGGAGGATGAGCCTCTGAATGATCCTATTTAGCCAAATGCACCTAAAAATCCTGAACCAGTCCAAGCCAAGCAGACCGAGCAAGAACCACTATTTCCTCAGAGATTACAAGTTTCCAAGAAGAAAGAAGAAAAGGAGGATACCACCTTTGATATCTTGGATTAGTTGAAGCCTATATGTGTTCAGATACCCCTATTTTAGGCCATAAAGGATGTTCCAATCTACGACAAAACAATCAAAGAAGCTTGTCTCAAGAAGCCAAGTAGGAAAAAGAAAGACCCAACTACAGTTCATGTGGTGGGCCAACTAGTTGACATCATGTTGGGAAAAGTGACTATTCCCAAATATAATGACCCAGGAAGTCTTGTGGTAGCAGTTGTCATAAACGAGATCCAAGTGAAGAATGCTCTGATTGATTTAGGGGAAACAATCAATGCAATGACAAAAGACATCTTGTAGCAACTAAACATTACAAGTATGAGATCTAATCCTACTATCCTGCAGCTTGTTGATAACTCTACTATTAAGCTTGATGGTGTAGTGGAGGATCTTGTGGTAGTTCTAGACTCCTGAGAATACCCAGTAGATTTTATGATTCTTTCTCCTAAGGCTACACTAGGCGGGTATCCCATCATTCTTGGAAGGCCTTAGTTAGCAACTGCAAATGCATACATTGGATGTCAGTCTAGTGACATGACCATTTCAGATGGGAGGAGCACTAAATTTTTTGTTCTTTATCCACCTTCTCAGCCATCTCATGATGAAGATAATCCCGTATGGCCACAAGTTGGTGAAGAGGTCAAGGAAGTTAATTTTGTGGCACAACTTATGATGCTAGGAAAGAGCTCTTTCATGTAGCTCCAAGATGAGGATGAAGTGTTGGATGACATCATTCAAAACCATTATTAATTGGAGGAAACATCATCTTCTACTTCGGTTAGGACACTTTTGCCTCCTCTTCCTGCAACCACTGATCCTATAGATGTTCTTCCTGCAAATGATCTTCCTGCAACCACTCTTCTTGTAGCCACTGTTCCAGCAGACAAAATTCCTACAACAAGTATGTTCCATACATTGTTTCCATATGAACTAAAGGTGCCATGTATTAATGAAGAAGCCATGATAGAGTTAACTACACAAGTTCAGGTGTCAAAGGAAAGATATCTGAATGTTAATAGTAAATTGAATGAAGAACAACAATTGCTATTAGAAAACCTGTTAAGGGCCCATCAACATGAATTTACATGGGATTATCATGATATGAAGGGACTGGATCCTAAACTTTGTACACACATAATTTATATAAGAGATGATTGCACTCTAGTAAGACAACCACAAAGAAGAATTAACCCTGCACTAAGAGAGATTGTGAAAGGAGGATTGCAAAAATTACTAGATGCAAGATTTATCTACCCCATTTCAGATAGTTAGTGGGTGTCTCCATTAGTGATTGTGCCCAAGAAAGAAGGGAAATGAAAATTTTGTGTTGATTATAGGGAACTTGATGCTACCACCAAGAAGGATCGCTTTCCTTTACCCTTCATTGATCAAGTTTTGGACACATTTGCAGGAAATCAATACTTCTCTTTTCTAGATGGATTCAACGGCTACAACCAGATCCAAATTGCACTAGAAGACCAGGAGAAGACCACATTTACCTATCCATGGGGAACCTATGCCTATTCGGTACTCCCATTTGGCTTGTGCAATGCACCTGTAACTTTCTAGAGGGCATTCATTAGCATATTATTAGAAATTTCTCATGATTGCATGGAAATATATATGGATGACTTCACCACTTATGGTGTTGATTTTGATCAAGCATTGGAAAATCTCAAAAGAGTCCTACAAAGATGTGAAGATCAAAATTTGTCCTTAAATAGTGAAAAGTGTTTCATGATGATGCAAGAGGGTGTAGTTCCTGGCCACTACATCTCCCACAAGGGAATTCAAGTAGATCCTACAAAAATTGAGGTAATCGCAAATCTGCCTACACCTACAAAAAAAAGGATGTTAGAAGTTTCTTGGGTCATGTAGGATATTATAGGCGTTTCATCAAATATTTCAACAAAGTAGTAGCAACATTGTACACTCTTATCACTAAGGATGTTGAATTTCAGTGGATTGAAGCTTGTGATAAGGCATTTTCTTACTTGAAGGCAGCTTTAACTCATGCTCCTATACTCAAGGGACCTAATTGGGAACTTCCTTTCCACATCCACACTGATGCATTAGATTATGCCATAGGAGCAGTCTTAGGACAAAAAGAGGTAGTTGTTGAAAATGCTATTTACTTTATCAACAAAAAATTACAAGGAGCTGAATTCAATTATACAGTGACAGAGAAAGAGATGCTGATAGTAATCTATGCACTGAACAAATTCAAACATTACATCACAGGCTACCAAATATTTGTGCACACTGATCATGCAGACATTAAATATCTCATGAATAAACCTTTGATCACAGGAAGATTGGAAAGATGGTTATTGTTGATGCAGGAGTTTGACATAACCATTGTGGATAAGCCAGGGAAGGCCAATGTTGTTACAAATTTTCTTTCAAGACTAATTACATCAGAAGACAATCAACCCATAGATGACTCTTTTCCTGATGATCATCTATTCTCCCTCAATGTACAAACACCCTGGTATGCTGACATAGCCAATTACTTGGTCATAGGTAGAGTTCCTTCTCACTTCTCCCCAAAAGAGAAAAGGGCACTTATTGAAAAATCTTTTCCTTTCTCTTGGATTGTTGGATTTTTTTTTTATACTGGACCTGACCATGTCATGAGATGTGTGAGAGAAGATGAGACATATGACATCTTGCATGCATGTCACAATGAACCATGTGGAGGACACTTTTCAGCCAAAAGGACAACAATGAAGATTTTGAACACAGGGTATTACTAGCCAACACTCCACAAGGATGCAGGAAGGTATACCAAAAAATGTGATAGATGTCAAAGGATGAGAAGACCAACCAGATCTGATGAAATGCCACTTTTACCTCAAGTAGTAATCACACCCTTTGACAAGTGGGGATTGGATTTTGTGGGACCAATTGAACCTTCATCAAATGGTAAGTCTTATATATTGGTATGCACTAATTATGTGATAAAATGGGTACAAGTTAAGGCTATGAAGCATGCAAAAGATAACAAGGTTGCAGAATGTCTTTATGAAGAGATTTTCACAAGATATGGAGTCCCAAGAGAAATAGTGACTGATCAAGGGCCACAATTCACATAAAATCTTGTTGCAACACTAGTGAATGAGTACAATATAAGGCACATGAAGTTTACTCCTTATGACCCCTAGGCTAATGGCCAAGTTGAGGTGACCAACAGAGAAATTAAAGCCATTCTAACTAAATCAGTAGCTGTCCATAGAAAGGATTGGGAAAATAGATTACCAGAAGTTGTTTGGGCCTATAGGACAACCTAGAAAACAACTATAGGCTTCACACCATTTGAGTTGCTGTATGGAAAGTTAGCTATGATGCCAATTGAATTTGAACATAAGACTTTGCAAACTGTAGTAGATTTGGGGTTGAATATTTCTAAGGCACAGAGAGAAAGAATCATGCAGCTAAATGCTTTGAGATAAGAAGAGCAGCCCTGCAACATACGTAAGTAGTGAAAAATCAGACAATCAAGTGGCATGATAAATTTATTAGGGACAAGAAATTCAAACCAGGAGATTGGGCTTTGCTCTATGACTCAAGATACTAGGACAATGCAAGAAAATTGTAGACAAGGTGGCTAGGACCATACAAAGTTGCTAAGGTCTTTCCTAATGGAGCTATTCAACTTACTACCATTGACCTTGTCAGATTCAAATTACTTGTCAATGGTCATCGCCTCAGATTATACCACAAGCTAGCTTCCAAAGAAGAGTTCCTACAACAATTCACCCAACATTCAACACCAGAGCTTCTTGCAACTGAAGGAACTGGACCTAGCGTCCCTCCTTCTACCTAATTAAGGTACATACTTTTCATAATAAAGACTTTCACTTATGTGGAAGTCAATTTCTTCATCCATCTACCCATCCACCCATCCATTACCACCTTTTTCTCTCTTTCATCATTTCATTCCACCTCACCTCATTTCACTTCATTCATTTCTCAATTTATTCTCCAAAAAGGTGAGCATTACTTTATTCATGATCTTTGCAACAAATCTTCCACACATTCAGGTATGTGAGCATTAATTGCTATATTTATTCATCTTTTAAGTGTGTTCATTTAATCACTATACGTTGGTATAGATATTCACATAAATGCCATTATTATCTGTAAATTGCCACTCCCATCTCACATGTGTGGACACATGTCCAAATTTAGGTTGGGGGGAGGGGAAAGAAAAAGATGCAAATATTTTGTAAATTTATTGCCCATGTGTCAAATCATATTAGGTTGCGTCAAAATTTTTAAAATGAGTTGATTCAAAATCTGAGTGAGAGGAAAACTTGCATGTGTGAAGTGACAATAACTGCAGCCGCCATTTCTTCCTATCATAACTTCCCTTTATCACTCTTTCTCTTGTCATTATTTCCCTATCGTAATCTTGAGTTGCAAGGAAAAAGGCAAACCAAAAGAAAGGAAATTTAGTCGACACTGGTACTAGAAATTTAGCAGGTTGGTACTGGAATTTAGCAGACATTGTAGGAAAGTGCATTTGATTTTCAGACAGGAATTACATGAAAGAATTTGCAAAGCATTTGTTTGATTGTAGACAATGGGAGGTGGGTTAATTCAAAATGAACCCACGGTGCATGATATTTTACTATAGGATGCACAGTGCCTGGCCGAATTTAGAAACTGTGGATGGCTAGATTAATTCTTAAAGATGGATGGCTTTGATGAAAGCATTTCCCTTGAATTTTCCTAGAAGGAAAATCCACAGTAAAAGCGTTGCAAGTCGTGGAAACAAAGGAAAGAATTGTAGAGGTCACAGGATTACTAGCTAATGGTGAAAACTACCCTACTTCCAGAGACACCAGATCAGCTAGGGCCGAGTTTATAGAGCCAAACGATCCCCCATTGAGCATAGATAAACAGGGTGCAAAGAGAATGTCTCTTCCTGAGCCATGGAAGCAGATAGCTGTGTATGTTATCAAATACATCACTTGTGAGGGTTGCCAGTCAAACTTGCGTTTTGTCTACTTCAAGATTTTGAATCACATGAGGCACAAAAGGAGGATGAATGTGCCCAACGTGTTGTACAATCTTCTCTCAATTATGGTAGCTGAGACCCAAAAAGGTAGGGATAATTTTGTTTCCCACCATTGCTTGATTAAATTGTTAGTTGAAAAGTCTCTACATGATGTGTCTGGGATTATTTGGGAAGAGTTTATAAATGTTGATCAAATTAGACCTGAGCACTTGCAACCTAGGGCTTTGCCTCAATCCCATAGGTCTAGCAGGAGAGTAAGCATGACTAAAGCCATTCCTAGTGCTTCAACCTCTGGTGTTGGCTCTAGCATGAATCCTCATAAAGTAGAAGAAACCATAGAAATTAGTTCTTCTGGAACAAAGCACTCAGAAAAAGAAAGCTCTTCCTCGGATTCAGATGATGACATCCCAATTGAAACCCTGATGAAAACTAGGGCACAATAGAGAGAGGTAGAAATGAGAAAAGGGAAGGTTAAGACACAACCTGTAGAAAGAAAAGTGTCAAGTTCTAAGAAGAGGAAGGCCGATACTATTCATCCTGCAGCTAAAGGAAAACGTGAGAGACCTCCCAAGAAATCAAGAATAGTTGGGCCTATGATTGGTATGCCTCCACAGGAAAGCCCTAAACCTAGTGAGTCTTCACATGAGGACCCTGAAGCTCCAATGGAGTAGGAGAATGTTCAAGAAGAAGAAGACATATTTAGGAGAGCAATAAATATAACACTGGCCAATCTTGCTAACATTGCAAAAGAATTGGAGGAAAGTCAGGACTTCCTGCAGCATGAGCAAGAGGTCCTACAACAAGTAGTCCTGTAGCAATAGCCAGAACCATAGCAAGAGTTCCTACAACCACAACAAGAACAAGAGTCCCTGCAACAAAAGGAAGAAGAAACAACACCCTTGTGGCCAGAGATAACTGGACAAACGAAGTCCATGCAAATATTGCCTTATGAGGAGCCACCATCAACAAAAAGACTAGTAGGCATTCATAATCCTCCTGATTTTATAATACATGCAACAATTTTGAATTTATGGAAATAAATACAAAGAAGGGAGGAAGAATGGAAAAAGGAAAAATTAAAATTAAAGGAGGAACTTCATAAGAAGAATGAAGAGATTGAGGATAAAAATGAAAAAATTGCCACCCTAAAGCAAAGGGTGGATAATATGGCAGCTTTGGCACCAAAGATTCTGGAATGTAGGACCCCTCTAAGGGTTATGTGCTGCTCCTGAAAGAGAAGTATCTCTCTTTTAAGATGTCAAGAATTTCCTCAGGTTTGAATCCTTCTATTGATACCCCTATGGATTTTTTCAATGCTTATAGGATTTCCTCCCTTGAAATGAAGAATTTTCTATGTGAATTTTATTTGCATAATTATGTTGTCACAAAAGACCATGATTGGAATATGCTGCTATATGTTGGGGATGTTCAATTGAGAGAATTCATGTCTTGCGTGAAAAATGAGATTAGTTGGGGATAGCAACATGGTGTTTATAAGCAATTGGAGTCTGATATCCCTCTACCTGTTAGAACTGAATCAAGCAACCCAAGGGATATTTATAGAGAATGGCATAGAATGTTGCTCAAACCAAGTTATGGAAATAGGATTATGCCTTGGATTGAGGTAGTTTACAGTGAGTATGAGGTAAAGACAACAACAAAGGAGGAAAATATGAGGAGATGTTTTTCACAAAGATGGAATAGTTTAACTGATGAGCTTAAACAAGCTGAGCCTCATTCCATCCACAATAATGTTGCAACACTAAAAAGAATTGATAGGCATATTGAGATTGGAAGAACACAGGGGTGACTTTGGATTCCCCTGACTTTCTAGCCACCCATGCTCATGTGGCCCTTGCCAAAATTCATATTTTACCAATTTGACATTGTTGCAGAGAGGTAGAGATGGAACATGTTTGATAGATTGAGAGGATTCTATTGGGATCCTGATTCACGCACTGCAGCCACTGATGTTGGACAACTCTCAGTTGCAAATTTCAGAGCCTTGACCAAGCAAAAGAACAACTCTTCCCCTGTTGGAGGACCAACAAAATGTTAGGTTGGGGGGAGTGATGAGCTTAGTCTTTGGTCTAGTTTTGGGTAGAATCTATAGTCTATTTGTTGGCTAATTTCATGAACTTTGATGATTAAATGTTGGTATTTGCATAATGTTTCCCTCAAACCATTGACATTTGACATTATCCTATCTCTATAGGTTTTAATGACATTTTGCATATTATGTGGGTTAACTATATTGATTTTGCATGTGATTAATGAATTATTCTTAGAGTGGTTATAGATGTGCAATTATTATGCGTACTAAACTTTCCATGCAGATTTAATACGCCAAGTTGAGGAAGACACCGTTAGTTGGGCATGCACCATAACATCTAGCTGAGAAATTGCTCCAAGTCAAAGGCAACTGACAACAAAAGATTCTTCACGCAACTAAACATAACCACCTTGTAGTGGACCTTAAATGATTGAGCATGTATGGGTGTTACTGTTGTGCTGGATATACGTCTCAACTTGCATGTTTGACCAGATTCCATGCATGCATAACTGCCATCGCTCCACTTTCCCCTGGTTTCCCTAAATGGTGTCCTCTCAGTCATGGAGTTGACTGCCTTTGTTTAGCTGTAGTATAAATAATGATTTGATGCTCCTTCTTCAGAAAGTTGCACGATTTGATATTGTACTCTCATTCTCCAATTTTAGTGATAAAAATACATTACTCTCTTGTATGCATGATTTATAGTGAATAAAATAAAGTTTTGAGTTCAAGCACTTGAGTTCTTATTAGTTTCGAGGATACTATCCAAGGGGGGCCACTTGGTGAGTAATCTGTCTTATTAGTTTAGCATTAGTTTACTATTACTTGTTGTTTAGTACTTAATTAGAAATATGGCATTGAATATTCCTGCAACCACTAGAATTCCATTTTGTGATTGTTCCTGTAGCCAAAGCAGACAAAGTAGTTTTCTATTTGTGGCTTAGATTTTTACTCCTGTTATGCATTTCAACTCAACATAGTTGTTGATTGATGTTCAACATTTGTTTCATTCCCTTTCAAGCAATTTACTTCTAGTATTGTGTGTTTCTTAGCTATAGAATAGAAATGGCTATTTAAGAGTTCCTAGTGCACATACTGTGTTGGCCCATTTCAAGTTCACATCCCTTGGTTGACAAGTTCAATGCACCTTTATGATGATTGAGATAGCTATTCAGGTTAGATGTCCAATCTCTGAGTCATGGCTGTAAAGGATTAGTTATTAAAATTATTAAAGGAGGCCAACACTAATTATATCTAGTTTATCCATGTCAAGTTTCAGAGATCCACGTGAATATTTGACCAAGTTATGAAGATTTGTATTCTAACAGTTTTTCTATTACTTCAATTTGTGTTCCTGAATGAAGATCATGTGATTTTAGTTAGTTCAGTTGCTATGGATTCCTCTCTAGTGTTTCATGATGTTTTTGGATGTTTCCAGTTCATGCTTTATCTATGTTGCATGTCCGCATTGATCATTGTGCTCATGATCTGATATTTTCTCTTGCGTGTTCATGTTTTTCATGTTCTTGGCTGACAAGGTGTTGAAGCGTGTTGTGGATCTTCGAGGAGTAATTAAATGAAGTGGTTTTTGTTTGAGGATGTTGTTTTCAGTCTTTACTATTTTGTGGCTGACCTTGGTTGATTTGCATGAATAATTTATATTGATCTGGGCCGACTGTTTATATTCTTTCTTGCTATTTTCTTGAAGATGACTTATAGCGATGTAATGTCTTGTTGCGGATATATAAGAGCGATTGTTTTATCATTTGGAAGTGTGGATTAGAGTGAGTGTGTGAAGTGTATAAGTCATGTGTACGAATATTGTTTGAATCATTTGAAGGTAGAGGATAAGAGTGAAAAAGAGAGCAGAAGAGTGAAGAAGAGTAAAGAAGTGTTCATGAGCTTAACTGGAACTATAACCAGGCATTAGCTGATGCTATTTTATCAGTTCAATGTCTGATGGATTTAATTAGAAACTTTTTGTAAGACAGTGTGTCTTCATTTGTAATTGAGCAGTGAGATCTAGGCAGTGTGCCTGAATGCATGTGCATTCCCCATTCATATTTTCTTATACTTTTAACAGGGTATAATCTTGTGGACTGACCTCCACTGTGGTTTTTCCCCTAACAGGGTTTCCACGTAAAAATCTTGGTGTTATGTGTGCTTCTAATGTGTTGTTCATTTATGCTTTCATGATTATTGATCAAATCTGAAAATAAGGTAAGTTGAATAATTTTGAAATTTGGTGATGATTGATTCACCCCCCCTCTCAGTTGTCTACCCTTGAGTTTCCAACAATTGGTATCAGAGCTTGTGGTTCCTTGGAAGAAGTTTAACAACTTAAGGTGGTCTGGGATGCCAACTTATAAGAAGGATAGTCCTAGATTTGATGGAACAAATAATTCCTTGTGGAAGACTTGAATGGAGTGCCATCTAAGATGCATTGGTGAACCCTACTAGAGCATTACAAAAAGTATATATGTTATTACAAAAAATGGTCCTACTACTTATGCTAAGATCAGGGATGTTGAGTATAATATCCAGGCTAAGGAAGCTTTGTTGAGTGCTTTGATTGATACTGAGATGAAAAATGTGATGGATCTGAAGACTGCTTATGAGATCTGGAAAAAGTTGGAGACCTTATATGAAGGTGATGCTAATGTGAAGATTGCTAAGCTACAAAGTTTGAAAGGGAAATATGAAATTTTGAAAATGGGGGATGATGAAAATGTTACTACTTTCATGCAAAGAGTGAATGAACTTGTGTGTGGTATCACATGTGCTGGTGGATAGATAGATGAATCAAAGATTGTTGCTAAAGTGCTTAGATCCTTGCTTGATTCCTACAAAGTTAAGGCTAGTGCTATTGAAGAGCTCCAAACTATGACAAATGTTACTATAGATATGTTGATTAGTAAGCTTACTGCTTTTGAGTTGAGTGAATTTGGTGATGCCCTTTCTAAGGTTGAATATGCATTCAAGGCCACTACTTCTGGAAGAGATAGACAAAGATATGATCCAGGTGAAAGTTCATCAAGAAAGACATTCAAGTATGAGGATGAAATGAAACAACTTGATGAAGAAGAAAGAGAGCTTGAAGAGCTTGAAGCATTGATTGTGAAAAGAGAATCCAAAGGACAAGGTAAGTATAAGGGGAAGTTGCCTATTAAATGTTTCTCTTGCAATAAGATAGGTCATTTTGCATCAAGGTGTCCTGAGAGAGTTTCCAAACCAAGATTTAAAAATCCTAAATTCCAAAAGAAGTGTTATTATGTTGTTGATGAAGGTGTGACAGATGATGAATCTGACAAAGGGAATGCAAGTGAAGATGAATTTGTGTTTATTTCTATCAAGGAAAATAATCTAGTGTCTGTTGAATCAATGAGTTGTACAAATGTGGAGAAAGCCCTAGCAACTTCAGTTGAAGAGAAAGATGAATGGGTAATTAATAGTGGTTGTTCTCATCATATGACAGGACTAGGTAAAAGTAAGTTTGTGAATTTGGAAAAGCCTGATGGTGGTGTTGTGAGGTTTGGTGATAATAATAGTGTGATCTATGGAAGAGGATGCATTTCTCTTGATGGTAAGAATAATACTGATGATGTCTTGTATGTTGAAGGTTTGAAGCATAATATTTTAAGTGTTGGACAGATGGTTGATAAGGGATACAATCTTCAGTTCATGGATGGTAAGTGCAAAATATTGGGAAATTATGGAAATATGATTGCATCAGGTACAAAAACAAAAGGTAATATTTTCCACTTGAGTGTTGCTAGTAAAAGTTGTTTGATTGCTCAAATTGATGAAAGTTGGTTGTGGCATAGGAGAATGTGTCATGTTAACTTTGATAATATTGTCAAGATAAGTTCCACTAAGGTTGTGAGAGATATTCCTAAGCTGATGAAACCTACTAATTCCATATGCAAAGAATGTCAGTTAGGAAAGAAAACAAGAATTTCATTTCAGAGTAAACAACAAAATTCAAATGGATTGTTGGATCTTGTGCATACTGATTTGTGTGATCCTGCTAGAACTAGAAGTTTACAAGGTTACATATACTTCATGTTGTTGATTGATGATTATTCAAGGATGATGTGGGTTGCTTTCTTAAGGGAGAAATATGAAGCTCTGTAAAAGTTCAAGATCTTTAAGGCTAGAGTTGAGGCAGAGATTGGTCTGAAGATTAAGTGTCTGAGATCAGATAGAGGTGGTGAATTCACTTTCAGTGAGTTTAATTCTTTTTGTGAAGAGCATGGAATAAAGAGACAGTTATCTACACCGTAGACCCCTCAACAAAAAGGAGTTGTGGAAAGGAAGAACATAACAGTTCTAGATGCTGCTAGAACCATGATGTTGGGAGGAAATGTACCTCATATCTACTAGAGAGAAGTTGTGAGTATTGTTGTGTACACACTTAACTGAGTACAAATCAAAGGTGATACTGGTAAGACTCCTTTTGAGCTATGGACTAGTAAAAAACCTACTATTAGATATTTCAAGATTTTTGGAAGCAAGTGTTATATCAAAAGAGATGAAGATATTGTAAATTTTGAGGCTAGGAGTGATGAGGGAATTTTTCTGGGTTATGCTACTAATAGCAAGGCCTACCGGTGTTACAATAAGAGATTGAAGAAAATGGTTGAAAGGAAAATGTTAAGGTTGATAAAGACATAACTGCACTATCTAGAACCCGTGGATATGATTTTGATGATCAAAATGCCAGTACAAACAAAGGTCAAACTTCAATTCAAGTACAAATCATTCCAGTAAATCAAGGAGATCAAGAAGAAGGAGAAACTGATGGAAGAACATAAGAGAGATCAGAAGAGCCTGAAGTTGAAGAACATTCTAAGAAGAATCTGAGGTATGTAAGATTGAATCATTCAGAGAATTGGATCATAGGTGATAAGAACAAAGGTTTCCAGACTAGGAGAAATATTGCAAAAGGATATTGTTTGATTTCAAAGACTGGGCCTACTAATGTGAATGAAGCATGCAAAGATGAACATTGGGTTGAAGCAATGAAAGAGGAACTACAACAAATTGAAAAGAATGATACATGGATTCTTGTTCTCAGACCTAAGGATAAGAATGTAATTGGAACTAAATGGGTCTTTAGAAACAAACTGAATGAACAAGGTGAAGTGGTTGGAAACAAAGCAAGACTGGTATGTAAGGGATATTCATAGATGGAAGGTATTGATTTTGAAGAAACCTTTTCCCCTGTTGCTAGAATTGAAGTTGTGAGATTGTTTCTTGCTTATGCTGCTTACAAAGACTACAAAGTTTATCAAATGGATGTCAATTCTGCTTTTCTAAATGGTGAGTTGGAAGAAGAGGTGTATGTTGAACAACCTGATGAAAATACATTGTTGCTGCTAATAATTGTACTTAAGATTTGTGGATGAAACAGATGTTGAAGGATATCAGAGTTGTGTACGATGAGCCTATTGTTATATTTTGTGATAACTCAAGTGCTATTAACATTTCTAAGAATCTAGTGTTGCATTCCAAGACCAAGCATATATCTATCAAGTTTCACTTTTTGAGAGAGAAAGTTAGTGAAAAGGAAGTCAGATTGAAGTATGTGCCTACTAAGGAGAAAATTGCAGACATATTTACAAATTTGTTGCCTAAGGATACTTTTGAGTATCTTAGAGGGAAGTTAGGGGTAATTACCCCTCCTAATCAGAACTAGGATGCATTAATTTGCATCAATCTGTGCATTTCATGATCATATTATGATCTAGATTGATGTTGTCATGGTTGCTACTCAGGGGGAGTAGTAAGATGTTCAAGTGTTCAAGTGTTTGGATATGTGGTTCAAATCTTGCATAGAAGAGATATTTGACATTGATTTCAAAGGGTGAGAAGAGTTATGTGAAAAATTGGTGATTATCTAGGGAATAGAGCCTTGTGGGGAGAAGGTCATGGAGAAGAATTGAGGAAAGAAGAGTCAGAACCTAAGGAGGAGTAAGTGTTGTTGTGTTGATGGTATTTTTTGCATCATGTGTTGCCATCAATGCCAAAGGGGGAGATTGTTGGATGTTGTGGTGTGTTGTTGATATGTGGTTGTCATTGATGTCAACACTATTAGCATTGTTGCATTATAATTTGTATATGTCGAGGGTATTGAGAAAATTGTAATAAGAAGTGTTGCTGGTTGTCAGTGGTGAAGAGAAGTTATTTTTGTCGGTGTTTTCAGTACGTTGTTGTTATGAGGTTGTGGACTAATGGGTTTCTTGCTGAGTATATCTAGTTTATCCATGTCAAGTTTCAAAGATCCATGTGAAGATTTGATCAAGTTATGAAGATCTTTATTTTGACAGTTTTTCTGTTACTTTAGTTTGTGTTCTTGAATGAATATCATGTGATTTCAATTAGTTCAATTGTTGTGGATGCCTCTCTATTTTTTCATGATGTTTGTGGATGTTTCTAGTTTGTGCTCTATCTGTGTTGCACGTCTGCATTGATCGTTGTGCTCATGATCTGATATTTTCTCTTGCGTGTTCATGTTTTTCATGTTCTTGGCCGACAAGGTGTTGAAGCATGTTGTGGATATTTGAGGAGTAATTAAATGAAGTGGTTCATGTTTTAGGATGTTTTTTTTCGGTCTTTACTATGTTGTGGTCAACCTTGGTTGATTCGCATGAATAATTTATATTGATCTTAGTTGACTGTTTATATTCTTTCTTGCTATTTTGTTGAAGTTGGCTTATAGTGATGTAATCTCTTGTTGTGGATATATAAGAGCAATTGTTTTATCATTTGGAAGTGTGGATTAGAGTGAGTGTGCAAAGTGTATAAGTCTTGTGTGTTAATATTGTTCGGATCATTCGAAGGCAGAGCATAAGAGTGAAGAAGAGTGAAGAAGTTTTCATGAGCTTAACCGAAACTGTAACCAGGCATTAGCAGATGCTATTTTCTCAGTTCAAAGTCTGATGGATTTAATTAGAACCTTTTTGTAAGACAGTGTGTCTTCATTTGTAATTGAGAAGTGAGCTCTAGGCAATGTGCCCGAATGCATGTGCATTCCCCATTCATATTTTCTTATACTTTTAACAGGGTATAATCTTGTGGACTGACCTCCACCGTGGTTTTTCCCCTAACAGGGTTTCCACATAAAAATCTTGGTGTTATGTGTGCTTCTGATGTGTTGTTCATTTATGCTTTCATGATTATTGATCATATCTAAAAATAAGGTTAATAAGTTGAATAAGTTTGAAATTCGGTGACAACTGATTCACCCCACCCTCTCAGTTGTTTTCCCTTGAGTTTCCAATAGTGAGCACTTCTATAATATACTATAACTAGTTATAATATATTGTGAACTAATCCTCCCTGTGGTTTTTCCCGTTTTGTGTTTTCCACTTAAAAATCTTGGTGTTCATGTGTTATATGACGTTGTTGGATGTTTTTATGTTTTCTTTCATTACTACAATTGAATATGTTATGAATTGAATGGTTAAATTTTTAAGTGGTTTAAAAGAATATTGATTCACCCCCCTCTCAGTATTCTAAGTTTTCAACAACCATTGGTTGTAAGTGGGTATTTAAAAATAAATTTGGTGTAGATGGTCGGTTAGAGCAATACAAGGCTAAATTGGTGGCTAAGGGCTACTCCAAAAGAGAGGGAGTTGATTTTGGTGAAATTTTATCTCCTATTGCTAAATTGACTCATGTTAGATTCCTATTGTCTATTTTTGTTTTTTGTGATTTTGAGATAGAGAAAATGGATGTTAAAACTGCTTTCTTGTATGTGATCTTGGGATAGAGAAAATGGATGTTAAATTTTTTTTGTGAAAGGAAAAAGAACAATTGTTTTACAAGTTGAAGAGATCCTTGTATGGTTTGAAATGGTCACCAAGGAAGTGTTTATATTAAAGTTATTGATGATCAAATTTTAATTATTATGTTGTATGTTGATGATATGTTTATTGGTAACAATAAGGTGATGATTAGGGAGCTCAAGACAACTTTGTGGAACATTTGATATGAAGGACTCGGGGGCTACAAAATATATTTTTTGGATGGAGATTAGTAGAGATTAGGGTCATAGAAATCTTTGGTTAAGTTAGAGTAAGTATGTTGTAATACCCCTCATGTTGCTGATACTCTTTGATACTCTTATGTGTTGGTTTGGTACTTGGTTTGTGATGGTGATTAGTTCATCGACTTGGTTGTGTGTGGATTCATAGTTTGGTTGGTTTGCTGCACTTGACATTACTATGATGATTGATGATACATTATATGGTGGTTATATTATTTGGTTATGCTATGGTTTTCCTTAATAATATATGTGGTGATGTTGTGATTCTATGTTGCTATGGTTTCATATGTGTTTGCTAGTGAGTCTTGGTGAAAGGACGGAGTACATCACTTGCTTGCGAGTATCCTACTACCCCGCGATTACCTTTCATGGTGTGTCTGCAATGGAGATTTACATGCTACTTGACATTTGTTTGTATGCAGGAATTGTAGGAACAAAGTCTCGATTCCACCTGCTTTGGCAGGACAGGGCGAGCATTAAATTAACCCAACGGGTATGATGTTGAAAAAGGGAGTTGATAAGGAAGTGTCCCCGTCCCAAGTCCATCACCTCATTGTGATTCTTTTAGTGTCGTGGTCTTGACCTTGTCTTTGACTCAGTATTGTTGTTGTTTATTTATTTATTTGTGGGTAGTTGTTATTTAATTTATCCTAATTTTATATGGATTAATTAATGTTATCATTGTAGATATGATTAATTGTATGTAATGGTAATTTAGTTAAATGTTGGATTTAAAATATTGTAAATTAAAAGATATTTAATTAATTAAAAAGGATAGAGTAATTAATTTAAATAAATAATTTTTGTGATAATTGTAATTGTCTTTTTCAAAATATTAATATTTTAAAATCTAAGGATAATATCATGTGAGGAAAAATGTGAAATTAATGAATTTTTAATTAAAATTTGTGAGATAAGCGTGAGATTTTAAAGCAAGAAAAAGAACCAATGGATGGGTTGGATTTTTGAGAAAAAAAAAAGAAGAGCTTTATTTATTTTTCTTTATTTTATTGTGTGAAAAAGAAGTTTTCTACACACACACAAAGGATAGTTTTTTGGTTTTGTCTGGAAAAGAAAAAGATAGGTTTTTGTGCTTCTCTGTTAAAATTGTTCTTGGAAGGAAAAATAGAAGATTGATCGAGAAGTTAGCTGAAAGAAGGAATTGGAGAAGGAACTACAAAGGGATTCTATTTTTGAAAAAGGAAGAAGGCTGTTGTGTTTGGATTTGTCATCAAACGAAGGACTCCAGGTTCTTTCTGATATATGCTAATTCTTTTGATTTATTAATTCATTTGTTTTGTAAGGGAAATGAAAGCCATGTCTGCCATATTTGAAATTGTATCTATGTTTTGAAAGAGGGTTTCTTTGTTGAAATTTGTTTGTGTCACACTTTTAAATCTTCTGTAGAAAACTATTAAGAAACCTTTTGAATTTGCTTCAATAAATATAGTTGTGAAATTCTTGCTTGAAATGAAAAAAATCATTTTATTATGGGGTTGAATTTGTATGCCCAGATTCATTTGTAGGAAAACTGAATTGTTATTCATATTTTATTTATTTTATATATATTGGGAATATATATATATATATAATTTTGTCTTTCTTATTGAAAAATAAATAAAAATAATCTTCTATTAAAAAAATACAAAGGTCTGTGAATTTATATAATTTATTTTTCATATAAAAAAAAATATATATTTATGAAAGAAATTTTATATTTAATATATATATATATATATAAATTTTTATTGTGGGGGAGGAGATCGATTGTCGCCGTACCTCCCTGTACCCCGTGGCAGACTGTACGCAAACACCACATTTACAAGCATAGAGCCTAGGCACATTTCCCAAAAGGTCGTACAATTTGTACGATGGGAAGGCACCCTAGGACTCCATTATTAAAACAACTTGCTATAGGACTGAAAATGACAGAAAACAAAGTATTTACAGATAAAAGAAGGAAAAAGGTATACAAAGACAGAAAGATGGAACTTCAAGCTTATACAATGTAAATACTACATACTAAAAACAAGAAGATAGCAGAGCTACGCCATTAAAGTTCAGTTTTTAACACAAAAATGCAGAAAAACTATCTTTGTACATTTTTTTTCAATTTTCAAAGAAATTTCACTCAACATAAAAATGTCTAACCTCTTTCCAAAGTCGAGGCATGCCTTAAATAGGCTTCCAAAGCAATTTAGATGCTTGGGTCGGGCTTTAAAATGACCTAAAAACAACTTTTGTAAAACCCGCTGTGTTTTCAGACACCTTGCCAACACTAGACAACTTAACAAAATGATGTTGTAAAACTATTTAGCCCTTGTCCCCTTCTTTCCCAAAGTTCAAAAACACCCTAAGAACCTAAAATAATGGTCAACATGACCTTACGATAGCACAACAAAATTAAGAACTTCAAACAAAAATAGTCCTTTGCCAGGTGCTCCTGCACCATTCTCCCCCTCTCAGCTCAAACAACTAAGGAAATTTAGGAGAGATCAGAGACATATCAATGCCTTGATTCTTAAAATCTACTTCTTCTACCCAGTTAGCTTCAGATTCATGCTTATCCTTCCATTTGACAAGATGCTCCATGTACACATTGTGCCTTGTAGTCTTTTTCACTCTTGACTCCAAGATCTTCTCTGCTTGTAGCTTGTCTTGATGAGGGAAGGGTACATTGCTGATGTCCTTGAAGATTTCCTTGCTGTTATGATCCTCATCCTTTACTGATCCCTTGTACTTGATCAAATCAGCAACATTAAAAACTGGTGAGATGCCCAAATCTAATGGTAACTCCACCTTGTATGCATTCTTGCCATATTTGGCCAATACCTTGCATGGACCCACTCTTTTCATCTGTAACTTGGTTGCCATTCCCTTCCGCAATTTGGATTTGTTAAGGTGGACCATAACATAATCCCCAACTACAAATTGTACATCCTTCCTTGACAAATCAACATTCTCCTTCAACTTTTGGGTTGCTGCTATGACTGTATTCTTGACCTGCTCATGAATCTCTTTCATGGTATGAGTGAAGTCTTCAGCATGTCCACTCCTATGCTCCATAGATCCAAGGTTGCTAAATTCACAAATACCTCTTGGGTGCATCCCATACACAACCTCAAAAGGACTTTTTCCTGTAGTTCTATTGACACTGTCATTATAAGCATATTCAGCTTGAGAAATTACCATATCCTAGGCCTGTCCATATTCCTTGGTTAGACACCTTAGAAGATTACCAAACACTCTGTTAACCACCTCTGTTTGACCATCGGTTTGAGGATGGTAAGCTGATCCAAAAGACAGATTTGTTCCCAATCTGCTCCATAGAGTCTTCCAAAAGTGACTCATGAACTTCACATCTCTGTCAGAAACAATGCTTAGAGGTAGTCCGTGGATCCTATCAACTTCCTTGAAGAAAAGATGAGCTATGTAGCTGGCATCATGAGTAGTTTTGCAAGGTATGAAGTGACTCATCTTACTAAATCTGTCTACCACAACATAAATACTGTCAAAACTAGTCTTGGTCTTAGGAAGACCTACCACAAAATCCATGCTCACACACTCCCATGGTCTGTTAGGAATGGGCAGGGGTTGATACAAACCAGCATTGCTAGCTCCTCCCTTAGCTTTCATGCATATAACACATTGTTCCACATATTTTCTAACATCTTTTGCTAACTTAGGCCAGTAATAAAACCTTTGTACCAACTCTAAAGTTTTATTGATACCAAAATGCCCACTAAGACTGCCATTATGCTTTTCTTGAATCAGATTTTCCCTCATTGACCCTCTTGGAACACATAACTGATTACCCTTAAATAACAGTCCATTTTGTAGTGTATACTCAGCATATTGGCTATGAAAATGATTTTCAAAATCAGAACATACCTTATAAGCTTCTGAGAAGTCTTCATCTTCACCATAGAGATCTTTGAAACTCTCTAATCCAATGCTCTTTAGCTGTATTTCCTGCACTGTCAGCATTCTTCTGCTTAATGCATCTACCACCTTATTCATTTTCCCTTTCTTGTGCTTGATAGTGAATGTGAAGGCTTAGATGTATTCCATCCATTTCAAATGTCTATTACTCAGTTTTTCTTGGGTGTTGATGTAACTAAGAGCCTGGTTATCAATAAAAACCACAAACTCTTTGGGTAACAAATAATGCCTCCACTTCCTAAGGGACTACACTAAAGCATATAATTCTAGATCATAGGTAGAGTACTTTTGCTTGGCTTCATTGAGCTTTTCACTAAAGAAGGCTACAGGCCTACCTTCTTGACTAAGTACTCCTCCAACTGCTACTCCACTTGCATCACACTCAACTGTGAACAACTTGTCAAAACTAGGCAACAACAAAATATGTTGGGTTGCCACTTCTTGTTTCATTTTTTCAAACCCTTTATCAGCATCTTGAGTCCACTTAAACTTTGTTTTCAGACTACCTTTAATGGTATCTAGGACTGGTGCACATATGCCACTGAAATTCCTTATGAATTTTCTATAGAATTGAGCCAAACCATGAAAACTTCTTACCTCTATTGCTGTGGTTGGTGTGGGCCAGTTTAGGATGGCTTCCACCTTGCTTGGATCCATCTTCAACGTTCCTTCGGATACTACAAACCCCAAATACACAAGTTCCTGCTTGAAGAACTCACACTTCTCTAGATTGATTTCCAACTTCTCTTCTTGCAACCTTTTAAGAACCATCTCCACATGCTTGAGGTGTTCTTCTGCTGTCTTACTGAAAATTAGTATATCATCAAGGTATACTACCACAAAAATCCCTGTGAAATCCTTAAGCACTTCATTCATTAGTCTCATGAATGTGTTAGGGGCATTTGAGAGGCCAAATGGCATCACTTTCCACTCATATAAGCCATCATTCATCTTAAAAGTTGTCTTCCACTCATCTCCATCCTTAATCCTGATTTGATGGTAACCACTCTTGAGATCCAACTTGGTGAAATATTGTGCTCCTCCAAGACAATCCATTAAATCTTCTATTCTAGGAATAGGAAACCTATACCTAATTGTGATTCTATTTATTGCTCTAGAATTAGTACAAAGACTCCACTTACCTCCTTTCTTTGTTGCTAATACCACTGGTACTGCACAAGGGCTGATGCTCTTTTGAATCAATCCTTGATCCAATAACTCTTGCACTTGCCTAGCCACCTCTAGGTTCTACTCTGGTGTAAGCTTGTACACTGCTTTGTTAGGCAATGAAGCTCCAAGTATGAAGTCAATTTGATGACTTATAGCTCTCCTTGGAGGTAAAGTTGTAGGTGTACCATCACTAACTATACTCTTGTACTTATCAAGCAACTTTTGGATTGCTTCTGGTAAGACTGTCCTTTCAGCCTTTCTTCATCTTTGGACTGCATCATGATCACATATCCTTCATTTCCTTGGCGTAGGTCCTTAAGGAACTCCTTACCACTGCTCAACATGATGTTAGGCACCTTTGACTGTCCTTCATCTTCCTTTGTCAATGACTGTAGTTTGAAGGTTCTTCCATCCTTCTTGAATGAGATGGTGTTCTCTTTCCCATCATAAATGGCACTTCTGTCATATTTCCATGGTCTACCCAGTAGTAGATGGCATGCATCCATGGGTAATACATCACAAACTAGCTTGTCTTTATAGCCTCCAATTGAAAATTCCACTGTTACTTGCTCATTAACTAAAACACTTTGCCCTTTGTTCAACCATGTGACCTTGTAGGGGTTATTGTGAGGTACCTTCTCCAACTTTAGCTTAGTTACTGCCTCCTCTGAGATTATATTGTCTGTTGAACTAGAATCCACAATGACTTTGCATACTTTCCCAAGTATCTTGCACCTTACTCTAAAAAGAGCTCTTCTTTGCTTAGGTTCCTCTTTGACTGGCTGCCTGATCAACACTCTGTTAAACATCAGATTTTCTCCTACCTCAGATTCTATGTGACTGATTTCAAATGCTTTAGGACTCATAGTGTCCTCTTGTGCATAGGCCACTCTCTTTTCATTGCTAGAAGATGATGCTTTCTCCGGACATCTATAAGCAGGGTGACCTAGTTGGTTACAATGATAACACTTCATGTTTGCAAAATAAGAGTTGCTCCTACCTACTCCTCTTCCTCTGTTTGAACCTCCTTAAGGTCCTCTTCCTTTGTTAAATCCTCCTCTTGAGGATGCTTCACCTCCATGCTCGGTGAGTTTTGATTCTCCTTGGTTTCTTTGGTCACTACCTCTTCCTTGGTAGCCACCACGCTGTCCTCTTTGATCTCTGCCTTTGCCTCTGCCCTTAGAAGACTGATCATGCTTCCTCTTGTTCCTTTCTTCAATCTTGATAGCCAACTAATAGCATTGGTGTACTGTTTTAGGACTCAAAAGAGCCATCTCTTCTTGGATGTTCCATTTTAAGCCATTAAGATACATAGCCACTTTTAGGCTCTCATCCTCTGTTACATTAGATCTCAAGCAAAGATTTTGGAACTCTTCAGTATAAGTGTTTACATCTTGGTCTTTCTGCCTTAGACTTTGCCTCTTCTTGTGCAACTGAATCTCATAGTCATCTGGCATGTAGGCTTCATTTACCTTAGCAACCATTCCTTTCCAAGTTGATATGGGTTGTTTGCCTTCTTTCTCCTTTTCAGTCTGAATAAACTTCCACCATGTCAAGGCTAATCCTCTCAATCTTGACTTAGCAACCTTCACCTTCTGAGCTTCAGTAACTCCATCACACTCAAAATGATTCTCCATGCCTTCTATCCAATCCATGACCAAATCAGGTTCCATTTTTCCACTAAATAATGGTACTCCCCCAAGTCTTTTTCCACTCAAGGCTTTCAATGCCTTCAAGAAAGGCTCCTCCTCCAAAATAGGGTCAGGTTCAGGGACCTTGTCTTCCTCTGAAACCTCTTCTTCCTTTGGTACCTTTCCTTCCAACCTTGCATTGTTCAATGCTTTCTCAAGTTTCTCTATTCTTTCTTTTAAAGACTTATTGTCCTCTTCTTGTTCTTCAACCCTCTTGGCTAATTGTGCATTTGTCACCATGACGGTAGTTTCACTTGATTCAACCTTTGACATATATTCCTCTTTCCCAAATCTTTTGCTTGCTCTGATACCAATCTGATAGGGAGGCTGCAGGAACTCAAACACACTGTTTTAGAAGCTGCAGGAAGCAACCATAGATTCCTGTGCTAGGCCTTGTCATAAACCTCCTTGGTGAAATTGTTGTTCCACCTTAACCTATAGGTACTTTACCTTGTCTAAGTTCCCCTGGTTCTCCTGCCAACCTCACTATCTTGACAAATTTTGAATAACCCAACCAATCCTTGGTTCAACGCTTCATTCTCCTTTGGCCCTTAATCTGCCCTAAATACCAAATAAACTCAACCTTTTTCTAGGTTCTTGTAGGGGTTAGAAAAGGTCACAAAGACTTCAAAATGAATTTTCTAGGGTTCTTAAACAACCACAAGTTTCTATCTTGCCATCGCTTTTAAAAGATGCTTTCCTAGGGTTTGAATGGCTAGTAGCCATTGAGCCTCTGAACAGAAGTAAATTGCTTTTCCCTCCTAAACCCACCAAAGGACTTAGGTTCTTGACTTAGGTAATGTGTTTCCCCTATCTACACCTTCAATATTTCAAGGTTTTTAGTCTCGCTCAGGCCGTGTGCTGTCCAAACACCAAATTGGTCAAGCAGCTAGGGTTCTAAATTGCTCAGAAATAGTTTTAGGACTGGTGAAAAGTTCTCCTCCTAAATGGATTGTTGGGATCTCTTCCTTAACACCATATGTGTCCAAGACCTTCCCCTAAATTCTCCAAAAATAATTTTTCAAAAATATTTTCTCCCCTGCAAGTTATTAACGTTGTACTGCAGCCTTTCCTAGTCGGGCTCTTCACTGGCTCGCCTAGGGCAAAGTGTTTCTTCCAGCTCCTGCAACCAAAGAAAACCTAACACCTACCATATGTACAGCTACCATATTTACAAGCACAGAGCCTAGGCACATTTCCCAAAAGGCCGTACAATTTGTATGATGGGAAGGCACCCTAGGACTCCATTATTAAAACAGCTTGCTATAGGACTGAAAATGATAGAAAACAAAGTATTTACAAATAAAAGAAGGAAAAAGGTATACAAAGATAGAAATATGGCACTTCACGCTTATACAATGTAAATACTACATACTACAAACAAGAAGATAGCAGAGCTACACCATTAAAGTTCAGTTTTTAACACAAAAATGCAGAAAAACAATTTTTGTACATTTTTTTTCAATTTTCAAAGAAATTTCACTCAACATAAAAACATCTAACCTCTTTCCAAAGTTGAGGCATGCCTTAAATAGGATTCCAAAGCAATTTAGATGCTTGGGTTGGGCTTCAAAATGACCTAAAAACAACTTTTGTAAAACCCGCTGTGTTTTCAGACACCTTGCCAACACTAGACAACTTAACAAAATGATGTAAAACTATTTAGCCCTTGTCACCTTCTTTCCCAAAGTTCAAAAACACCATAATCACCTAAAATAATGGTCAACATGACATTATGATAGCACAACAAAATTAAGAACTTCAAACAAAAATAGTCCTTTGTCAGGTGCTCTTGCACCAATCCCACTTTGGAATCTATGACATATGATAGATTCTATGACATGTCATAAGGAATATTTGAATGCATGGGTGAAATTTGGCACCCAAGTTGGGTTATGACAAGATGTAAGAGAATCAGTGATTTTTAGTTAATTATGATAGATTCTCTTACAATTGTAAGTGTTGCCAGCTATGACAAATTCTCTTACAATTGTAAGTGTTGTCAGCTATGAAAGATTTTATGACAGTTGTAAGATGTGTAAGGAATTTTTCATAGCCTATTTTTAGCATATTCTAGGTTCCCAAGCTTGGAAGAAGAATATTTGCATGTTAGACACTTGTTAGGGGTGTAAGGGAATATGTCACATGTGTCTAAATGCATGTTTAAGGTGTTATAAATTGTGCCATGTGGATTTGGATGCCCCTCACCTTCTAGATGTTTCTTGTAACTTGTATCACTCTATTTATTGAGTGCCTTGTGTTGTAGAAAGCATAGTTTTGTTTGTAGGTAATGAAGTGCTACCAGAATCACTCTAGAACAGGTGTTCAAGTTGAAGCACTTGTTGAAGAAGCTTTGTACTTGGTGATATGTTATATTCATTATTTGAAGTAATAGAGAAAGTATTGTGGTTTTGGAGGGTGGGTTTTTTTACCCGAAGGGGTTTTCCCCATGTATATATGTTGTTATTACATTTGTGTACTTGTTGTCCTATTTCCAAAATGATTTTTTTTGTAACTCTGCCCTACTTATATTAGTGTAGGAAGTTTTTTTCGCTCACCTAGCTTCCTTTTAGTTGGTATCAGAGCCTGGCTAGCCTTGGTTCCTTTGTTGGGTTAGAAGGGTTTTTTGAGCTAATCTTTGTTTTAGTGGGAGTTTACAGAAGTGTGTGTGTATTTTGTAACCTTGTTGCAGGAAAGATATGGCATGCACATCTGGGAGGATTGAAATGGAAAATTTTAATGGTGGTAATTTTGAGTTGTGGAAGCTCAAAATGGAAGACATGCTCGTAGACTGTGACCTATGGGCTGCTATTTTTGGAACCAAATCGTCAGGCATGAAACAAGAAGATTGGGATCTCATGGATAGGAAATCCAAGGGTCTTATTAGACTCTGTTTGGTTGATTCCATCCTCCTCAATGTCCATGAAGAGAAAACTTTTGCTTCTATGTGGAAGAAGCTTGGTGATGTCTACCAGGCTAAATCCCTAGTAAACAAGCTTTTCTTGAGAAAGAAGATGTATTCTTTGAAAATGGAAGATGGAGGGTCCGTTGTAGATCATTTCAATGCATTTAACATGTTGGCTGCACAAATGGGTTCCATTGGAGATAAAATAGATAAACAAGACTGTTGAATGCTCCTTTTATGTTCATTGCTAGACTCTTGGGATCACCTGATAATGGCTATTGGAAGCACTACTTCCACCTTTAATATGGATGAGGTTGTTGCCTCATTATTATCTGAAGAGATACGAAGGAAGTCTTCTGAGATGGCCAAGGAGGCCCTTGCAATTCATGGCAGACCAAAAGAGAGAAGCAAAAAGAAAGACAAGAAATCTAAGTCAAAGTATCTGAGGAGATCAAGGTCTCCTAGTAAGAATTCAAAGGAAATTTTTTGTAATTTTGGTGAAACTGGTCACATTCAAAAAGATTGCAAGGAGAAGAAGAATAAAAACAAGTTTTTCTCTGATTATGAATATGAGAAATCATCCCATGATGACGAAGAAGCATTTATTGCATCCTTGACAACCCATGCATCAGATGATATGTGGTTGATAGATTCAGGTGCATCTTTTCACATGAATTCTCATAAAGATTGGTTCTTGAAGTATGAGGAGTTCGATGGTGGAGAGGTGTACCTGGGTGATGACTCTTAGCTGAAGATTGTTGGCTGTGGAAGAGTCAAAATCAGATTTCCTAATGGAAGAGTGAAGGGGATTAATGGTGTCTTGCATATCCTGATTTTGGCATGAAACCTGCTTTATGTAAGTAAACTAAATGATTCAGGAATGCAAGTTGTTTTCTCTAGTGGAGGATGCAAGATGAGAAGAGGAGATATGGTGTTGGCTAAGAGTCTTTGTATTGGCACTCTGTTTCAGCTTGATGCAAGCATTGTACAGTGCAATATCTTTTCTGATGTACCAAAGAAGAGATCATTGGATTCTACATCCTCACCATCAAATTGTGCATAGAATAAGCATGGTGCATCTACATCTGATGTTCATGCATTTTGGGTACCTAAGGGTGCTCATTCCATGGAAATGAAGCAAGCTTCCTACAAAGAAGACAATGCTATGGCACCAACAACTTGGTCACATTGGTAAGAAGGGCCTTAGAACCTTGAAAAATAAGAGCCTTGTTGAAGGCCTTGATGATTGTAATCTTGAGATTGAATTTTGCGAACATTGTGTATATGGAAAACAACACTATGTTTCTTTTTACTCTAGTTCTAACAAGTCTTTTAGGGTCTTGGATTATGCACATTTAGATGTTTTTGGTCCTGTAAATGTTCCTTATCAAAATTTGTATATTTTGTTTCTTTCATGGATGATTATAATAGGACATTTGTTTATTTCCTCGGAAGTAAAGCTAAAGTCTTTAGTTAGTTGAAGGATTTTAAGGCCTTGGTAGAAAATAAGACTAGCAGAAAGATTAAGTGTTTGAGAATTGATAATGGTGGTGAGTTTTGTTCTGTAGAGTTTGAAAAGTTCTGTAAAGAGCACATGATTGAGAGACATAAAACAACTCCCTAAACTCCACAACAAAATGGAGTTGTAGAGAGGATGAACAAAACATTGATGGAGAGGGCTAGGAGTATGTGGAGTGATGCCAACCTTGAGCAAAATTTTTGGGTTGAAGCAGTAGCCATTGTATGTTATTTGATCAATAGATCTCCTACACCAGTGCTTGTTGGAAAGACACCCATGGAGGCATGGTTTGATAAAATTACTTCGATGATACATCCCAGAGTATTTGGTTGTGAAGCTTACGCTCATGTTCTGATTGAGAAGAGGTCTAAGTTGGAGAACAAGGTTGTTAAGTGTATCTTTATCGGCTATGGTGTCGGTGTGAAAGGGTACAAGCTTTGGGATCTAGAATCTCATAAGGTTCTCTACAACAAAAGTGTGATCTTCAAAGACTAGATGAAACCTTCTTATGTTGAGTTGCAACTAAAGAAAGAGGAGAAACAAAAGGAGGTGGTTCAAATTCCACCTACTCTGAAGAAAGAAGAACCAAGTACTCCTATTGGACCTGATTCTAAGGAGATCTCAAGTAGTTCTGAAAGTTCTGAAGAAGAAGGAGAACCTCAACCTCATCCTTTAAGGAGGTCTACATGAGTTAGGTGACAACCAGAAAGGTTTGGTTATTCATTATTGGATTCCAGTTGCATTTTTTCCTTGATTACTAATACTGATGAGCCTAGGATGGTTAGAGAGGCATTGGGTATGAATGATTCAGGTTCTTGGATGCAAGCCATGGACGAGGAGATGACTTCATTAGAGAAAAACAAGACTTGGGATTTGGTACCTTTTCCTATTGGATGTAAACCTATTGGTTGTAAATGGGTTTTCAAGAAAAAGTGTGGTCCTGATGACAGTGTTGAGAAGTATAAGGCACAATTGGTCGCTAAGGGGTTTTCCCAGGTGGAGGGAATTGATTATGGGGAGATATTCTCTCTTGTAGTGAACCTGACATCTATTCGGCTTTTGTTATCACTTGCAAGTGCATATGACTTAGAAGTGGAACAAATGGATGTGAAGACAGTGTTCCTTCATGGTGATTTGGAGGAAGATATTTACATGTCACATTCAAAGCATTTCATTGAGAAAGTTAAAGAAAATTTGGTTTGCAAACTGAAGAAGTCTCTTTATGGTTTGAAACAGTCTCCTAGAATGTGGTATCAAAATTTCAATACCTATGTGTTGTCATTGGGATTTCAAATTTGACCATTGTGTATACTTTAAAATTGATAATGGTCACATTCTCATTATTTTCCTATATGTAGATGATATGTTGTTCATTGGGAATGGTAAAAGCATGATTTCAAATTTGAAGTTTCAGTTGTCAATATAGTTTGAGATGAAAGGCCTAGGTACAACTAGGTACATTCTGGGAATGGAAATCACAAGAGACAGAGCTAACATAAAGATTTGGTTAATCCAAAGCAAGTATGTAAACTCGGTGTTAGAGATATTCAACATGGTAGATTGCAAACAATTAGTTGTTCCTATGATGCAAGGGAAGAAGCTTTTTGTGAATGATCGTCCAAGATCTCCTACTAAGATGGAGGACATGATCAAAGTACCATATGCGAGTGCAGTTGGTAGTCTGATGTATGTGATGGTGTGTATGAGACCAGACATTGCCCAAGCAGTAGGAGTCCTTAGTCATTTCATGGCTAATCCTGGACAGGTGCATTGGGATGATATTAAGAGAGGTTTCAGATATTTATGGGGTACTTTCGAGTATGCCTTGTTTTTTCATGGTTATCCTTCTAGAGCTCAACATTGTGTGAGCATTCAAGGATATGTGGATTCAGATTGGGCAAGTGACATTGGCAGTAGAAGATCCACCAGTGGTTGTGTTTATGATGTTTGGTGGTGCTATCAGTTGGATGAGTAAGCGACAAGTTGTAGTCGCTTTTTCCACGATAGAGGAAAAGTATATGGCAACCACTCATGCTTGTAAGGAATCTATTTGGCTTAAGATATTTTGTTTTGATATTGGTTTAGATGTAGGAAAAAATAATGTTTGTTGTGACAACCAAAGTGTAATTTTTCTAGCAAAGAATCCTACCTTTTATGCCAAAACAAAGCACATTGATGTACAGTATCATTTTATTCGTGATATGGTAGAAGATGGAAAGGTGAACTTGGAGAAGGTTGACACTTTGGTGAATGTTGCAGATGCACTGAAAAAACCAATGAGCACCGAGAAATTCAGATGGTGTTATGATTCCATGGGCCTTGGGGCCTTGAGCAGATGATTTCGTATGACTATTGGAAGGTCTTCGACAAGTGGGAGAATGTTGGGATTAAGATGTCTCAACCTTAGAGTCCTAATATTTATTTAATTGATGTAATTAATGTATTTATTTGTATTATTTAAATTCCTATGGTGTCATGTCATAAACTGGGACCCACCAACTAGGTGGCATCCCCGTTGGAGGTGACTGGATGACACATCATCATCCCAAGTGGACATAGGTGTCTCACTTTGGAATCTATTACATATGATAGATTCTATGATGCGTCATAAGGCATATTTGAATGCATGGTGAAATTTGACGCCCAAGTTGGTTTATGATAGGATGTAAGAGAATCAACTATTTTTAGTCAGTTATGACAGATTCTCTTACAGCTATAAGTGCTGTCAGCTATGAAAAATTATATGAAAGTTGTAAGATGTGTAAGGAATCTATCATAGCCTATTTTTAGCATATTCTAGGTTCCCAAGCTTGGAAGAAGAATATTTACATGTTAGACACTTGCAGGGGTGTAAGGGAATATGTCACATGTGTCCAAATGCATGTCTAAGGTGTTGGAAATTGTGCCATGTGGATTTGGATGCCCCTCACCTTCTAGATACTTCTTGAAGCTTATATCACTCTATTTATTGAGTGCCTTGTGTTATAGAATGCATAGTTTTGTTTGCAGGTAACGAAGTGCTTCCATAATCACTCCAGAATAGGTGTTCGTGTTGAAGCACTTATTGAAGAAGATTTATACTTGGTGATATCTTGTATTCATTATTTGAATTAATAGAGAAATTATTGTGCTTTGGAGGGTGGGTTTTTTTACCAAAAAGGGTTTTCCCCATGTATATCTATTGTTATTGCATTCATGTACTTGCTGTACTATTTCCATTATTCTCTGTGTATCTCATATTGTAACAACATAAGGTGTTAAAAATGATTTTTTTTGTAACTCTCCCCTACTTAGATTAGTGTAGGAAGTTGTTTCTGCTCACCCGACTTCCTTTCAATTTTCAGATTTGAATTCACATACATGCTTAACCCCCCCATAAATGGAACTTTATCTTTTCCAATTGATTAAAACATAGTTGATTTGTCTCCATTGTTAAATTTCGTAAAATATTTTGTAAATCTATATGGTGTGAATATGTCCTTAGAGTATTGGAAGGATCTTCAATGAAGGTTTTCTATAATATAAAGTTGCTAATGATCCTATCAAGGCATTGTGGAGGATGGGGAGGAAGGAGGATAATACTTAATCTTTGAACATGAACTTGATGAAGGACGAGGTCAAACCTCATGTAAATCTTGTAAGCTTGATTTTATTGAGGAGAATCCTTTGAATCTCCATGTGGAAATAAAATTATTTTGGATGAAGAAGGATAAGTGTGGGCTTCTCTTAATGAATAACATAGGTGTCTCAAATATAGAAATCAATACCCTTGACACCATCAAGATATCCAAAAAAGATGTAAAATTAGCTTTAAGGTTCCAAAAATCTTATATTTTTTAAATGAATATGTTCCCATGCAAGGGAACCAAAAACTTAGAAATTTTGCATAATCAATTTCCTACCACACCCAACTTTATAAGGAGTTATACCTTTCAATCCCTTATGGGGAACCTAATTTTAAACATGTGCAATATAGTTAATAAAATGTGGAGCCAAAGGTCAAGAATAAATCATGTAGCTTTTCATCTCCTTCAATAACACATTATTCCATTCTACAATAATGTTATGTTGTGGTTTATATGCAATTGTATGTTAAAAATCAATCTCCTCAAGAATATAAAATTTCTCATATTTTGGTTCACATATTCTTGGCCATATTCATATGGAGAATCTTGACATAATTCCAATATCAAGGCTTATTAGGGACTTGAAATCCTAAAATCTATTAAAGACTTTTCCCTTTTTAAAATTAAGTAGACCGTTATACATATAGAAAATTCTTCAATGAATATGAGAAGATATGAATCCTTGCTAAAGATAAGGATGGAAAGGATCTTGCTACATCATCATGAACTAATTTTAGGATTTGTGAAGCAATCCAAGACCCCCCTTTGTTAAAATTTTATTTTATATGCTTGTCCATGGTATAACTTAGACACACATCATCTGAAAAATTGATACGTGAAAGACTTGTAACCATATCCCATGAGTTGGGATGTTAAAATAGTGATGAGGTGGCCAAACAACTCATACCATAGTCTTTGTGTTATGTTATAATGATAAAATAAAGATGCAGAAGGTGTAGTGTATGAAATATGAATCTTACAAAAAGAAGACCAATTTCCTTTGAGAGTAATTCACCACATTACATTAGGATTAACTAACAACATTATGTTTAACTAAACCTACTATTCAAATTTTTATGTTGGTAATCCTTTTATCTTATCTTAATCAGAAATGAAACTAATTAAATTAAAATATTTGAAAGAAGTGAATTGATGAAAATATCTAAGAACATAGAAAGAAAAGTAATTTTATAATAATAAAAATATAAAATATAGACTATAGGGAACTTAGGATAAAAATTTGGAACTCCCTACTTAGGACACCAAAATGGTGCAAGGACATCTGTAACGCCCGCCGGGCAAGCCCCAAAGAACAAACAACAAAAGAGCGCAAATAATTTTTTTTTAAAACAGGAAGATAAATAATCATCATATCAATATTAAATGATCATATATAACAACAAAATCAACCATGTCCTTTGGGGCCCCCACGAGATTACGTTGAAAATAGACATTACTAAACATCATTCCATAAGATATCAAAAGGAGCTATAATGACATCATAAGATAAGTACATACATAAATTCTATCACAAGATAACCCATAATACATTTCATAGCCAATTAAAATTACAAAGTAAATAATTACATTACATCATCTTTCAATGTTGCATCATCCATAAAGTTACATCTTGAATCCCAAACATGTGGGATGAATACAATATACAAGTTATCAAAATACAATGAGATCAACTGTAATAAATCTTCAACTGGATAAGATTGAAGCCACGAACGCTGATGGGGAACCCAACAGTGTGCGGAGCACGTTCCACCCGACCACCCCCGTGCTAAGAGGTGACAGAGAAGTAACTCCGACCAAGAATAACAACAAAAGGGTACAACCAAATAAAAAGTACCAACATAGATCCATCACACAATACACCAATTAAAAAGAGCAACCAATAACATCAAATAACAATGTCCTAAAGATGCAAGATGATAAACCCAATATAAATGAGATCATACAATACATGCTAAAGATGTAATACTTATAAACCAATTTAAATCAATTCAAACAACAATCTAAATCAATTCCCATACCCCACTTCCAGAGGAACACAATAAAACAACACATGGGCAACTAGGGGAGAGTGTCATCGCATAGTCCTACATGGGCTGTCCTGTGCTCTTCCTCCCAACTGGAGGCGCCGGTCCCATCTATGGCTGTCCTATGCTCTTCCTCCCAACTGGAGGCGTCGGTCCATAGGGTGACTCATGCGGAGCCGTAGACCTCTCGTGAGGACGAGGCCACAACCTTGCCAACCACGGCCTTCTCAGCCTTCCATTAGTCTGCAGAAGCACTAATGAAGACGAGGCATTCCATTTTTAAAATCTTGCAATGATATTACTACCCAACCCAACCCTCCTAAGTTAATTATTAGGTTTTCACTTATTTACTAACTCACTCGTGGGTTATCCTGAGCTCTTCCCCTTAAACGGGGCGCCGGCCCCCACGAGGAGCCACTCTCCCTAGAGACCCATCAAAAACAAGGGGTTGTACCAGGCCAATCATAATCATCAAAGTATAACAACAAAAGCAATACACGAGGCATAAACCATCTCGCAAGTAAAAATACCATAATAAAATCTTCATAATTCGGTACACCCCGTTAATAAAACATAACTCATCAGAAATCAAGGTGAAAAGTATAAAATTCAGAACAAAACATCATCCTCTGGAAGACTAAAGTGTTGACAAAACAAAACGGGTTCCCACATCAAGGAAATAACAATGTCCCAAAACCCAACAATCCAACAAGATTAAATTTTGAAATTAAATAATTAAAAGTGATAACCTATTTAATTCCAAAGCAGATTACAAAATAATTTTCTTTCCTAAAATACAATCGTATTATAAACAGAATTAATAAATAAATAATGCTGTTTAATCAACAATATCCTTTCAAAGTTGAAAATCCTATAAAACAGATTTATTTCTATTTCACTAATATTTTCATGGAAACAATTTTTGCTTTATTATATTTTTTTCTAAAAAGACAACAAACAAAATCTAACTATACAGATTTATTTTCTAGATAATAGCTGAGTTACAGAAAATAAAATATAAATCAAAACAGAATGTCTATTAAGCAGATTTAAACAGTATAGATATATTTTCTTCTAAATAACTATTGAATTAACAGAAAAATATCATTTAAATCAGAAACGAAAAAGAATATATGCATACATGCCTTTGTTTAACTATCAGCTATATATAACAGAATATATTCATCAAAATGAAATTTAATATATATATACATATTTGTATACTGTACACAGAATCGAATAATATATATATACATTTATTTTTTTTAAAACAGAAAACACAGAATAATTAAATTAACTAATAAATATATATATATATGTAAAATATATATATATATATACATATATATATATATATATTTACAAAGATAAGTATCCGCACAAAAGAGATTAATATATAAAAATCCGCGGGATAAATAAAAGGCTTAACATATAAAATTCATATGGGAATTTTATTCCCAACGAACACAGCCACCGAATAATTCGCCGCCGGCCGTGGCAGTCTACGGACTGATCACGGCAGTCCTACGGACTGCCGTGGACAGTCCGCAAGCTGTCCCACGGACCGGTGGTGGGGTGGTGGGTACGGCCAAGGCCGACCCCCACACACAGCCATTAACAATGAATATAAAGCTTAAACAAAGTTTGAATACTATTTACATTTTTTCGCGGATTTAAATTTTTGCCCAAAAATTTCATAAGTTCGAATATAGATATATATATATATTTATATATATATATATATATATATATATACAGAGATAAGAACATTTTTCAAAGAGAACAGGGAAAAGATACTACTGCATATTTACTGTGTCAAATTGAAAAAAAATAGGACTGTATTAATAAAATGCAGACACAGACCAGAATTTCACACCCAGAGATTTACTGGAAATAAAAATTGTCCCTACCCATATGTATATTTTAATATATATTTTTAAAACAATTTGAGACAGCAAACTACTGTTTGTTCCCAGATTACAATAAAACCCTTTTTAATCAACAACAATTCATAAACCCCAAACAACGATTCAGAAACGCCAATGAATTTCATTAAATAAATAACAATTCTACATTTTCCGATTTAAACATTCTTGAATTAACCATAACCCCAGTAGATTTTTCTTTCTACAATTATTTAATTTTCATCCCTAAATATAAATTTCACACACAGAAAGCAATTCCTATTTAACAGAAAATAACAATTAACAAGAGTAGAACCTGGCGTCCTACGCTTGCAGCAAACTGTAGAAGCCTTGCCCCCCTCTTGCTGCACTATTTCTTTGCTGCAAATCTTCCAGCAACAGATCCAAATCTTCCTTCCTCTTCCCAATTTCTCCAAAACAGAAAAGTACTAAAGACAGAAGAAAATGATTGGAAATAGAATTTTTCCCAGCATTCGAACCAAATCCCCTCAAACAAAGAGAAACTCTTAATAAATTTCATGCCCAGAAGTCCTTTCAATTCCTCTTCCCGTGAATACCAGAGGTCATAATTCAAAATCAAATAATATTTTACCCTAATTTCATTTTGATGTTTTTCCCAAATAACATTTTCATTTTCATGCATTTAAATAAAAAAACTAAATAAATTCTAAATTCATAACATAAACTTTTATTTAAACAAATGTATAAATATGCCTCATTTCCACAATTCTTTATTAAATTTAAAATCAACCATTGAGAGATTCCAAATAAATGCAATGCTTTTATTATTTCTAATATTTATTCATTGCCATATTTAATTATTATTTTATGTTTTTATTTTACCAATTACTTAATTATTTAAATTACCACATAAGACCATTCACTATTTTAGACAAATCATATAATCATACAGAGACCAATGTAACCACACAAATGAAGGAGACTAACATGCACAAACCATAAAGATACAAGACTGTTGACAACTTGGTACGGAATTACTTTTCATGTCACCTCAAATATTCAACTTCTTGCCGTTGGGTTGGTTCTATGCTCGCCCAGACCTACCGAAATAGGTGGAATCGAGTCTTATTCCTGCAAAGCCTGCATCCACAAAGTGATATACAATATACATAAAATCAAAGCATTGTGAGGAGGATTCACAGCGTAGCAGGGCGCTCGCGAACGAGTGATGCTACCTGTCCCCTCACCAAAACATATCATCATAAACTTTTACACCACATCATAAATTACTATTCTATAGTCTATTGCATTCCAAATATCTCCATCAAATGATCATAATAAAATGTCATCACAATATCCATGGCATCATAAGAGTATAGTATAGTCTAAGTTACCACACATAATAGCAACAGTATCAATCACAAATCACAATGTACCAAACAGAAACCACAGTGAATGTCAAAAATCAAATAGTAGCATGAGGGGTATTACATCCTCCCCCCCTAAAATCTGGCTTACTCCTGGAAGCCAATGAAAAGATAAGGATAAGAATCCCTGATACGAGAGGCATCCTCCCAAGTAGCTGAAGCCTCATCATTCGGGTCCCACTGAACCTGCACCTGATCAATCTCTCTGCCTCTGAGGGTAAGTCGCCGACGCTGAAGCACGGCCACGGGCTCGAGTGCCAGCTGCCCGTCCTCGACCTGAAGAGCATTCCAATCCAAAACATGAGTAACATCAGGAAAATATGGTCTAAGAACAGAAACATGAAATACATCGTGGATCCGCGACAAACTGGGTGGCAAAGCTAAACGGTAAGCAACAGGTCCAATCCGCTCCAACACCTCAAAGGGTCCAACAAAACGAGGTGCAAGCTTCGAACCCTTTCCGTAACGAATTGGGCTCTTCCGCGGATGCACTCGAAGGAAAACCCGATCACCAACTACAAATTGCCGATCAACTCTATGAGCATCAGCATACTTTTTCTGTCTATCCTGAGCAGCTACAAGATGCTCCCGAATGCGAGACACCTGCTGCTCCATATCTCTAAGCATCTCGGGCCCAAGAAGCACCCTATCCTCCAATCGATCCCAACTCAAAGGAGTACGACAAGGACGACCATACAAAGCCTGAAAAGGAGCCATACCAATAGAGCTATGGTACCCATTGTTATATGCAAACTCAACCAAATACAGATAGTCCTCCCAACGTGATTGCTGATCCATAACATACATACGAAGCATATCCTCAAGCACCTGGTTGACCCTCTCAGTTTGACCATCAATCTCAGGATGATAAGCAGAACTGAAGTTCAATTTCGTTCCCAGAGACTGCTGCAAAAATGTCCACAATGCAGATGTGAATATCGGATCTCTGTCGGAAATGATCCTCTGCGGAATCCCATGTAATCTAACTATATCATTCATGAACACCTTAGCAACATAAGATGCCCCATATGATGATCGAACAGGAGAAAAATGAGCTACCTTAGTCAATTTGTCCACTGTGACCATAATAGCATCATGTCGTCTAGATGACATAGGCAACCCAACGATGAAATCCATAGAAATAACATCCCATTTCCATTCCGGAACGAGGTGAGGCTGTAGCAACCCTGCTGGATGATGATGTTCAGCCTTCACTCTCTGACATTCAAGACATCGAGCCACAAAATCGGCGATATCCCGCTTCATTCCTGACCAAAAATAGAGCGCACGAAGATCCGCATACATTTTCTTAACTCCAGGATGAGCTGCGTAAGGTGCCCGATGACCTCCTGTCAAAATCAATGTACGAATACCCTCTGAAGAAGGTACATACAACCGCCCAAAGAAACGCAAAGCACCATCCGAATCTAGCGAATAACCAGCAAATTTCCCCTCCAAAGCTCTACCTGATTCCACCTCCGCTTTCACCTCTGAATACCAACTATCTGAAGGAAGGGCTGCAAGAATCTGACTCTTCAAATCCACCTCAAGAGACATTGCAGAAACCTCATGCCTTTGCCGACTTAGAGCGTCAGCCACCACATTTTCCTTACCCTGAATATACTTAACCTCAAAATCGTACTCACACAAAAATTCCATCCACCTCCTCTGCCTTGCATTCAAATTCGGCTGAGTGAAGATGTACTGCAAACTTCGATGATCTGTATGCAACTCAAACCGATGCCCTAACAAAAAGTGCCTCCATCTCACAAGAGCATGAACCACTGCGGCCAATTCAAGGTCATGTGTGGGATAATTGAGTTCATGATCTTTTAACTTCCGAGATTCATAGGCAATCACTCTCCCATCCTGCATTAACACAGCTCCGAGACCCTCCAATGAAGCATCAGTACAAACCACAAAATCACCTGAAGGATCCGGCACTGCCAAAATTGGAGCACTAGTCAGTTTCTCCTTAAGGGTTTGGAATGCCAACTGACACTGCTCTGACCAAAGAAATTTCTTTCCCTTCCGCTGAAGTGAAGTGATGGGATGCGCAATTCTTGAAAAGCCCTGAACGTACCGCCGATAATACCCAGCTAGTCCCATGAAACTGTGAATTTCTGAGACATTAGTGGGCACGGGCCAATCCATGATAGCCTGGATTTTGGCAGGATCAACAGAAATTCCCTCTTCAGAGATCACATGGCCCAAATACTGAACTTCAGTCTTATAAAAGTCACACTTTGCCAAATTGTCATACAATTGATTGTCCCTTAAGCACTGCAAAACCTATTTTAGGTGCACCTCATGCTCCTCCATAGACTTAGAATAAATCAAAATATCATCAAGAAACACGAGGACGAACCTATCCAAGAAAGTTCGGAATACCCCATTCATTAGACTCATAAAGACCGAAGGTGCATTTGTCAACCCGAATGGCATCACTGTGAACTCATAATGACCATACCGTGTACGAAACGCAGTTTTATGAATATCGGCCTCTGCTATCCGCAACTGATGATACCCTGATTTAAGGTCGATCTTGGAAAATACCTTTGCCCCTTTTATCTGATCAAAGAGATCATCAATCCTGGGAAGGGGATAACGATTCTTTACTGTTACCTTGTTCAATTGCCGGTAATTGATACAAAGGCGGAGAGACCCATCCTTCTTTTTGACAAAGATCACTGGTGCTCCCCACGGAGAGACACTAGGGCGGATAAACCCCTTAGCTAACAATTCTTCTAACTGCAGACGAAGCTCTTGGAGCTCCTGAGTGGTCATCCTGTAAGGAGCCCGAGAAATAGGCTCATCCCCAAGCACCAAATCAATCCTGAAATCCACCTCTCGCTTAGGAGGCATACCTGGTATCTCACTAGGGAAGACATCCAAAAATTCTGCAAGAAGAGGGTAATCATTCAAAGACAACTCCCGACTACCCTCCGACTCAAGGTCATTAACCGATATAGCAAAGAGCTGACAACCCTGACGAAAACACCTTTTTAACTGCATCGCTGAGATCATTCTCAAAGAGACAGGCCTCTGAACACCCACAATGTCTACCTCTTTACCAAAATCATCCACACACCGCACTGCTTTACGGCGGCAATCAATCAAAGTACGATGCAAGCTTAGCCAATCCATGCCCAAAACTACATCATAAGAACCAAGTGGAAGGATTCTGAGATCCACCTTAGTTGACATGGCCCCTAACTCTAACCTACAACCTTGCACAAGCTTCTCAACCACAACCTTAGATCCTGAAGCTAACTCAACCTGCCACTTTTCGCTTTGCTTTATTGCCCCCAGTTTACATCGATCAACAACTAAAGGAGAGATAAAAGAATCAGATGCACCAGAATCAAATAGAACTGAAATTTTAAACTTATGTAATGAACTTGTAGTTTCAATGACGGTGCTCTGATGATCCTCCTGCCGATTATCCACTGTTGCGAAGACTCGGTGAGATCTCCCTGCATCTCCTACTGTCGGCTCGGACAATGCTGGTCTCTAACTAAACTCTGAAGCACTCTTTTGAGGACACATCCTAGCAATATGCCCTTGCTGCCCACACGAGAAACATCCAGAACCTCGACCAAAACCTCTTCCCCCGGCTGGAGCATTCGATTGCTGGAAACTCCCACGACTAGGTGCGGACTGAAAACTCAGCGCAGGCTGTCCCAAACTGGTACGGTTCCGGTTTCGATCCTTGCGAAACTGAAATTGACCACCTTGCTGGGAAGTAACATTCTTGTGCTTTGGTTGAGACTGCTGCTGCTGACCCCCTTTTGAAGGCCCAAAATGACTCTTAGAAGGTCCTGCTGACTGAGTCTGACCCCCTTGCGAAACGGTTCTAGGAGCGGGTACATTACCAATCTGTACTCCTACATGATCACCCAAAGCCATGGCCACCCAAAGCCATGGCCAAGTTTTCCTCTACCAAACAAGCCTTCTCAACAGCTACTTCCATGGTATTAGGTTCGAAGACCCTTACACCACCACTGATGCATGCGTTCAAACCTCGAACAAAGTGCTGAACCAACATCCCTTCATCATGGCTAATCCCTGCATACTGCTTTAGTTCATAGAAGCGACGTTCATACTGTTCCACTGACATTGCCATTTGCTTAAGATCGTGGAATTCATCTGCCCTGCGTTGCCTCCAATGATCCGAGAGAAAGCGAGCCTTGAACCTTTCTAAGAAAAGTTCCCAAGTGACCATACTGATATCCATATGCAACTTCTGTTCCTCAAGCTGCCACCAAGTGGACGCAAAACCCCGCAAATGCATAATAGCACATCGAGCCTTGGTATTACTACCATAGGGGTGCATTGCGAAGCATCGGCCCAAATCAATTAACCAGGTCTCGGCTTCCAACCCTCCTCCAGAGCCATCGAAGGTAGGTGGATGAGTTCTCATTAAATCCCTCATATGACCAGCTAATAAAGCATCCTGATCAACTGAAGCTCCCCTGTGCCTTGGAGACCTTTCTCTTTCCCTCACAACCGGCTGATCCCCATTAGGTCTAGGACCCAATCTATCGAGAAGCTCACCCAGCAGATGCTGCAACTACCCATCCAACCCCGGCTGTTCCGAAATCGGTCAACCATCCGACGGATTGTTCTGAGAATTCTGTTGCTCCTCAGACTCAGGACCGTGAGAACTTGGTGGTGAAGGATTCGGTTGGTTGGCCACACGGCCACCACCTCGGCCTCTTCCTCGGCCCCTACCTCTACCTCTACCTCTGCCTCTGGGCATGCTTCTGCACAACAAGACAAAGGTACACATGAGCTCAAGAGCTAACACGCAAAGGTTACCTAGCGGACATAACTACCCAGAGACCCCAGCGTGTGCAACCTTGGCTCTAATACCAAGTTGTAACGCCCGCCAGGCAAGCCCCAAAGAAAAAACAACAAAAGAGCGCAAATAATTTTTTTTAAAACAGGAAGATAAATAATCATCATATCAATATTAAATGATCATATATAACAACAAAATCAACCATGTCCTTTGGGGCCCCCACGAGATTACGTTGAAAATAGACATTACTAAACATCATTCCATAAGATATCAAAAGGAGCTATAATGACATCATAAGATAAGTACATACATAAATTCTATCACAAGATAACCCATAATACATTTCATAGCCAATTAAAATTACAAAGTAAATAATTACATTACATCATCTTTCAATGTTGCATCATCCATAAAGTTACATCTTGAATCCCAAACATGTGGGATGAATACAATATACAAGTTATCAAAATACAATGAGATCAACTGTAATAAATCTTCAACTGGATAGGATTGAAGCCACAAACGCTGATGGGGAACCCAACGGTGTGCGGAGCACGTTCCACCCGACCACCCCCGTGCTAAGAGGTGACAGAGAAGTAACTCCAACCAAGAATAACAACAAAAGGGTACAACCAAATAAAAAGTACCAACATAGATCCATCACACAATACACCAATTAAAAAGAGCAACCAATAACATCAAATCACAATGTCCTAAAGATGCAAGATGATAAACCCAATATAAATGAGATCATACAATACATGCTAAAGATGTAATACTTATAAACCAATTTAAATCAATTCAAACAACAATCTAAATCAATTCCCATACCCCACTTCCAGAGGAACACAATAAAACAACACATGGGCAACTAGGGGAGAGTGTCATCGCATAGTCCTACATGGGCTGTCCTGTGCTCTTCCTCCCAACTGGAGGCGTCGGTCCCATCTATGGCTGTCCTGTGCTCTTCCTCCCAACTGGAGGCGTCGGTCCATAGGGTGACTCATGCGGAGCCGTAGACCTCTCGTGAGGACGAGGCCACGACCTTGCCAACCACGGCCTTCTCAGCCTTCCATTAGTCTGCAGAAGCACTAATGAAGATGAGGCATTCCATTTTTAAAATCTTGCAATGATATTACTACCCAACCCAACCCTCCTAAGTTAATTATTAGGTTTTCACTTATTTACTAACTCACTTGTGGGTTATCTTGAGCTCTTCCCCTTAAACGGGGCGCCGGCCCCCACGAGGAGCCACTCTCCCTAGAGACCCATCAAAAACAAGGGGTTGTACCAGGCCAATCATAATCATCAAAGTATAACAACAAAAGCAATACACGAGGCATAAACCATCTCGCAAGTAAAAATACCATAATAAAATCTTCATAATTCGGTACACCCCATTAATAAAACATAACTCATCAGAAATCAAGGTGAAAAGTATAAAATTCAGAACAAAACATCATCCTCTGGAAGACTAAAGTGTTGACAAAACAAAACGGGTTCCCACATCAAGGAAATAACAATGTCCCAAAACCCAACAATCCAACAAGATTAAATTTTGAAATTAAATAATTAAAAGTGATAACCTATTTAATTCCAAAGCAGATTACAAAATAATTTTCTTTCCTAAAATACAATCGTATTACAAACAGAATTAATAAATAAATAATGCTGTTTAATCAGCAATATCCTTTCAAAGTTTAAAATCCTATAAAACAGATTTATTTCTATTTCACTAATATTTTCATGGAAACAATTTTTGCTTTATTATATTTTTTTCTAAAAAGACAAGAAACAGAATCTAACTATACAGATTTATTTTCTAGATAATAGCTGAGTTACAGAAAATAAAATATAAATCAAAACAGAATGTCTATTAAGCAGATTTAAACAGTATAGATATATTTTCTTCTAAATAACTATTGAATTAACAGAAAAATATCATTTAAATCAGAAACGAAACAGAATATATGCATACATGCCTTTGTTTAACTATTAGCTATATATAACAGAATATATTCATCAAAACGAAATTTAATATATATATATACATATCTGTATACTATACACAGAATCGAATAATATATATATACATTTATTTATTTTTTAAATAGAAAACACAGAATAATTAAATTAACTAATAAATATATATATATGTAAAATATATATATATATATTTACAAAGATAAGTATCCGCACAAAAGAGATTAATATATAAAAATCCGCGGAATAAATAAAAGGCTTAACATATAAAATTCATATGGGAATTTTATTCCCAACGAACACAGCCACGGAATAATTCGCCGCCGGCCGTGGCAGTCTACGGACTGCTCACGGCAGTCCTACGGACTGCCGTGGACAGTCCGCAGGCTGTCCCACGGACCGGTGGCGGGGTGGTGGGTACGGCCAAGGCCGAACCCCACACACAGCCATTAACAATGAATATAAAGCTTAAACAAAGTTTGAATACTATTTACATTTTTCGGCGGATTTAAATTTTTGCCCAAAAATTTCATAAGTTCGAATATAGATATATATATATATATATTTATATATATATATATATATATATACAGAGATAAGAACATTTTTCAAAGAGAACAGGGAAAAGATACTACTGCATATTTATTGTGTCAAATTGAAAAAAAATAGGACTGTATTAATAAAATGCAGACACAGACCAGAATTTCACACCCAGAGATTTACTGGAAATAAAAATTGTCCCTACCCATATGTATATTTTAATATATATTTTTAAAACAATTTGAGACAGCAAACTACTGTTTGTTCCCAGATTACAATAAAACCCTTTTTAATCAACAACAATTCAGAAACCCCAAACAACGATTCAGAAACCCCAAAGAATTTCATTAAATAAATAACAATTCTACATTTTTCGATTTAAACATTCTTGAATTAACCATAACCCCAGTAGATTTTTCTTTCTACAATTATTTAATTTTCATCCCTAAATATAAATTTCACACATAGAAAGCAATTCCTATTTAACAGAAAATAACAATTAACAAGAGTAGAACCTGGCGTCCTACGCTTGCAGCAAACTATAGAAGCCTTGCCCCCCTCTTGCTGCACTATTTCTTTGCTGCAAATCTTCCAGCAACAGATCCAAATCTTCCTTCCTCTTCCCAATTTCTCCAAAATAGAAAAGTACTAAAGACAGAAGAAAATGATTGGAAATAGAATTTTTCCCAGCATTCGAACCAAATCCCTCAAACAAAGAGAAACTCTTAATAAATTTCATGCTCAGAAGTCCTTTCAATTCCTCTTCCCATGAATACCAGAGGTCATAATTCAAAATCAAATAATATTTTACCCTAATTTCATTTTGATGTTTTTCCCAAATAACATTTTCATTTTCATGCATTTAAATAAAAAAACTAAATAAATTCTAAATTCATAACATAAACTTTTATTTAAACAAATGTATAAATATGCCTCATTTCCACAATTCTTTATTAAATTTAAAATCAACCATTGAGAGATTCCAAATAAATGCAATGCTTTTATTATTTCTAATATTTATTCATTGCCATATTTAATTATTATTTTATGTTTTTATTTTACCAATTACTTAATTATTTAAATTACCACATAAGACCATTCACTATTTTAGACAAATCATATAATCATACAGAGACCAATGTAACCACACAAATGAAGGAGACTAACATGCACAAACCATAAAGATACAAGACTGTTGACAACTTGGTACGGAATTACTTTTCATGTCACCTCAAATATTCAACTTCTTGCCGTTGGGTTGGTTCTATGCTCGCCCAGACCTACCGAAATAGGTGGAATCGAGTCTTATTCCTGCAAAGCCTGCATCCACAAAGTGATATACAATATACATAAAATCAAAGCATTGTGAGGAGGATTCACAGCGTAGCAGGGCGCTCGCGAACGAGTGATGCTACCTGTCCCCTCACCAAAACATATCATCATAAACTTTTACACCACATCATAAATTACTATTCTATAGTCTATTGCATTCCAAATATCTCCATCAAATGATCATAATAAAATGTCATCACAATATCCATGGCATCATAAGAGTATAGTATAGTCTAAGTTACCACACATAATAGCAACAGTATCAATCACAAATCACAATGTACCAAACAGAAACCACAGTGAATGTCAAAAATCAAATAGTAGCATGAGGGGTATTACAACATCCATGTGATGCATTGATTTCCTATACAAACAAGAAACCAAAACCATGGTATAGTTCAAAAAATATATGTGCATCATGCACAAAGATCAAGAAAGATTATGATAGTGACAAAATAATAAAGATAATAGCATTAACCTTACCAAATCACTATTGTGTTCAAAGGGTAAAAATAAAACAAGATTAAAATTAAATGGAGGGTTTTAGAGGGATATCATCGAATGCAACAATTTCACCTCCATAAGAATCACAAGAAAAGAGAGGAAAGAAAATGTTTGGGTGGTTGTTTAGGGGATTTCCTTTGTCAAACCTTGTATTGGTCTTTCAAATTCCATGGATATAGACTTTTGAAATGAAAATAATAAATGTTGTGCAAAATAAAAAGCTAAACAATAATGGTAGAATATAAATTGAATGTAATCCTAAATGCAAGCACTACTAGCACTTAAGAATGAAAATCCCACATGGAAGAGAGGAATAATGAAACAAGAAAAATTTCACCTCAAGAGCTTGGATATGCCAAGAAGGAAACTATCAATTACTACAATTTGTTATCAGAACCATATGAATTCTACTTCACAATGAAAAATATTATTTACATGCACAATAAATTGGTCAAAGCTTCATGAAATAACCATGAAGGAAGCTAGTTTTTGCTTGAGAGATAATTTTTTTCCAAATTTTTCTTAAAATTCTAGAATGGATCTTCTTTTTCCAAATTGGCAAGAGTAGAGGGAAAAAAGGGTTGAATAACTACTCAAATAGTTCATAGAGTTGTTACCTTCCAAGTGCAAGGGATGGCATGGAAAGAGTAATGCTAAAATGGCAACTAGAATCATGAACATTTGTGAACTTCTAGCACATCACATGGATGTACATGGGTATACTCCCATATAAGAAAATTATATTTAGAAAAATTACAAAGAGACAAGATCATTACAAAATTACAAGAAATATGATACCAAAGTGCTAACATCTTGAATTTAGGACAATTCATATCTAGACACCAAAGTGAGTACAAGATATTATGTGAAATTGCAAGGGTATGCATTTTTTACATTACACGAGGATAATTAGGCACAAAGTGGGAGAATGTTTATAATAAAGATTGATGATAAAAATTTCCAAATGTGTTCAAGGCCTCAAAATATTGAATCACAACTAAATCCAAATTGAACTAAAATTTCTTATCATTTTTTAGATGAGTGATTTGCTAGGAAGAAAGAAGATTGTCAAAAAGAAAAGTTACACAAAGGAAATCCTCAAATTAAATTTCATCTATGTCAACCAAACCTCTCCTAACAACATTCATTTTTATGTCTTCACCTATGAGAAGATATCGCAAAGAATAATTGCTTGAAATAAGATTTATTTTCTTCATAGGGACCCATGTAGTGTGAAGTATTAGAGTTAGGTATCCACTACTTAAAAGAGCATGTAAATGTAAATAGTGCCTTTCCTTTCCCCTTACCTAATTTTGAAGGAGTAGATTTACCATATGAATAGGAAGATGATAAACTAATGTGGTCCTTCTAGAGATTTTTCAACTAATCAATCTACTTATCATAACACTAATGCTTACCATGACCAACTTTATTGCAATAAGAACAAGTTGGTCTTTCCTTCTCTTGAAAATCCCCTTTCTTAAGAGAGGATTGTGATTCCACTCATGAAGTAGGTGAATATTATGTTCTATCCTTTTCTAACTTACACTTAGATTAACTATGCTTCTTATCAAGATTTCTTAACTCTTTCTAACTCTTAAGTTGATTGTCCACCAAATCTAGTGATATGGATTGCTTAAGAAGACCTATTGTGAATAAATTTTTGTAGTCATGCACTGATTTTGTTTAGAATGAATCAAATGTGAGAATAGTATATGCCTATCCCATAGTCAACCAATGAGTGTGAAAGATAGAATTAAATGCAACATATTGATAACCAAGTTTTCTTAGTACATTGAAATTCAATTGTACATTTTTTTGTTAATACCATAACATTTGAGTTGTGCTCTTAGATCATTGATCTTAGTTACATAATATTGAATATTATTAAAAAAAAATAGGATTTAGGTTTATAAATCATTATCTATTTGATAGCCCCTAATATCATTATTTTGACCCTATAATTTTGCAAGTTTATCCCATCCCTCAGTAGGTGTTGCAGACTTTAATGTGAAAAAGAGGACCAAGAGAAACAAATGTATGAAAATATCTAATTTCTTTAATATTTTCAATGATATATTCCCTCTTTTATTTAGCTTTTGTTGGTTCTATAAAAAAAATCCAATGTATAAGGGATATAATTTTCACTTGTTAAAATATTCCATACCTTTTCTTTCCAAGTTGAATAGCTATATGGAGTTAAGTAAGGGATGCTAGGATGAAATAACACAAATAAAAAGTTCAAAATAAAATAATAAAAATTACATGAAAACCTTCTTGGTGATCTAATCTGTAAGCCCCAAATCCTTAAGGTTTGGTAATCTTCAAAGTGACAAGGGTTTCAAACCTAGAAAGATCACCACAAACTTGTCTTTAGGTTGGGTAGCTAAGGACAAATGCTTGAGGTGGGTAAGACCTTCACTTTTGGCTCTGCAAGAACAAGGGGGTTTCCCTATGGTGTTGAATTTCTTATTGAAAAGATGATTGAACACTGCCTCACAACAAAATATACCCATTGCATAGTGTATCCCAATACAAGTGTCACAATATACCTATATTCTAGTTTGGAGATGCAAGTCTTGGCACCTTATTAACATATAATCTTCCATATAAGTGTTTGATAATGTGTTTATGATGGACCCTTGTGTTATATTAAATCATACATGGCACTAGAACACACAAAAAAATAAAAATAAAAGGTTTTTAAGTTGATGTATTTAGAGTGTGTTGAGGATGATGGGAGAGAAAGTTAGTCATAGACTAGTGCCTTTATCCATTGGGCTGCTGAAAATAAGGTGAAATAAATTTGTAATATTAACTTATGTATGTGAATTCAACAATGGAGACAAATCAACTGTTTTATTAAAATTTAGTCAACTTTATTAAAACATAACTGATTTGTGATTTGGAATACCGTTGATTAAAATATTTTAAGGAATTTAACAATGGAGACAAATCAATTATGTTTTAATCAACTGAAAAAGATAAAGTTCCATTTATGGGGGGTTAAGCATGTATGTGAATTCAAATTTGAAAATAATATTTCCAAATCAAATAATATTTATGTGATTGCACATTCATCACAATAGAAAAATCAACAAACAAAATATGACACCAGATTTACTTGGAGAAACCCTTTTAGGAAAAAACTCCACATGAGAAAAGAGGTCAAGTATATTATTAATCTTCACAAGGGAGATACACCATAATACACTTCAATGTTGATTTATGATCAACTTGGATGCTTCCATACACCTACAAATAACTCAATATGAAACTATCATCCAATGGATTTAATATATAGAACTTGTGGGAGGTAAAAACACAATAGTAAACCAAAACAAAAGGTACAAAAACTACTTGCAAAACCCTACGCCCCATTCTCGAAAGACCAAGATTCATGATAAAATATTAATTAAAATACACAAGGCTCCAACATGAGCATCTAACCCATAGCCTTTTCAACTTCTACCTTTCAAGATGCTCCGATGACTTTTCAACTTCCTGATGGAACACCAATGGACACCTCTTTCCCTCCAAACTTGGGTACCTTATTGAATCAATTGAGTTTTGTCTCCATTGTTACATCCTACATCCTACATAGTTTATTTGTGATTTGGAAATAAAGTAATATAATGATTTTCTCTCCTTTGTAATCATGAACTAAGATAAATTCCATTTATGGGGGGTTAAGCATGTCTCTTAAAAAATATTTACATCTTTTTGTTGTCAAGCTAACCTTAGAGAACTATTTTCCTGGAAACAAGGGATAGAGAATCATGACCTTGAGTAGGATCTACTACCCTATCTTCTAGGACTCGTTCTTGAGCCAAGTGACTATAATCAGAAGAATGCATGGTTTAACAATAATGACATGTTTTATGGACTAATATATCATACTATATTTTAGGATATTCTACATCATGTAGAGAACACTGAGTGTCCTTTCATTGCTTGGACCATCACTCAACAATTTTATGGAGACATTGGATCTTCATCTAAAAGTGATGTTTCCTTGGATAACCAGGCTATTGTGGATGATACTGAGACTTATGTTTCCTCATCCTGTGTGGATGATCAATTCATTGATACCCCATCTCAATCACCTATTGCAACTTTAGATTCCAGATATGCTTCTTTGAAAGCTTACAGTGATTCATTGCAGTAGGATCATTTATGTCTTCTAGATTTATTCCATTGGGACCAATTTCTACCAGACATCTCTTACTTGTTTGTAGAGTCCCTCATTTCAGATCTAGATGACACTATTGAGGACATACGTCTTCTCTTTGAAGACAACTCTTTGGTCTTCGCATTTGTTTCTACCTCTGATTTCAGTGTTGCTTCTTTGAAAGTTCCCAGTGATTCTTTGCAGCAAGACATGCATTTTCTTTCAAATTCAACTTTGTTAGATGATCTCTTGACAAGTATTTCAGACTTGTTTATGGAGACACATATTGTAGATTTGGGAAATAGCTTGCATACACCTTTGGCTTTGTTTCTTCCTAAAGGAGGAACATTGTTCGATGATCGTGGATCATCTTCTACATCCAGTTTTGGATGTATCTACCATTGGACCTCTTTGGGGGTGCTACTTAGTCCTCTTCTTCTCCTCTCTCTATTCTAGGGGGTGTTCTCTCTCTATTTGTTGGGGGGGGAGGGGGCTTCTTCTTCTTTGGGGGGAATTTGATATGTACATGGGTACCTAACATGGCCTCATTTTCCAGGACTCATCATCTTTTACATCCTCCTAAGTTGCGCTTAAGGGGGAGTTTGTGTAGGTTTTTATTTTTCTAGTGGGTTAATTTATTTTCCCTTAGTCCTAGGTTTTTCCTACACTTTATTAAGCTTTCTTAAGATAATAAAGTGAGTTTATAATTTAATAACTAGGAGATAAATGATGTATCCCCTTCCTTAAAGGGTGGAATACTTTCCACTTTTGGTGGCCATCTCCATTTTTGGTGGTTAATTCCTATTGGTTGGATTTGCCACCTCCATCATGTCCTTAATTATATATAAACTCACTACCTAGCTTGTATTTTCATTCATTCTCTTTTATCGTTGCATACTTTGACATACATGCAACTTGATGCATGTAGTCACTATTTTGTAGATCTGCTTTGAGATCCTAATGCAATCTTGTCATCTTGGATTTGCACATCTCTTGGAATCACGAGTCTGTAATTGTGTTATTTCATTTATAGTTTTATAGCTTATCTCTCTCATAGAAGATCTTGGTTATTCAATCTATTTTAGATTTCTAACAAGAACATAAGGACAATTCTATGAACCATTAGATCATGCAAGACCTATGATATACTCAAGCTCCTCTAAAGTATCGTCATCAAAGGGTATGCTATCTACATTTGCAAGAGGAATGAGATAATATATAGTAGGATCCCGTGGGAATTGAAAGATATGAGGGTCTCCATAGATCTCCCAAAGTTGATTCCAAAGTGTGTGGGGACAATCAATGTCTGATATAGCACACATAGTATCAAGATCAATAAGATCAACACTACAAAATGATCACTAATAACACCACATGTTGACTAACTCCCTAGTGTGTTTGGTGTAGGTATGAGTCCATAAAGATAAGGCAAAAGATCAAGCCACCTAAGATGTGTTAGAATATTGTGTCGCCAAGACTGATTCTTATCATTTTTCAAGATGACCATAGAAAGATGAATAAAAAACTCACGATACTTTATCAAATGAAAAAATTGGAGATTAATAACCTCATTACATGTAAAGCAGATCAAATCAAGACATCTCATGCAAACATATCCTTTCCATGTGCCAAAATGTCCAAGTAATTGACATAAATGTAAAATAAATAAAAAATGAATAAAGTATACTTGGAGAAGATTATGAAAAAAGTGAATGTATAGATCTCAAGAGTTCTAAAATACATTTCCAATACCGCAAAAATTGGAGATACAAGTGAAAAGTTATGAGCTTGGAAGTAGAAATTGATGATCTAAATTTGATTGAGAATAAAATAAACCAGTAGCAATGTTTGGTGATGAGACCTACACAATTGGAAAGTACACAAAACTAGCTTTCTGACAATATCTCATTTGCCTGATTTTGGCACTGTATGTCCAAGTCATGACAAAAAAAACTCTTTTAGGGAAAATGGGGGCTAGTAGGCAACCATACGATTGACATCATGCTGATGTTAGCATGATGTTACCAAATATTCCTGAAATATTCTCTTCACCAAAAAAAGGACTTTGTCAGAATATGCCAAAAAAGGCTTGGAATATTCTGTGAAAGTTGACAAAATACTCCATAAGGAATATCTGAGGAATATATTGTTTCAGATTGTGTCGATCACCAAAAAAGTTCTTTCACCACAAAGATTGCCAGGTAGATGCCAAAAAGATATATTCTTGGGAGTGAGTGAAATATTTTGCTATCTTGTTCACTGTTGGGGAGGATTGGAGCGTCGGTAGGGTGCTACACTGGTCGTTGATTGAAACCTATTGTTAACAGTAAGTGTAAAGATGTTGGCATTCCATGGTACTCCCATGTAGGGCTTGACCTACAATGTGTAATAGGTATGCTACCTAAAGGCAATAAATGGTTGCCTTTTATTATTATTTTTTGCTTTTTTATTTAATTTTTCTACAACTTTTTTGAAATATAAATTTCTAGAAAAATATGAAACCCAAATAAAATCATACTAGTCAGGTCGTACAGCTGACGCAGGGCTTGAAAAAATTGCCTGGAGATCTATGCAACCATAAAAAAATGTTTTTTTTTTTGCAACTGCTCTAATTTTGGTGAATTGGTAGCCCTTTTTAGAGTTTTGGGTAGTTCTAGATCCAACGGTGATGCTTATTTTGCTCCAATATTAGCCAATTTTTCCTTCAAGGCCAAATCTCTTAGAATTCAGACAAGAAGTCACATATTTGGTGCTCTGATACCATGTGTTGGAGTTGATAGTGAACCCCATAACTCTTAGGAATCACTTGTAACCAAAACATTTATCACATCTGAAAAGAAAAAACAATGATTGTGTTATGCAACCTTGAAAAGAGAATTGATCCACACAAGCATCTGATATGTCTTCTGTATTGAATGTGGATGTGAATGTCTAAGTCTTAATGATTACAATGTACAATAATGAATTCTTATAAAAGAAAAAAGAAAACCCTAGATGAGTATTTGATTAGATTGTGACAAGTGTCCTAATCCTATGTAATGGGACAACTTGATCTATAACAGCTCAAACTTATAATAAAAAATCACTCCTAATTTTAGCTTAAGTAATTAAAGTAATAAGGGATCTAATAATTAATTAATGACTAATTAATCATTATGTAATTATCCTAATTACTCCAACATGATCTAGGAGTGGTGTAAAGTCAACAATTGAAGATATTGATGGTGTATATATGGCGACTAAATTCAAAGGAACCATTGTAGTAGATGAAACATAATGAGTAGTGTTGGTAGTCTAACAACATTGAAATGGGTTAGTATCTACTTTGATTACAAAATTCTTGCCTTCATAGTTGAACTTTTAGACTAATGAAGACAAGATGGAAGTGCCCCATCACATGAATCCATGGTCTACCATGAAGAAGATTATAAAAAAGGTTCCTTGGCATGAAATGGACCATAGTAGGGAGGGTGATGGGTCTCAATGATATAGGTATTGTAATGGTTTCTTAGGGTCTCGACCAATATTATCAAAACCCTTAATAAAAACATCATAGGAAGAAAGATTAGAGGCATCCATGTGGATTCATCTTAGAAAATCAAGACTACAAACATTAAATATAAAATCACTATCGATTAAGGTCCACTTGATGCTTATAGAGATGATATTAGTTGTGATGAAAAGAGGAAGGTTTTGTTATTGAACCTCATAAGAAGGAAGCTCAAATGGAAGAAATGTGATTTATTGTATTAAAATAAATGTAATTGATTAGAGTAGAAGCTTTAGGTGGCTTAAAAAAACAAGGAAAACGAATATTTTTTAAGGCCTTTTGAAGCATATTGCAATGAGAAGGGGAAGTTTGAATAATCTCCCAAAGAGAGGTCTTAACTTGAGTGGCTTGAAATTGCTCATACTCCTTGGTGGTCTTAATAAGAAGATAAGGATATGATGGAGGAAGAAAGGTAGGAACAAGATTAGTGAGCTTGCTTTGTTGAATATTATAAGTATGTCCCACTGCATTAGGGTGATCCCACAATACTAGTTTACAATTTTTGGCCAAACTAGAAACTGAACTGATTTTTTATAACTAAATCTTCACTTTCGGGCACCTATAGTGGCTAAACCATGAGGAATTTGGAGATGATGCAAACTACTGATTTGTGATATTTTGTTTGTAGATTCTAAATTTATTTTTTTCATTTTTTTGGAATCGGGTTGCACTTCTTTTTCCATCTCCTTCGAAAACTAGTTTTTATCAGTAAACACCATTTTTAAGGAGTGATGCTCACCATATACAACATAACTTTTTTCTATGAAAGATAAAATTTTAATTTTTTTGAATTTAGATTTGTAACTATGATATCTAACCCTTTCATTTGGTTTCATAGTGTTTTATTGAATATTTTTTCCTTAATCAAGTTTCGAAGTCAAACCAATTACAATTCAAACATAGGCACACCGTATACAACATAACTTTTTTTATTTGTATCAAAATTCAATTTTTTTTACTGTATCAAGGACATGAATACCTAGCCTGCACATATTTTTTAGAATTTAATTTTGATAACCTACTATTTTTCCACATGTCCAGAACAAAGAGCTTTGATTTTCGGTGAAAAACCTATGTTTAATCAAACTAAAAAAAAAAATACATAATAAAACCAAAACATATTAAAATTATATTCAATAGATAGCTCATTCTGAGGACTACCATCATCTAGTTGGGTCTGTGAAGTCTCCTCCATTTTCATCCTCAACTTGAGCTTCGAAGGGAAAAATTATAGAGAAATTTGGTGCTAGAGGGGGAGAAGGCGGGGAGTAGGGGGAAAAGGGGGGTTCGAATGAACCTAGGTTCAAGTGAACCCCCTCTTTTCCATTGTCTTCATCAAAAAAATTGCATAAAAAGTGGGACCCATCATTTAATATGGTTCGCTCAAACCAAGGTCCATTCGAACACCCCAATTTGTGTGAACCCTTAAAAAGAAAAAAAATCATATGAGCATTTTTGCAATTTTCCTTCCTCACTGAAATTGTAAACTAGTTTTGTGGGTTTACCCATTAAAGTTAGTAAGAAAGGGAACCATAGATGAAACCTAAGTAGAAGAGAAGGATGAAGCAAGAGGACTTACCACTAAAGAGTTGCTAGACTCATCAAGAAAATCTCAAATAATAAGAATTGAACAAGAAGGGGTGAATGGATCAAACACCCCATGCACAATAATTCTAGGAAGAATCGAAGAAGTTGCACCTTTAATGTTGATGGATTTTTTAAGTGTCCCCATAGTGGATACACTAATTCTATTAACAAAGCACACATAAACCGAAAGAGTTTTTGAGTTAGAAGTAGGTGTAGGAGTCGAAATAGTGTGTTCAAGATCTCTTCGCACATCAGTCAATGTGGGATGAGAGACTATATCTAAAAATGCATCATCATTAAGGGGGGAGTATTAGCATGAAGAGTAGGAAAGGTGATGCTAAGAAAGTGATTGATAATTTCATCATCCCATGAAATATCCTTAGTAGTAGCAGGGGTTTTGGTAGAGAGCTCAAGAGAATAAAGTGACATTGAAAGAGCTAAGTTGTTGTTGCTTGCATGAGACAAAGTACCATTGTTATGAACTTTTTTAGCAAAGCTATAAAGTGATGTAAGAAAGCATGACATGTCTACTTTGAAACATAGGAGAGAAAATTAAGAAAGGTGTAGACAAATTTGGTTGAAGGTTGCCATTTTTCTCCTTTATGACTACAAAACAAGATTTAGAGCAATGCCTTGAAAAAAATTGTGGAAAGAAAAATTTGGTTTTATTTTTAGAAGAAAATGGAACAAAAAAAAGAAAAAAAAAATTGTTTCCAATTTTCAAGTTCACCAAAAGCTAATATAAAATTTTAAGTTACTTCAAATCTATATTACAATTAATGTGCAGTAGGTTATAAAGTTGCAACCTTATGCAATCTAGCAAGAACTAAAAAACCAAGTTCACAATAAGGAAGCAAAAATCAAGATGTAGCTAGTAATAAAATCGAGCAGTTAGTTGTCCAAGACATTATCATGTGTCACAAATGTTTGTGCAATGCATTGTCATCCCAATTATGCATTGGCATTCAAAAAATTTGCAAAACTCAAAACCCCATAAAAATTCTAAAAACTACCTACACATAAGGTCAAATAAAAACAAGATAGCATAAGATATACCAAAAACAAACAACAACTAGTAGACTAGAAAACAATATAAATTGATGATTTTAAATAAAATAAATGAAATGGAAAAGAGGAAGCAAAAGGAACAACAAACTTCCATGTGTTTAAAGGCTTTCAAGAACCTACAATCTAAAGAGGGAAGAAAAGGAGTGGTTGCATAAAAGCTTGCCTTTAAGTCAAGCCCCTATTTTGGTTTTTCAATCTCCATGGACAAACCGAGATAGAAAAATAGAATTTGAGAGTGTGTGCTCTTAGACTTTGTGCGTTTATAAATAAAAAATAATGATTAATGAAACTAGTGATGTAAAATCCCTAGTCTACAACAATGAACACCCTGGTGTGTTTGGAAAGATAACGGAAATGAAGATAAAGCTCCCAATGTGCCAATAGAGGTGTTCACAACAAAAAATATGTACAACAATAATAATAACAATGACAATGGACACAAATTTGAACAATATCACCTATAAATCAGAATAGTTGTCTTCAATGGCAACAAGACCTCATGAAAACAATGTTGGACCAACAAGAGTGCTCAAGAATGTTGTAGATGGTTGTAGAAGAGCTCAAGCTTGCATGAGGAATGAGGATTCCAATTGTGGAAGAATGAGAGGGAAGTTCTTTAAACACTCTAACATAGAAAGGTGTATGTTCAACTTCCAAAACTAGGTAGACAACAATTGCAAAAAAAATTTTGGAAGTTGAAGGAACATTGGCAAGTCAAAAAATAGATGTTATGCAACTCTACAACCAGAGGATGTCCATGTGTCACACTAGCATCCACGTACAACACACTCAAGCACTTTACAAGCTAGGAACATAACATAAAATAAACACAATGTTTGCAGTAGGAGTGAGTAAAAGGCGAGGGTAGGCTAAAATGAACCACTGCGGCCAATTCAAGGTCATGTGTGGGATAATTGAGTTCATGATCTTTTAACTTCCGAGATTCATAGGCAATCACTCTCCCATCCTGCATTAACACAGCTCCGAGACCCTCCAATGAAGCATCAGTACAAACCACAAAATCACCTGAAGGATCCGGCACTGCCAAAATTGGAGCACTAGTCAGTTTCTCCTTAAGGGTTTGGAATGCCAACTGACACTGCTCTGACCAAAGAAATTTATTTCCCTTCCGCTAAAGTGAAGTGATGGGATGCACAATTCTTGAAAGGCCCTGAACGTACCGCCGATAATACCCAGCTAGTCCCATGAAACTGTGAATTTCTGAGACATTAGTGGGCACGGGCCAATCCATGATAGCCTGGATTTTGGCAGGATCAACAGAAATTCCCTCTTCAGAGATCACATGGCCCAAATACTGAACTTCAGTCTTATAAAAGTCACACTTTGCCAAATTGGCATACAACTGATTGTCCCTTAAGCACTGCAAAACCTGTTTTAGGTGCACCTCATGCTCCTCCATAGACTTAGAATAAATCAAAATATCATCAAGAAACACGAGGACGAACCTATCCAAGAAAGTTCGGAATACCCCATTCATTAGACTCATAAAGACCGAAGGTGCATTTGTCAACCCGAATGGCATCACTGTGAACTCATAATGACCATACCGTGTACGAAACGCAGTTTTATGAATATCGGCCTCTGCTATCCGCAACTGATGATACCCTGATTTAAGGTCGATCTTGGAAAATACCTTTGCCCCTTTTATCTGATCAAAGAGATCATCAATCCTGGGAAGGGGATAACGATTCTTTACTGTTACCTTGTTCAATTGCCGGTAATCGATACAAAGGCGGAGAGACCCATCCTTCTTTTTGACAAAGATCACTGGTGCTCCCCACGGAGAGACACTAGGGCGGATAAACCCCTTAGCTAACAATTCTTCTAACTGCAGACGAAGCTCTTGGAGCTCCTGAGTGGTCATCCTGTAAGGAGCCCGAGAAATAGGCTCAGCCCCAGGCACCAAATCAATCCTGAAATCCACCTCTCGCTTAGGAGGCATACCTGGTATCTCACTAGGGAAGACATCCAAAAATTTTGCAAGAAGAGGGTAATCATTCAAAGACAACTCCCGACTACCCTCCGACTCAAGGTCATTAACCGATATAGCAAAGAGCTGACAACCCTGACGAAAACACCTTTTTAACTGCATCGCTGAGATCATTCTCAAAGAGACAGGCCTCTGAACACCCACAATGTCTACCTCTTTACCAAAATCATCCACACACCGCACTGCTTTACGGCGGCAATCAATCAAAGCACGATGCGAGCTTAGCCAATCCATGCCCAAAACTACATCATAAGAACCAAGTGGAAGGATTCTGAGATCCACCTTAGTTGACATGGCCCCTAACTCTAACCTACAACCTTGCACAAGCTTCTCAACCACAACCTTAGATCCTGAAGCTAACTCAACCTGCCACTTTTCGCTTTGCTTTATTGCCCCCAGTTTACATCGATCAACAACTAAAGGAGAGATAAAAGAATCAGATGCACCAGAATCAAATAGAACTAAAATTTTAAACTTATGTAATGAACTTGTAGTTTCGATGACGGTGCTCTGATGATCCTCCTGCCGATTATCCACTGTTGCGAAGACTCGGTGAGATCTCCCTGCATCTCCTACTGTCGGCTCGGACAATGCTGGTCTCTGACTAAACTCTGAAGCACTCTTTTGAGGACACATCCTAGCAATATGCCCTTGCTGCCCACACGGGAAACATCCAGAACCTCGACCAAAACCTCTTCCCCCGGCCGGAGCATTCGATTGCTGGAAACTCCCACGACTAGGTGCGGACTGAAAACTCAGCGCAGGCTGTCCCGAATTGGTACGGTTCCGGTTCCGATCCTTGCGAAACTGAAATTGACCACCTTGCTGGGAAGTAACATTCTTGTGCTTTGCTTGAGACTGCTGCTGCTGACCCCCTTTTGAAGGCCCAAAACGACTCTTAGAAGGTCCTGCTGACTGAGTCTGACCCCCTTGCGAAACGGCTCTAGGAGCAGGTACATTACCAATCTGTACTCCTACATGACCACCCAAAGCCATGGCCAAGTTTTCCTCTACCAAACGAGCCTTCTCGACAGCTACTTCCATTATCTTAGGTTCGAAGACCCTTACACCACCACTGATGCGTGCATTCAAACCTCGAACAAAGTGCTGAACCAACATCCCTTCATCATGGCTAATCCCTGCATACTGCTTTAGTTCATAGAAGCGACATTCATACTGTTCCAATGACATTGCCATTTGCTTAAGATCGTGGAATTCATCTGCCCTGCGTTGCCTCCAATGATCCGAGAGAAAGCGAGCCTTGAACCTTTCTAAGAAAAGTTCCCAAGTGACCATACTGATATCCATATGCAACTTCTGTTCCTCAAGCTGCCACCAAGTGGACGCAAAACCCCGCAAATGCATAATAGCACATCGAGCCTTGGTATTACTACCATAGGGGTGCATTGTGAAGCATCGGCCCAAATCAATTAACCAGGTCTCGGCTTCCAACCCTCCTCCAGAGCCATCGAAGGTAGGTGGATGAGTTCTCATTAAATCCCTCATATGACCAGCTAATAAAGCATCCTCATCAACTGAAGATCCCCTGTGCCTTGGAGACCTTTCTCTTTCCCTCACAACCGGCTGATCCCCATTAGGTCTAGGACCCAATCTATCGAGAAGCTCACCCAGCAGATGCTGCAACTGCCCATCCAACCCCGGCTGTTCCGAAATCGGTCAACCATCCGACGGATTGTTCTGAGAATTCTGTTGCTCCTCAGACTCAGGACCGTGAGAACTTGGTGGTGAAGGATTCGGTTGGTTGGCCCCACGGCCACCACCTCGGCCTCTTCCTCGGCCCCTACCTCTACCTCTACCTATGCCTCTGGGCATGCTTCTGTACAACAAGACAAAGGTACACATGAGCTCAAGAGCTAACACGCAAAGGTTACCTAGAAGACATAACTACCCAGAGACCCCAGCGTGTGCAACCTTGGCTCTAATACCAAGTTGTAACGCCCGCCAGGCAAGCCCCAAAGAACAAACAACAAAAGAGCGCAAATAATTTTTTTTTAAAACAGGAAGATAAATAATCATCATATCAATATTAAATGATCATATATAACAACAAAATCAACCATTTCCTTTGGGGCCCCCACGAGATTACGTTGAAAATAGACAATACTAAACATCATTCCATAAGATATCAAAAGGAGCTATAATGACATCATAAGATAAGTACATACATAAATTCTATCACAAGATAACCCATAATGCATTTCATAGCCAATTAAAATTACAAAGTAAATAATTACATTACATCATCTTTCAATGTTGCATCATCCATAAAGTTACATCTTGAATCCCAAACACGTGGGATGAATACAATATACAAGTTATCAAAATACAATGCGATCAACTGTAATAAATCTTCAACTGGATAGGATTGAAGCCACGAACGCTGATGGGGAACCCAACGGTGTGCGGAGCACGTTCCACCCGACCACCCCCGTGCTAAGAGGTGACAGAGAAGTAACTCCGACCAAGAATAACAACAAAAGGGTACAACCAAATAAAAAGTACCAACATAGATCCATCACACAATACACCAATTAAAAAGAGCAACCAATAACATCAAATCACAATGTCCTAAAGATGCAAGATGATAAACCCAATATAAATGAGATCATACAATACATGCTAAAGATGTAATACTTATAAACCAATTTAAATCAATTCAAACAACAATCTAAATCAATTCCCATACCCCACTTCCAGAGGAACACAATAAAACAACACATGGGCAACTAGGGGAGAGTGTCATCGCATAGTCCTACATGGGCTGTCATGTGCTCTTCCTCCCAACTGGAGGCGTCGGTCACATCTATGGCTGTCCTGTGCTCTTCCTCCCAACTGGAGGCGCCGGTCCATAGGGTGACTCATGCGGAGCCGTAGACCTCTCGTGAGGACGAGGCCACGACCTTGCCAACCACGGCCTTCTCAGCCTTCCATTAGTCTGCAGAAGCACTAATGAAGACGAGGCATCCATTTTTAAAATCTTGCAATGATATTACTACCCAACCCAACCCTCCTAAGTTAATTATTAGGTTTTCACTTATTTACTAACTCACTCGTGGGTTATCCTGAGCTCTTCCCCTTAAACGGGGCGCCGGCCCCCACGAGGAGCCACTCTCCCTAGAGACCCATCAAAAACAAGGGGTTGTACCAGGCCAATCATAATCATCAAAGTATAACAACAAAAGCAATACACGAGGCATAAACCATCTCGCAAGTAAAAATACCATAATAAAATCTTCATAATTCGGTACACCCCATTAATAAAACATAACTCATCAGAAATCAAGGTGAAAAGTATAAAATTCAGAACAAAACATCATCCTCTGGAAGACTAAAGTGTTGACAAAACAAAACGGGTTCCCACATCAAGGAAATAACAATGTCCCAAAACCCAACAATCCAACAAGATTTTAAATTTCGAAATTAAATAATTAAAAGTGATAACCTATTTAATTCCAAAGCAGATTACAAAATAATTTTCTTTCCTAAAATACAATCGTATTACAAACAAAATTAATAAATAAATAATGCTGTTTAATCAGCAATATCCTTTCAAAGTTGAAAATCCTATAGAACAGATTTATTTCTATTTCACTAATATTTTCATGGAAACAATTTTTGCTTTTTTATATTTTTTTCTAAAAAGACAAGAAACAGAATCTAACTATACAGATTTATTTTCTAGATAATAGCTGAGTTACAGAAAATAAAATATAAATCAAAACAGAATGTCTATTAAGCAGATTTAAACAGTATAGATATATTTTCTTCTAAATAACTATTGAATTAATAGAAAAATATCATTTAAATCAGAAACGAAACAGAATATATGCATACATGCCTTTGTTTAACTATCAGCTATATATAACAGAATATATTCATCAAAACGAAATTTAATATATATATACATATCTGTATACTGTACACAGAATCGAATAATATATATATCCATTTATTTTTTTTTAAAACAGAAAACACAGAATAATTAAATTAATTAATAAATATATATATATATATGTAAAATATATATATATATATACATATATATATATATATATATTTACAAAGATAAGTATCCGCACAAAAGAGATTAAAATATAAAAATCCGCGGAATAAATAAAAGGCTTAACATATAAAATTCATATGGGAATTTTATTCCCAACGAACACAGCCACAGAATAATTCGCCGCCGGCCGTGGACAGTCCGCAGGCTGTCCCACGGACCGGTGGCGGGGTGGTGGGTACGGCCAAGGCCGACCCCCACACACAGCCATTAACAATGAATATAAAGCTTAAACAAAGTTTGAATACTATTTACATTTTTCGGCGGATTTAAATTTTTGCCCAAAATTTTCATAAGTTCGAATATAGATATATATATATATATATACAGAGATAAGAACATTTTTCAAAGAGAACAGGGAAAAGATACTACTGCATATTTACTGTGTCAAATTGAAAAAAAATAGGACTGTATTAATAAAATGCAGACACAGACCAGAATTTCACACCCAGAGATTTACTGGAAATAAATATTGTCCCTACCCATCTGTATATTTTAATATATATTTTTAAAACAATTTGAGACAGCAAACTACTGTTTGTTCCCAGATTACAATAAAACCCTTTTTAATCAACAACAATTCAGAAACCCCAAACAACGATTCAGAAACCCCAAAGAATTTCATTAAATAAATAACAATTCTACATTTTCCGATTTAAACATTCTTGAATTAACCATAACCCCAGTAGATTTTTCTTTCTACAATTATTTAATTTTCATCCCTAAATATAAATTTCACACACAGAAAGCAATTCCTATTTAACAGAAAATAACAATTAACAAGAGTAGAACCTGGTGTCCTACGCTTGCAGCAAACTGTAGAAGCCTTGCCCCCCTCTTGCTGCACTATTTCTTTGCTGCAAATCTTCCAGCAACAGATCCAAATCTTCCTTCCTCTTCCCAATTTCTCCAAAACAAAAAAGTACTAAAGACAGAAGAAAATGATTGGAAATAGAATTTTTCCCAGCATTCGAACCAAATCCCCTCAAACAAAGAGAAACTCTTAATAAATTTCATGCCCAGAAGTCCTTTCAATTCCTCTTCCCGTGAATACCAGAGGTCATAATTCAAAATCAAATAATATTTTACCCTAATTTCATTTTGATGTTTTTCCCAAATAACATTTTCATTTTCATGCATTTAAATAAAAAAACTAAATAAATTCTAAATTCATAACATAAACTTTTATTTAAACAAATGTATAAATATGCCTCATTTCCACAATTCTTTATTAAATTTAAAATCAACCATTGAGAGATTCCAAATAAATGCAATGCTTTTATTATTTCTAATATTTATTCATTGCCATATTTAATTATTATTTTATGTTTTTATTTTACCAATTACTTAATTATTTAAATTACCACATAAGACCATTCACTATTTTAGACAAATCATATAATCATACAGAGACCAATGTAACCACACAAATGAAGGAGACTAACATGCACAAACCATAAAGATACAAGACTGTTGACAACTTGGTACGGAATTACTTTTCATGTCACCTCAAATATTCAACTTCTTGCCGTTGGGTTGGTTCTATGCTCGCCCAGACCTACCGAAATAGGTGGAATCGAGTCTTATTCCTGCAAAGCCTGCATCCACAAAGTGATATACAATATACATAAAATCAAAGCATTGTGAGGAGGATTCACAGCGTAGCAGGGCGCTCGCGAACGAGTGATGCTACCTGTCCCCTCACCAAAACATATCATCATAAACTTTTACACCACATCATAAATTACTATTCTATAGTCTATTGCATTCCAAATATCTCCATCAAATGATCATAATAAAATGTCATCACAATATCCATGGCATCATAAGAGTATAGTATAGTCTAAGTTACCACACATAATAGCAACAGTATCAATCACAAATCACAATGTACCAAACAGAAACCACAGTGAATGTCAAAAATCAAATAGTAGCATGAGGGGTATTACATCCTCCCCCCCTAAAATCTGGCTTACTCCTGGAAGCCAATGAAAAGATAAGGATAAGAATCCCTGATACGAGAGGCATCCTCCCAAGTAGCTGAAGCCTCATCATTCGGGTCCCACTGAACCTGCACCTGATCAATCTCTCTGCCTCTGAGGGTAAGTCGCCGACGCTGAAGCACGGCCACGGGCTCGAGTGCCAGCTGCCCGTCCTCGACCTGAAGAGCATTCCAATCCAAAACATGAGTAACATCAGGAAAATATGGTCTAAGAACAGAAACATGAAATACATCGTGGATCCGCGACAAACTGGGTGGCAAAGCTAAACGGTAAGCAACAGGTCCAATCCGCTCCAACACCTCAAAGGGTCCAACAAAACGAGGTGCAAGCTTCGAACCCTTTCCGTAACGAATTGGGCTCTTCCGCGGATGCACTCGAAGGAAAACCCGATCACCAACTACAAACTGCCGATCAACTCTATGAGCATCAGCATACTTTTTCTGTCTATCCTGAGCAGCTACAAGATGCTCCCGAATGCGAGACACCTGCTGCTCCATATCTCTAAGCATCTCGGGCCCAAGAAGCACCCTATCCTCCAATCGATCCCAACTCAAAGGAGTACGACAAGGACGACCATACAAAGCCTGAAAAGGAGCCATACCAATAGAGCTATGGTACCCATTGTTATATGCAAACTCAACCAAATACAGATAGTCCTCCCAACGTGATTGCTGATCCATAACATACATACGAAGCATATCCTCAAGCACCTGGTTGACCCTCTCAGTTTGACCATCAATCTCAGGATGATAAGCAGAACTGAAGTTCAATTTCGTTCCCAGAGACTGCTGCAAAGATGTCCACAATGCAGATGTGAATATCGGATCTCTGTCGGAAATGATCCTCTGCGGAATCCCATGTAATCTAACTATATCATTCATGAACACCTTAGCAACATAAGATGCCCCATATGATGATCGAACAGGAGAAAAATGAGCTACCTTAGTCAATTTGTCCACTGTGACCATAATAGCATCATGTCGTCTAGATGACATAGGCAACCCAACGATGAAATCCATAGAAATAACATCCCATTTCCATTCCGGAACGAGGTGAGGCTGTAGCAACCCTGCTGGATGATGATGTTCAGCCTTCACTCTCTGACATTCAAGACATCGAGCCACAAAATCGGCGATATCCCGCTTCATTCCTGACCAAAAATAGAGCGCACGAAGATCCGCATACATTTTCTTAACTCCAGGATGAGCTGCGTAAGGTGCCCGATGACCTTCTGTCAAAATCAATGTACGAAGACCCTCTGAAGAAGGTACATACAACCGCCCAAAGAAACGCAAAGCACCATCCGAATCTAGCGAATAACCAGCAAATTTCCCCTCCAAAGCTCTACCTGATTCCACCTCCGCTTTCACCTCTGAATACCAACTATCTGAAGGAAGGGCTGCAAGAATCTGACTCTTCAAATCCACCTCAAGAGACATTGCAGAAACCTCATGCCTTCGCCGACTTAGAGCGTCAGCCACCACATTTTCCTTACCCTGAATATACTTAACCTCAAAATCGTACTCACACAAAAATTCCATCCACCTCCTCTGCCTTGCATTCAAATTCGGTTGAGTGAAGATGTACTGCAAACTTCGATGATCTGTATGCAACTCAAACCGATGCCCTAACAAAAAGTGCCTCCATCTCACAAGAGCATGAACCATTGCGGCCAATTCAAGGTCATGTGTGGGATAATTGAGTTCATGATCTTTTAACTTCCGAGATTCATAGGCAATCACTCTCCCATCCTGCATTAACACAGCTCCGAGACCCTCCAATGAAGCATCAGTACAAACCACAAAATCACCTGAAGGATCCGGCACTGCCAAAATTGGAGCACTAGTCAGTTTCTCCTTAAGGGTTTGGAATGCCAACTGACACTGCTCTGACCAAAGAAATTTCTTTCCCTTCCGCTGAAGTGAAGTGATGGGATGCACAATCCTTGAAAAGCCCTGAACGTACCGCCGATAATACCCAGCTAGTCCCATGAAACTGCGAATTTCTGAGACATTAGTGGGCACGGGCCAATCCATGATAGCCTGGATTTTGGCAGGATCAACAGAAATTCCCTCTTCAGAGATCACATGGCCCAAATACTGAACTTCAGTCTTATAAAAGTCACACTTTGCCAAATTGTCATACAATTGATTGTCCCTTAAGCACTGCAAAACCTATTTTAGGTGCACCTCATGCTCCTCCATAGACTTAGAATAAATCAAAATATCATCAAGAAACACGAGGACGAACCTATCCAAGAAAGTTCGGAATACCCCATTCATTAGACTCATAAAGACCGAAGGTGCATTTGTCAATCCGAATGGCATCACTGTGAACTCATAATGACCATACCGTGTACGAAACGCAGTTTTATGAATATCGGCCTCTGCTATCCGCAACTGATGATACCCTGATTTAAGGTCGATCTTGGAAAATACCTTTGCCCCTTTTATCTGATCAAAGAGATCATCAATCCTGGGAAGGGGATAACGATTCTTTACTGTTACCTTGTTCAATTGCCGGTAATCGATACAAAGGCGGAGAGACCCATCCTTCTTTTTGACGAAGATCACTGGTGCTCCCCACGGAGAGACACTAGGGCGGATAAACCCCTTAGCTAACAATTCTTCTAACTGCAGACGAAGCTCTTGGAGCTCCTGAGTGGTCATCCTGTAAGGAGCCCGAGAAATAGGCTCAGCCCCAAGCACCAAATCAATCCTGAAATCCACCTCTCGCTTAGGAGGCATACCTGGTATCTCACTAGGGAAGACATCCAAAAATTCTGCAAGAAGAGGGTAATCATTCAAAGACAACTCCCGACTATCCTCCGACTCAAGGTCATTAACCGATATAGCAAAGAGCTGACAACCCTGACGAAAACACCTTTTTAACTGCATCGCTGAGATCATTCTCAAAGAGACAGGCCTCTGAACACCCACAATGTCTACCTCTTTACCAAAATCATCCACACACCGCACTGCTTTACGGCGGCAATCAATCAAAGTACGATGCAAGCTTAGCCAATCCATGCCCAAAACTACATCATAAGAACCAAGTGGAAGGATTCTGAGATCCACCTTAGTTGACATGGCCCCTAACTCTAACCTACAACCTTGCACAAGCTTCTCAACCACAACCTTAGATCCTGAAGCTAACTCAACCTGCCACTTTTCGCTTTGCTTTATTGCCCCCAGTTTACATCGATCAACAACTAAAGGAGAGATAAAAGAATCAGATGCACCAGAATCAAATAGAACTGAAATTTTAAACTTATGTAATGAACTTGTAGTTTCAATGACGGTGCTCTGATGATCCTCCTGCCGATTATCCACTGTTGCGAAGACTCGGTGAGATCTCCCTGCATCTCCTACTGTCGGCTCGGACAATGCTGGTCTCTGACTAAACTCTGAAGCACTCTTTTGAGGACACATCCTAGCAATATGCCCTTGCTGCCCACACGAGAAACATCCAGAACCTCGACCAAAACCTCTTCCCCCGGCTGGAGCATTCGATTGCTGGAAACTCCCACGACTAGGTGCGGACTGAAAACTCAGCGCAGGCTGTCCCAAACTGGTACGGTTCCGGTTCCGATCCTTGCGAAACTGAAATTGACCACCTTGCTGGGAAGTAACATTCTTGTGCTTTGGTTGAGACTGCTGCTGCTGACCCCCTTTTGAAGGCCCAAAATGACTCTTAGAAGGTCCTGCTGACTGAGTCTGACCCCCTTGCGAAACGGCTCTAGGAGCGGGTACATTACCAATCTGTACTCCTACATGATCACCCAAATCCATGGCCACCCAAAGCCATGGCCAAGTTTTCCTCTACCAAACAAGCCTTCTCAACAGCTACTTCCATGGTATTAGGTTCGAAGACCCTTACACCACCACTGATGCATGCGTTCAAACCTCGAACAAAGTGCTGAACCAACATCCTTCATCATGGCTAATCCCTGCATACTGCTTTAGTTCATAGAAGCGACGTTCATACTGTTCCACTGACATTGCCATTTGCTTAAGATCGTGGAATTCATCTGCCCTGCGTTGCCTCCAATGATCCGAGAGAAAGCGAGCCTTGAACCTTTCTAAGAAAAGTTCCCAAGTGACCATACTGATATCCATATGCAACTTCTGTTCCTCAAGCTGCCACCAAGTGGACGCAAAACCCCGCAAATGCATAATAGCACATCGAGCCTTGGTATTACTACCATAGGGGTGCATTGCGAAGCATCGGCCCAAATCAATTAACCAGGTCTCGGCTTCCAACCCTCCTCCAGAGCCATCGAAGGTAGGTGGATGAGTTCTCATTAAATCCCTCATATGACCAGCTAATAAAGCATCCTGATCAACTGAAGCTCCCCTGTGCCTTGGAGACCTTTCTCTTTCCCTCACAACCGGCTGATCCCCATTAGGTCTAGGACCCAATCTATCGAGAAGCTCACCCAGCAGATGCTGCAACTACCCATCCAACCCCGGCTGTTCCGAAATCGGTCAACCATCCGACGGATTGTTCTGAGAATTCTGTTGCTCCTCAGACTCAGGACCGTGAGAACTTGGTGGTGAAGGATTCGGTTGGTTGGCCCCACGGCCACCACCTCGGCCTCTTCCTCGGCCCCTACCTCTACCTCTACCTCTGCCTCTGGGCATGCTTCTGCACAACAAGACAAAGGTACACATGAGCTCAAGAGCTAACACGCAAAGGTTACCTAGCGGACATAACTACCCAGAGACCCCAGCGTGTGCAACCTTGGCTCTAATACCAAGTTGTAACGCCCGCCAGGCAAGCCCCAAAGAAAAAACAACAAAAGAGCGCAAATAATTTTTTTTAAAACAGGAAGATAAATAATCATCATATCAATATTAAATGATCATATATAACAACAAAATCAACCATGTCCTTTGGGGCCCCCACGAGATTACGTTGAAAATAGACATTACTAAACATCATTCCATAAGATATCAAAAGGAGCTATAATGACATCATAAGATAAGTACATACATAAATTCTATCACAAGATAACCCATAATACATTTCATAGCCAATTAAAATTACAAAGTAAATAATTACATTACATCATCTTTCAATGTTGCATCATCCATAAAGTTACATCTTGAATCCCAAACATGTGGGATGAATACAATATACAAGTTATCAAAATACAATGAGATCAACTGTAATAAATCTTCAACTGGATAGGATTGAAGCCACAAACGCTGATGGGGAACCCAACGGTGTGCGGAGCACGTTCCACCCGACCACCCCCGTGCTAAGAGGTGACAGAGAAGTAACTCCAACCAAGAATAACAACAAAAGGGTACAACCAAATAAAAAGTACCAACATAGATCCATCACACAATACACCAATTAAAAAGAGCAACCAATAACATCAAATCACAATGTCCTAAAGATGCAAGATGATAAACCCAATATAAATGAGATCATACAATACATGCTAAAGATGTAATACTTATAAACCAATTTAAATCAATTCAAACAACAATCTAAATCAATTCCCATACCCCACTTCCAGAGGAACACAATAAAACAACACATGGGCAACTAGGGGAGAGTGTCATCGCATAGTCCTACATGGGCTGTCCTGTGCTCTTCCTCCCAACTGGAGGCGCCGGTCCCATCTATGGCTGTCCTGTGCTCTTCCTCCCAACTGGAGGCGCCGGTCCATAGGGTGACTCATGCGGAGCCGTAGACCTCTCGTGAGGACGAGGCCACGACCTTGCCAACCACGGCCTTCTCAGCCTTCCATTAGTCTGCAGAAGCACTAATGAAGACGAGGCATCCATTTTTAAAATCTTGCAATGATATTACTACCCAACCCAACCCTCCTAAGTTAATTATTAGGTTTTCACTTATTTACTAACTCACTCGTGGGTTATCCTGAGCTCTTCCCCTTAAACGGGGCGCCGGCCCCCACGAGGAGCCACTCTCCCTAGAGACCCATCAAAAACAAGGGGTTGTACCAGGCCAATCATAATCATCAAAGTATAACAACAAAAGCAATACACGAGGCATAAACCATCTCGCAAGTAAAAATACCATAATAAAATCTTCATAATTCGGTACACCCCATTAATAAAACATAACTCATCAGAAATCAAGGTGAAAAGTATAAAATTCAGAACAAAACATCATCCTCTGGAAGACTAAAGTGTTGACAAAACAAAACGGGTTCCCACATGAAGGAAATAACAATGTCCCAAAACCCAACAATCCAACAAGATTAAATTTTGAAATTAAATAATTAAAAGTGATAACCTATTTAATTCCAAAGCAGATTACAAAATAATTTTCTTTCCTAAAATACAATCGTATTACAAACAGAATTAATAAATAAATAATGCTGTTTAATCAGCAATATCCTTTCAAAGTTGAAAATCCTATAAAACAGATTTATTTCTATTTCACTAATATTTTCATGGAAACAATTTTTGCTTTATTATATTTTTTTCTAAAAAGACAAGAAACAGAATCTAACTATACAGATTTATTTTCTAGATAATAGCTGAGTTACAGAAAATAAAATATAAATCAAAACAGAATGTCTATTAAGCAGATTTAAACAGTATAGATATATTTTCTTCTAAATAACTATTGAATTAACAGAAAAATATCATTTAAATCAGAAACGAAACAGAATATATGCATACATGCCTTTGTTTAACTATTAGCTATATATAACAGAATATATTCATCAAAACGAAATTTAATATATATATATACATATCTGTATACTATACACAGAATCGAATAATATATATATACATTTATTTATTTTTTAAATAGAAAACACAGAATAATTAAATTAACTAATAAATATATATATATGTAAAAATATATATATATATATATTTACAAAGATAAGTATCCGCACAAAAGAGATTAATATATAAAAATCCGCGGAATAAATAAAAGGCTTAACATATAAAATTCATATGGGAATTTTATTCCCAACGAACACAGCCACCGAATAATTCGCCGCCGGCCGTGGCAGTCTACGGACTGCTCACGGCAGTCCTACGGACTGCCGTGGACAGTCCGCAGGCTGTCCCACGGACCGGTGGCGGGGTGGTGGGTACGGCCAAGGCCGAACCCCACACACAGCCATTAACAATGAATATAAAGCTTAAACAAAGTTTGAATACTATTTACATTTTTCGGCGGATTTAAATTTTTGCCCAAAAATTTCATAAGTTCGAATATAGATATATATATATATATATTTATATATATATATATATATATATACAGAGATAAGAACATTTTTCAAAGAGAACAGGGAAAAGATACTACTGCATATTTATTGTGTCAAATTGAAAAAAAATAGGACTGTATTAATAAAATGCAGACACAGACCAGAATTTCACACCCAGAGATTTACTGGAAATAAAAATTGTCCCTACCCATATGTATATTTTAATATATATTTTTAAAACAATTTGAGACAGCAAACTACTGTTTGTTCCCAGATTACAATAAAACCCTTTTTAATCAACAACAATTCAGAAACCCCAAACAACGATTCAGAAACCCCAAAGAATTTCATTAAATAAATAACAATTCTACATTTTTCGATTTAAACATTCTTGAATTAACCATAACCCCAGTAGATTTTTCTTTCTACAATTATTTAATTTTCATCCCTAAATATAAATTTCACACACAGAAAGCAATTCCTATTTAACAGAAAATAACAATTAACAAGAGTAGAACCTGGCGTCCTACGCTTGCAGCAAACTATAGAAGCCTTGCCCCCCTCTTGCTGCACTATTTCTTTGCTGCAAATCTTCCAGCAACAGATCCAAATCTTCCTTCCTCTTCCCAATTTCTCCAAAATAGAAAAGTACTAAAGACAGAAGAAAATGATTGGAAATAGAATTTTTCCCAGCATTCGAACCAAATCCCTCAAACAAAGAGAAACTCTTAATAAATTTCATGCTCAGAAGTCCTTTCAATTCCTCTTCCCATGAATACCAGAGGTCATAATTCAAAATCAAATAATATTTTACCCTAATTTCATTTTGATGTTTTTCCCAAATAACATTTTCATTTTCATGCATTTAAATAAAAAAACTAAATAAATTCTAAATTCATAACATAAACTTTTATTTAAACAAATGTATAAATATGCCTCATTTCCACAATTCTTTATTAAATTTAAAATCAACCATTGAGAGATTCCAAATAAATGCAATGCTTTTATTATTTCTAATATTTATTCATTGCCATATTTAATTATTATTTTATGTTTTTATTTTACCAATTACTTAATTATTTAAATTACCACATAAGACCATTCACTATTTTAGACAAATCATATAATCATACAGAGACCAATGTAACCACACAAATGAAGGAGACTAACATGCACAAACCATAAAGATACAAGACTGTTGACAACTTGGTACGGAATTACTTTTCATGTCACCTCAAATATTCAACTTCTTGCCGTTGGGTTGGTTCTATGCTCGCCCAGACCTACCGAAATAGGTGGAATCGAGTCTTATTCCTGCAAAGCCTGCATCCACAAAGTGATATACAATATACATAAAATCAAAGCATTGTGAGGAGGATTCACAGCGTAGCAGGGCGCTCGCGAACGAGTGATGCTACCTGTCCCCTCACCAAAACATATCATCATAAACTTTTACACCACATCATAAATTACTATTCTATAGTCTATTGCATTCCAAATATCTCCATCAAATGATCATAATAAAATGTCATCACAATATCCATGGCATCATAAGAGTATAGTATAGTCTAAGTTACCACACATAATAGCAACAGTATCAATCACAAATCACAATGTACCAAACAGAAACCACAGTGAATGTCAAAAATCAAATAGTAGCATGAGGGGTATTACAACATCCATGTGATGCATTGATGTCCTATACAAACAAGAAACCAAAACCATGGTATAGTTCAAAAAATATATGTGCATCATGCACAAAGATCAAGAAAGATTATGATAGTGACAAAATAATAAAGATAATAGCATTAACCTTACCAAATCACTATTGTGTTCAAAGGGTAAAAATAAAACAAGATTAAAATTAAATGGAGGGTTTTAGAGGGATATCATCGAATGCAACAATTTCACCTCCATAAGAATCACAAGAAAAGAGAGGAAAGAAAATGTTTGGGTGGTTGTTTAGGGGATTTCCTTTGTCAAACCATGTATTGGTCTTTCAAATTCCATGGATATAGACTTTTGAAATGAAAATAATAAATGTTGTGCAAAATAAAAAGCTAAACAATAATGGTAGAATATAAATTGAATGTAATCCTAAATGCAAGCACTACTAGCACTTAAGAATGAAAATCCCACATGGAAGAGAGGAATAATGAAACAAGAAAAATTTCACCTCAAGAGCTTGGATATGCCAAGAAGGAAACTATCAATTACTACAATTTGTTATCAGAACCATATGAATTCTACTTCACAATGAAAAATATTATTTACATGCACAATAAATTGGTCAAAGCTTCATGAAATAACCATGAAGGAAGCTAGTTTTTGCTTGAGAGATAATTTTTTTCCAAATTTTTCTTAAAATTCTAGAATGGATCTTCTTTTTCCAAATTGGCAAGAGTAGAGGGAAACAAGGGTTGAATAACTACTCAAATAGTTCATAGAGTTGTTACCTTCCAAGTGCAAGGGATGGCATGGAAAGAGTAATGCTAAAATGGCAACTAGAATCATGAACATTTGTGAACTTCTAGCACATCACATGGATGTACATGGGTATACTCCCATATAAGAAAACTATATTTAGAAAAATTACAAAGAGACAAGATCATTACAAAATTACAAGAAATATGATACCAAAGTGCTAACATCTTGAATTTAGGACAATTCATATCTAGACACCAAAGTGAGTACAAGATATTATGTGAAATTGCAAGGGTATGCATTTTTTACATTACACGAGGATAATTAGGCACAAAGTGGGAGAATGTTTATAATAAAGATTGATGATAAAAATTTCCCAATGTGTTCAAGGCCTCAAAATATTGAATCACAACTAAATCCAAATTGAACTAAAATTTCTTATCATTTTTTAGATGAGTGATTTGCTAGGAAGAAAGAAGATTGTCAAAAAAAAAAGTTACACAAAGGAAATCCTCAAATTAAATTTCATCTATGTCAACCAAACCTCTCCTAACAACATTCATTTTTATGTCTTCACCTATGAGAAGATATCGCAAAGAATAATTGCTTGAAATAAGATTTATTTTCTTCATAGGGACCCATGTAGTGTGAAGTATTAGAGTTAGGTATCCACTACTTAAAAGAGCATGTAAATGTAAATAGTGCCTTTCCTTTCCCCTTACCTAATTTTGAAGGAGTAGATTTACCATATGAATAGGAAGATGATAAACTAATGTGGTCCTTCTAGAGATTTTTCAACTAATCAATCTACTTATCATAACACTAATGCTTACCATGACCAACTTTATTGCAATAAGAACAAGTTGGTCTTTCCTTCTCTTGAAAATCCCCTTTCTTAAGAGAGGATTGTGATTCCACTCATGAAGTAGATGAATATTATGTTCTATCCTTTTCTAACTTACACTTAGATTAACTATGCTTCTTATCAAGATTTCTTAACTCTTTCTAACTCTTAAGTTGATTGCCCACCAAATCTAGTGATATGGATTGCTTAAGAAGACCTATTGTGAATAAATTTTTGTAGTCATGCACTGATTTTGTTTAGAATGAATCAAATGTGAGAATAGTATATGCCTATCCCATAGTCAACCAATGAGTGTGAAAGATAGAATTAAATGCAACATATTGATAACCAAGTTTTCTTAGTACATTGAAATTCAATTGTACATTTTTTTGTTAATACCATAACATTTGAGTTGTGCTCTTAGATCATTGATCTTAGTTACATAATATTGAATATTATTAAAAAAAAATAGGATTTAGGTTTATAAATCATTATCTATTTGATAGCCCCTAATATCATTATTTTGACCCTATAATTTTGCAAGTTTATCCCATCCCTCAGTAGGTGTTGCAGACTTTAATGTGAAAAAGAGGACCAAGAGAAACAAATGTATGAAAATATCTAATTTCTTTAATATTTTCAATGATATATTCCCTCTTTTATTTAGCTTTTGTTGGTTCTATAAAAAAAATCCAATGTATAAGGGATATAATTTTCACTTGTTAAAATATTCCATACCTTTTCTTTCCAAGTTGAATAGCTATATGGAGTTAAGTAAGGGATGCTAGGATGAAATAACACAAATAAAAAGTTCAAAATAAAATAATAAAAATTACATGAAAACCTTCTTGGTGATCTAATCTGTAAGCCCCAAATCCTTAAGGTTTGGTAATCTTCAAAGTGACAAGGGTTTCAAACCTAGAAAGATCACCACAAACTTGTCTTTAGGTTGGGTAGCTAAGGACAAATGCTTGAGGTGGGTAAGACCTTCACTTTTGGCTCTGCAAGAACAAGGGGGTTTCCCTATGGTGTTGAATTTCTTATTGAAAAGATGATTGAACACTGCCTCACAACAAAATATACCCATTGCATAGTGTATCCCAATACAAGTGTCACAATATACCTATATTCTAGTTTGGAGATGCAAGTCTTGGCACCTTATTAACATATAATCTTCCATATAAGTGTTTGATAATGTGTTTATGATGGACCCTTGTGTTATATTAAATCATACATGGCACTAGAACACACAAAAAAATAAAAATAAAAGGTTTTTAAGTTGATGTATTTAGAGTGTGTTGAGGATGATGGGAGAGAAAGTTAGTCATAGACTAGTGCCTTTATCCATTGGGCTGCTGAAAATAAGGTGAAATAAATTTGTAATATTAACTTATGTATGTGAATTCAACAATGGAGACAAATCAACTGTTTTATTAAAATTTAGTCAACTTTATTAAAACATAACTGATTTGTGATTTGGAATACCGTTGATTAAAATATTTTAAGGAATTTAACAATGGAGACAAATCAATTATGTTTTAATCAACTGAAAAAGATAAAGTTCCATTTATGGGGGGTTAAGCATGTATGTGAATTCAAATTTGAAAATAATATTTCCAAATCAAATAATATTTATGTGATTGCACATTCATCACAATAGAAAAATCAACAAACAAAATATGACACCAGATTTACTTGGAGAAACCCTTTTAGGAAAAAACTCCACATGAGAAAAGAGGTCAAGTATATTATTAATCTTCACAAGGGAGATACACCATAATACACTTCAATGTTGATTTATGATCAACTTGGATGCTTCCATACACCTACAAATAACTCAATATGAAACTATCATCCAATGGATTTAATATATAGAACTTGTGGGAGGTAAAAACACAATAGTAAACCAAAACAAAAGGTACAAAAACTACTTGCAAAACCCTACGCCCCATTCTCGAAAGACCAAGATTCATGATAAAATATTAATTAAAATACACAAGGCTCCAACATGAGCATCTAACCCATAGCCTTTTCAACTTCTACCTTTCAAGATGCTCCGATGACTTTTCAACTTCCTGATGGAACACCAATGGACACCTCTTTCCCTCCAAACTTGGGTACCTTATTGAATCAATTGAGTTTTGTCTCCATTGTTACATCCTACATCCTACATAGTTTATTTGTGATTTGGAAATAAAGTAATATAATGATTTTCTCTCCTTTGTAATCATGAACTAAGATAAATTCCATTTATGGGGGGTTAAGCATGTCTCTTAAAAAATATTTACATCTTTTTGTTGTCAAGCTAACCTTAGAGAACTATTTTCCTGGAAACAAGGGATAGAGAATCATGACCTTGAGTAGGATCTACTACCCTATCTTCTAGGACTCGTTCTTGAGCCAAGTGACTATAATCAGAAGAATGCATGGTTTAACAATAATGACATGTTTTATGGACTAATATATCATACTATATTTTAGGATATTCTACATCATGTAGAGAACACTGAGTGTCCTTTCATTGCTTGGACCATCACTCAACAATTTTATGGAGACATTGGATCTTCATCTAAAAGTGATGTTTCCTTGGATAACCAGGCTATTGTGGATGATACTGAGACTTATGTTTCCTCATCCTGTGTGGATGATCAATTCATTGATACCCCATCTCAATCACCTATTGCAACTTTAGATTCCAGATATGCTTCTTTGAAAGCTTACAGTGATTCATTGCAGTAGGATCATTTATGTCTTCTAGATTTATTCCATTGGGACCAATTTCTACCAGACATCTCTTACTTGTTTGTAGAGTCCCTCATTTCAGATCTAGATGACACTATTGAGGACATACGTCTTCTCTTTGAAGACAACTCTTTGGTCTTCGCATTTGTTTCTACCTCTAATTTCAGTGTTGCTTCTTTGAAAGTTCCCAGTGATTCTTTGCAGCAAGACATGCATTTTCTTTCAAATTCAACTTTGTTAGATGATCTCTTGACAAGTATTTCAGACTTGTTTATGGAGACACATATTGTAGATTTGGGAAATAGCTTGCATACACCTTTGGCTTTGTTTCTTCCTAAAGGAGGAACATTGTTCGATGATCGTGGATCATCTTCTACATCCAGTTTTGGATGTATCTACCATTGGACCTCTTTGGGGGTGCTACTTAGTCCTCTTCTTCTCCTCTCTCTATTCTAGGGGGTGTTCTCTCTCTATTTGTTGGGGGGGGAGGGGGCTTCTTCTTCTTTGGGGGGAATTTGATATGTACATGGGTACCTAACATGGCCTCATTTTCCAGGACTCATCATCTTTTACATCCTCCTAAGTTGCGCTTAAGGGGGAGTTTGTGTAGGTTTTTATTTTTCTAGTGGGTTAATTTATTTTCCCTTAGTCCTAGGTTTTTCCTACACTTTATTAAGCTTTCTTAAGATAATAAAGTGAGTTTATAATTTAATAACTAGGAGATAAATGATGTATCCCCTTCCTTAAAGGGTGGAATACTTTCCACTTTTGGTGGCCATCTCCATTTTTGGTGGTTAATTCCTATTGGTTGGATTTGCCACCTCCATCATGTCCTTAATTATATATAAACTCACTACCTAGCTTGTATTTTCATTCATTCTCTTTTATCGTTGCATACTTTGACATACATGCAACTTGATGCATGTAGTCACTATTTTGTAGATCTGCTTTGAGATCCTAATGCAATCTTGTCATCTTGGATTTGCACATCTCTTGGAATCACGAGTCTGTAATTGTGTTATTTCATTTATAGTTTTATAGCTTATCTCTCTCATAGAAGATCTTGGTTATTCAATCTATTTTAGATTTCTAACAAGAACATAAGGACAATTCTATGAACCATTAGATCATGCAAGACCTATGATATACTCAAGCTCCTCTAAAGTATCGTCATCAAAGGGTATGCTATCTACATTTGCAAGAGGAATGAGATAATATATAGTAGGATCCCGTGGGAATTGAAAGATATGAGGGTCTCCATAGATCTCCCAAAGTTGATTCCAAAGTGTGTGGGGACAATCAATGTCTGATATAGCACACATAGTATCAAGATCAATAAGATCAACACTACAAAATGATCACTAATAACACCACATGTTGACTAACTCCCTAGTGTGTTTGGTGTAGGTATGAGTCCATAAAGATAAGGCAAAAGATCAAGCCACCTAAGATGTGTTAGAATATTGTGTCGCCAAGACTGATTCTTATCATTTTTCAAGATGACCATAGAAAGATGAATAAAAAACTCACGATACTTTATCAAATGAAAAAATTGGAGATTAATAACCTCATTACATGTAAAGCAGATCAAATCAAGACATCTCATGCAAACATATCCTTTCCATGTGCCAAAATGTCCAAGTAATTGACATAAATGTAAAATAAATAAAAAATGAATAAAGTATACTTGGAGAAGATTATGAAAAAAGTGAATGTATAGATCTCAAGAGTTCTAAAATACATTTCCAATACCGCAAAAATTGGAGATACAAGTGAAAAGTTATGAGCTTGGAAGTAGAAATTGATGATCTAAATTTGATTGAGAATAAAATAAACCAGTAGCAATGTTTGGTGATGAGACCTACACAATTGGAAAGTACACAAAACTAGCTTTCTGACAATATCTCATTTGCCTGATTTTGGCACTGTATGTCCAAGTCATGACAAAAAAAACTCTTTTAGGGAAAATGGGGGCTAGTAGGCAACCATACGATTGACATCATGCTGATGTTAGCATGATGTTACCAAATATTCCTGAAATATTCTCTTCACCAAAAAAAGGACTTTGTCAGAATATGCCAAAAAAGGCTTGGAATATTCTGTGAAAGTTGACAAAATACTCCATAAGGAATATCTGAGGAATATATTGTTTCAGATTGTGTCGATCACCAAAAAAGTTCTTTCACCACAAAGATTGCCAGGTAGATGCCAAAAAGATATATTCTTGGGAGTGAGTGAAATATTTTGCTATCTTGTTCACTGTTGGGGAGGATTGGAGCGTCGGTAGGGTGCTACACTGGTCGTTGATTGAAACCTATTGTTAACAGTAAGTGTAAAGATGTTGGCAGTCCATGGTACTCCCATGTAGGGCTTGACCTACAATGTGTAATAGGTATGCTACCTAAAGGCAATAAATGGTTGCCTTTTATTATTATTTTTTGCTTTTTTATTTAATTTTTCTACAACTTTTTTGAAATATAAATTTCTAGAAAAATATGAAACCCAAATAAAATCATACTAGTCAGGTCGTACAGCTGACGCAGGGCTTGAAAAAATTGCCTGGAGATCTATGCAACCATAAAAAAATGTTTTTTTTTTTTGCAACTGCTCTAATTTTGGTGAATTGGTAGCCCTTTTTAGAGTTTTGGGTAGTTCTAGATCCAACGGTGATGCTTATTTTGCTCCAATATTAGCCAATTTTTCCCTCAAGGCCAAATCTCTTAGAATTCAGACAAGAAGTCACATATTTGGTGCTCTGATACCATGTGTTGGAGTTGATAGTGAACCCCATAACTCTTAGGAATCACTTGTAACCAAAACATTTATCACATCTGAAAAGAAAAAACAATGATTGTGTTATGCAACCTTGAAAAGAGAATTGATCCACACAAGCATCTGATATGTCTTCTGTATTGAATGTGGATGTGAATGTCTAAGTCTTAATGATTACAATGTACAATAATGAATTCTTATAAAAGAAAAAAGAAAACCCTAGATGAGTATTTGATTAGATTGTGACAAGTGTCCTAATCCTATGTAATGGGACAACTTGATCTATAACAGCTCAAACTTATAATAAAAAATCACTCCTAATTTTAGCTTAAGTAATTAAAGTAATAAGGGATCTAATAATTAATTAATGACTAATTAATCATTATGTAATTATCCTAATTACTCCAACATGATCTAGGAGTGGTGTAAAGTCAACAATTGAAGATATTGATGGTGTATATATGGCGACTAAATTCAAAGGAACCATTGTAGTAGATGAAACATAATGAGTAGTGTTGGTAGTCTAACAACATTGAAATGGGTTAGTATCTACTTTGATTACAAAATTCTTGCCTTCATAGTTGAACTTTTAGACTAATGAAGACAAGATGGAAGTGCCCCATCACATGAATCCATGGTCTACCATGAAGAAGATTATAAAAAAGGTTCCTTGGCATGAAATGGACCATAGTAGGGAGGGTGATGGGTCTCAATGATATAGGTATTGTAATGGTTTCTTAGGGTCTCGACCAATATTATCAAAACCCTTAATAAAAACATCATAGGAAGAAAGATTAGAGGCATCCATGTGGATTCATCTTAGAAAATCAAGACTACAAACATTAAATATAAAATCACTATCGATTAAGGTCCACTTGATGCTTAA
>VDFB02271358.1:1255421685-1255689393 GCA_007258455.2 Sequoia sempervirens | reverse complement strand
CTACAAAGGCCAAATGGCCAAAAGGTTCACTAAACTAGGTTTGCACAAGGTTCACTAAGGGAATTCCTTGATATACCTAGAGGTACATGAGGCCCAAATATGTGAAATCAAGGTGTATGCCTAAAGGAGTGGTATGAGAGAGTAACCCACTCTCATCCTTCACTTGCAAGATTAACTCAAAATAACAAGTATACCCCAAAGGGAGAAGCCTTTTGATTCTCCTCCCAATTTATATACCCCATTAGATAACAAGGATTTGGGTTTCCACTTGGTGATGAAATCCAAGCCATACCTAGTATAAAATAAAACTAAAAAATTGACACTTTATTTTGATCTTCAAGATCACTCAAAGGTGCTAGGAGAGAGCATGTGCAAGGTGCCTTTAGGAAACACTAGTGAAAAAGGTTGCTTTTGATCCTCAATATCTCCCTGTAGCATAAGAGAATAGGATGCACAACCTATTCCATGAACATGTAAATCACAGAAAAAAAGGAAAACATGAGACACAAAAAAGATTTATTCCTTAAGAAAATAAAGATGTGTGAAAGAGGTTTCAAGTTTTTCATCTTTTACAAATAAACCTACAATCACCACAAATATTTTTATATTTTTTCTTCAATACACAATATCTTCTACATCAAAAATAGATTAGCAAACAAAAATCCATACAAAATTAGACACAATGAAGCTTTAACATGATTGTACTCTCACTTTCTCTCTTTTTCTATAAAAAGAGATACATAATTAAGACAACTAAACATACTAGAAACAATAGATATGTCATGCAATGTGCAAAATTTAATGCTCAGTCGTTATTTACCTAAGAATCAACTTAATACATTGTCAGCAAATACCATTATGCATTGCCACAAGTGTTGCACTTTGAATGCATTATGAAAGGAATATGATAGGAAGATAAGTTGTGTAATAGGGGTATAAACACAAAATATACACCATTTATACATAAATTCAAAGTAGATGCATGATGTGGGTGGATATGTGGATGCTCTTTATAATTGTTGTCCTTATTATAGTGAGCGTACCATTTCTCAAGAATATTGTAGCTAAATATCTAAAAAATGCTACTCTCAAACTTGATCTAGAACCAATTCAAGTTTAACACATGAAGAAGAAGGTGGAATTTAGCTCAAAGTTGGAACCAAAGCAAATTGTTTCAAAAAAATTAACAAAAAATACTAACACTCATCGAGTCTAAGGACTTGTAAGAACCTTCTTATAGAAATTTTTATTACAATTATTAACAAAAATGTACGAGGCCTTGCAGTCACTGAACCAGGAAAATATATGTGGCCATTTACTCTTCTAAAATTTAATTAAAATTTAACATGGTAGAGAAAAGAGTTGAATAGCTAGGCAAGAATATAAAATAAAATGTATGTAATACAAAACTCTAATTTGGAGTCAAAATGATAAACTATTGTTAATTTCTATATAACCATTGCAATCATATGTAGTGTGAAAATGAAGGAAACAAAACCAAAATTACATCCAAAATGAAGATCCTACCATTATATCTGGTTGAGTGAACTAAGTAGGCAAAATTCAAATTGAAAACTTATAATCAATGAAAAATTAGTGTGTGCATGGATATTCTTTCCATTTGTTGATGTTGAGTTACTCTTTGAATGCCCAATGTGAGAGCATGGATCTATTTGGATGTTTTTATTCTCTTAAAAATGGCTTGTAAATGGATGGATTTATAGATTTTCTATCAGTGAAAATGAAAGGTTGAAAGGTTTAGAATGGAAGGTTAGGATTGATTAAGAGTAAATTTGAATTTGAATTTGAGAGGGAGGAGGGACTTAAATATAGGTGGTTGGTGAATGAAGAGCTAGGATTAAGTTGATTAGATGGATGATGAGGATTAAAAGTTACTTTGAATTTTAATTGAAAGTAATAAGAGATGGGTAGCTAGGATTAGTATAATTGATTTAACGGCTAGGATTGAACTTCTTAGTTCTATTTTGCATTGATGACTTATTTATTTACTTATTTTTAATTGATTGGTGGTTGGGATTGGAAGGGTAGGATTGAATGTTGACTTTATTTGGATTGATAGTTTATATTTATTTTTATTTTAAATTATGGATGCGACATGATTATCTCATTAATGGGGGATTATACAAAGAATTTGGGGATTCTGGATAATTAATCAAATAATTAAATTATTTAATTAATTAGGAAAAATGGATGGAGGATGTTAACTTAAATAAATATAATTTATTTCATTAATTTGATGATGTTGGAATTGCTAGAGGATGTCTTAATTAATTAAATAAACATAATTTATCTAATTAATAAGTGTTGTTATGATGAGAATGTGGTTATGACTAGGATGTTAAGTGTGTCAAAAGTGGTGATGTTAGGTGTGTTGTTAGGATGTGGCCAATTTTAGGTGTCTACACTTACATTCTTAACTAACCTTGATAATGCTTAAATAATATAATTCAATAACTCTTAAATAATTTCCCCTACACTTAGCCTGTGAACTAGGAACTCTAACACTCTAACCAAGTGACTACAAAAAAGACCTAGATTAATTTCTTAAATATGGAGAAAATGGATTGGATTCAAAATGAAAGGACAATTTAAAAACAAAAAAGGATTCCCAATTCTCAAAGAATAGGGGTGTGTTATGGAAGCCATGGTAAATGCTTCCAAGAAACAATTACAAGTACATCTAATGATTTGGAGCATGAAAATATTTAAATATGAAAATATGGTAGTCTTGTATATTAATTCCCATAATCAAAGATCTTCCATCTCCAAAATATTTATAAAAACTTAGATAAATCATGAAAAATAGCTTATAACTAGATCTAATGAAGAATTATATGAAGTAGCCACTCCAACAACATTTGAAATATGAAAAGTACTCAAGAATTCTACCTTCAATAATGAATCCATTCAAACATGACAAAATGCATTCATAACTAAGTAAGAATGGATCAAGTATAAAATTATATTTGAAATTATTTTTTTCATGGTGTGTGCATGTGTACTCATTTCCTTCTTCAAATCTATGGAGTTAGTTGACCTAGTTTGAATAGTAAGTTATAATACCATACTTCCATTATATTAAACAAAATACTTAAATAAGAATTAGTATCATGTTGACATGTGTTTGGTTATGTAGAAATTGATTTTTCGCTAGCCATGTGTCTATAACTTTGATGGATTTATCATTGATCCCACACTAAGCATAAATCTACTGCCAACTAGGCACCCATAGCCCCAAGAGAAGTTTTCTAACTATTCTGAATTGAATGGTGTTTTATTTATTTTATTTTATTTTATTTACTCAATCTATAAGTATTGGATTCTAGTTCTAGGTTGTGGATCAAAATAGTAAACATGCAATGATTTTCCACTTAATATTGTGAGTGTTGTTTATTTATCCGATACACTCAAATATATAAATTTGAGTCAAGTGAGAGGTCAAAAGTGATGCAGGAGCAGGCGCATGCGCAATCCGCATCGACCGAAAACATTTCTAATTTGTTTTCTTCAGTTTTAGTTTAGTTTGGTGATCTTTAGCATTTTTGGCACAATCAGATTGCATTTCGAGCTTCTGAAAAAAGTCACAGCGAAATGTTGATAGAGATCTTACCCATTGCTTATATTCAAACAATATGCAAGCATATGAGAGGTTCCTTTGGTGTAAATTTTATCTGGTCTCAAATGTGGCAGGCAGAATAGAAGAATGAAGAACTTTTAAAAGTTTTAATTCTTCGTATTCATGATGGGCCGACTTAATTGAATTTGTTATCCTTTGTGATGAAACGGCTGCTAAGATCAAAGTTAGTGATAATGTCAATATGACAAGGCTCACCTAAGGTGACGCCTCACATTCTTGGGCACCTTACATGTTACAAACAAACAATTTCCATACATTAGCTACACCGTAGAATGAGAATAGGGAAGGGTGCAACCAATGAAGGAGAAAAACTCACAGAAAATGGAAGTGAAAAGGCACATTATTGTAAGACTTAAAAAAAAAAAAATGCAGAATAAAAAGGATGGGAAGGGGGTTCGATGCCTTGCCTCAAAGGTTCGATAGGAATGAAGACCTCTTGTTTTATGTTAAAAAAATGCAGATTTAAAAACAAGAGTGAAGAGGGCGCACGAGGGGGGTGAGAAAATTGAGCATTGAAGGATAAGTAAAAGGAAGGTCGTGTCAAAAAATCAAGAAGCTTATGGGGTACGCAAGGGGTTGCATTAATGTATTTTAAATTCATATGAATGAATGAATAAAGGCAGAATAGATGGATAGTGCCTCACAAGAGAAGTCCAGCGTGAAGACAAGGAATAGTAAAAGGCCGAGAGGGTGGAAATAGAGGGAGCGAGGAGAGGATGAGAAGAAGTTGCGAAGAAGAGAAGACCATTCACAAACAAAGTTAGTGTGTGAGAAGAGACATATAAAAGAGTCTATTGCCATTTGATTGTAGATAATGAATTTTTATTTTGATAGATATTAATAAAAGAAGTATTTTGTCATTTGTTGCAATCTCGGTGTAATGAAATTTGTGTTTGAGTCAATTTCTTGACAAATGAAATTGTCAAGGCAATCGAATTTTAATGGGGGTTTTGTGTTTGTTGTGAGAGAGGGAAGTACCCTCTTGCATCAATTGGTATCAGAGCGAGTAGTCCTGAGAGTGGAGAGGATCCACTAGGACTTTCGGGTGTTGTGTGAAGAGATCGCCAATCGGGAGGCATTTCACACTTAGAGGAAAGTGTGTGAAGAGATAGAGAAGAAGCTCATGAGGGTTGTTGCGGGTAGAGGATTCCTAAGCAATGGAGAGCTTGAAACCGAGAAGGAATTTATTTTGCAAATTGAGTGTGATGGCAGATTGCATGAGGTGAGATTGCAGTAGGCAAGATGGATTGGGTCATGAGGAGACCTGTGTGAATACTATTTTGGGAGTAGTATTGGGAGAAAGTGTAGGATGAGATGATTAAAAAGATGAGATAGATAGTTCATGAAGAAGTAGGAAAGATCTAGACTAGAATAAAGAAGCTGGAAAAGAATATTGGAAAACGTGAGAGGAAAGTGATAAAGATGAGCTAGAAGAAGAACGAGGATAGCATCCTAAGATGGAAAGAGGATGATGTGAGAGAAACCCCTACCGATGCAGACAAAGAAGTTGCAATGAAAACATGTCGTGAGGAAGGCATGCAGGAAAAGGTAGAAAAGAATGAATCGAATAGTGAAGATGTCGTAACAGATGGTGAAGGTGAAGTAGATTTGTTTGTACAATTGTTGGTGATTGTGGAAGAATGGATGTTGATTCTCGTTGGTGTAGCAAAGAGATAAGAGAAAAAAGTTGTAGCTGACAAGGATGTGGAAGATGTCACAATGAAATTTGAAGTTGCAGATGTGAATGAAGATAAGGTAAATCAGCTTTGTGATGTTATTTCGTTTTCAAATGTGATAGTAGAAGGAAAGATGGATAGAAAGCAAGAGCATGTAGATGTTCCATATTTGCTTGTAGAGTTAGTAGAAGATGTTGCAGGTTGTTTTTGGTGGAGGTGGACGGTTAGAGGTGGGTTTGAACCCACAAAGGAGGAAAAAAGAGTGTAAAGTATTTGGCAGAGGAGGTCAAGCTTTGGTGGACATGATTCCACGAGGGGGAAAAGGAGGAAGATGCAGTGTTGTTGGAGGGAGGTCGTGTGTGTTTTGGCACGATGCTAGAAAAAGTAGAAGAAATATTGATCTTGAGCACTTAATAGCGAAAGAGTTCACTGCAAGTTTATGACAACCTAGAAGAGTAGTGCAACTACTCAACTCCATTTTGTGAGCATATGCTCACCCGATGTGTCTGATGCAGGAGCACCCAGGCACATGCATGATCCGCATTGACCAAAAATATTTCCAATTTATTTTCTTCAAAAAAAAATTGTTTGGTGGTCTTTGGAATTTCTCAACAATAGATATGATTGTCACAATCGGATTGCATTTCGATCTTCCAACAAAAGTCACAGTAGAGTGTTGATAGAGATCTTATCCATTATTTATATTCAAAAAATATGCAAGAATATGGAGAGGTTCCTTTGGTGTAAATTTTATCCAGTCGCAAATATGGCAAGAAAAATAGAAGAATGAAGAACTTTAAAAAAAATTAATTTTCCTATTCATGGTAGGCTGACTTAGTTAAATTTGTTATCCTTTGTGATGAAACGGTTGCTAAGATCAAATTTAATAATAATATCAATATGACAAGGCTTGCCTAAGGTGACGCCTCACATTCTTGGGCACCTTACATGTTACAAACAAACAATTGTTATACATTAGCTACATCGTAGAATGAGAATAGGGAAGGGCGCAACCAATGAAGGAGAAAAACTCGCAGAAAATGGAAGTGAAAAGGCACATTATTGCAAAGTCTTCAAAAAAAATTAAAATGCAGAATAAAAAGGATGGGAAGTGGGGTCGACGCCTTGCCTCAAAGGTTTGATAGGAATGAAGACCTCTTTTTTTATGTTAAAAAAATGCAGATTTAAAAATAAGAGTGAAGAGGGTGCACGAGGGGAGTGACAAAACTCAGTGTTGAAGGATAAGTAAAAGGAAGGCCGCATGAAAAAATTAGGAAGCTTATGGGGTGTGCAAAGGGCTGCACTAATGTATTTTGAATTTATATGAATGAATGAATAAATGTAGAATAGATGGATAGCACCTCATAGGAGAAGTCTAGCGCAGAGACAAGGAATAGTAAAAGGCTAAGAAGGTGGAAATAGAGGGAGCGAGGAGAGGATGAGAAGAAGATGTGAAGAAGAGAAGACCATTTGCAAACAAATTTAGTGTGTGAGAAAAGACATATAAAAGGGTCTATTTCCATTTGATTGTAGATAAATAAAAGAAGTATTTTTTCATTTGTTGCAATCTCGATGTAATGAAATTCAAGTTTGAGTTTATTGCTTGACAAATGAAATTGTCAAGGAAATTGAGTTTTAATGGGAGTTTTGTGTTTTATGTGAGAGAGGGGAGTATCCTCTTGCATAAAAAAGTAGTGTTTTAATTCATCCATTCCTTCTAAATCGTGAAATTGTTGCAAGGTGTACGCCCTTGGTCTCCTTGTGTTGTGCAATGTAGGGCTTGGGTTCGTGACATGGCTTAACCACCTACCATGGATTCATTAACTCTGGCAATTGTATCGAGCATTAGTAGATCAATCTTTTGGTGCAATGACAACCATCTATGCAACAATTGGTATCAAATCCTAGGTCACGGGTTCAAACCCCTCACTTACATTGGGGGATAGTTGCAAGGTGTGCGACCTTGGTCTCCTTGTGATGTACAATGCAACGCTCGGGTTTGTGGCATGGCTTAACCGCCTCTCGTGGATTCATTAACTTTGGTGGTTGTATTGGGCATTAATAGGTCGATCTTTTGGTGCAACGACAACTGTCTGTGCAACATATACACCCATATGCACATGAATAAAATTAGACAATGATACTTTATTCTAGGTAATTAGCTAATGTAAAAAGATTGACAAAATAAACTAATAGGAAATATCAAAGGAGGTAATATAATTAATTTTGCATGCACTGTCTAATTTTCTTATATGGAGATGAAGTACTAATTCCCTCAGGTTGATTGACCATACTTAGATAGAGAGAAACCTATAATAAAGTTGAAAACTAACAAAGCTTCTCTAATAACGATAGCCCATAAAGAAAAAATATAAATAAATTAAAAACATAAAAGTAAAAATAAAACAAAACTATATACAAAAGGATGAATCTATATCTTAGGCCTAAAAATAATGCTTGAGGAATTACCCATTTAGTAGAAATGGGACATCCTCACCATTCAAGGTCTTTAGGCTAAAGGTATTATCCCCTAACATTTTATATATTAGGAAGGGACCAAGATAAAGCATATAAAACTTACCACTGTCCCCTTTCTTTCCATGGGCTTTGTCCCAAAGCAACACTAGGTTCTAAAATTTGAGAGGAATTTACCTTTTCCCTTTTATCAAATCATTTTTTAATGACCTCTTGATGTCTACTAAAATGTTGTAAATAAGCATTTCATTTGTCTTTCAATTGTAATAAATTCAACAACCACCATGTTGACCTTATCATAAATCTCCAAGTATTAATGCATGGATCAAAGAGTCAAAAATTTTAATTTTATTATCAAGATAGGTTCTTGGCAATATACTAGGTGATATGTAGAGATTTCTTAAGCAACTTTAACCCTTTCTCTATTCAACAAAAAAAAATCTAGTAGTTTGTGCTATTATATTGGGTTTTTATCTAAAATTATTACTATAATGTCAAAGAATTATTTTTAGTATATTTAAACACGCTTTTTTACTATAGATAATAATTAGATTAGAGCATCAACAATACCTTATTATTGAAAAACCATTCAATTAATTTTAAAGAGGAAAAATTATTACCATTATCACATACCAAAGAATAAGTCCTTCCAACTTGATTACCATCTCAATTGTGCAATCATTCAAGGATTAATTTTCTATACATATATTATAAGAATACATGGACATAAGCATACATTTGTGTCTATATGATGAATTTAAATTGATTTTACCAAAAAAAATCCAACCCCTATTGTGCAAATGAACAAGATTCAATAACTTGCTAAGGAGGCATTGTTGAGTTGTGTTCTCTATGAACCACCACTTGATAGGTATAAAAATTCCATATATGCATACTTGCATCTATTAAAATACAAGCCCAATTTAATATCTAGCCCACAAGATTTGATGTGCCATGGAGTTGCTTGAATTATGCTCAAAACCAAATTTATTATTAAATTTCTTTAATACCTCAACTACTTTTTTTATACAAATAAAATAGATCCCTTTGTCATTTATCCTATATAGAGTACCTGATTTGATCATGATTTTGGCACACTATATATATAAAGATCTCTTTTGAGTTGAATTTGTGTGGTCATGACATCTCTGGTTTAACAAGTTGAACATAATATCCTTGTACCAATCATGTGTAGTGATATTATGTATAATATATTCTTAGCATATTACATCGAGATTAATCTCAGCTATAGGTATACTTAACCCTTGTCCTTTGACTATTTTGATTATTTGAATCTCAAGATATAACTCCTACAACACACTTACCCATTTCCCCCTCCTTTCTCCTTCTTCATTTTGTGTTATTATATCTTCTATAATTGGGTCAAGCACAATGGAAAATGTTTTTTCTGCATAATATGTAGTGTCTAAACTTCTTGATAGATTTTACCAAAGCATATGCCTATTTATCAATCATGGAATACCTAATTTTAATATTTCAAAGGGGATGACTCATAAAATATAAGGTATTTCATCACCAACTCCACTTTTCTACATCAATATAGTTACATTTGAGTATTAACGTAAATGGGTAAACATAAAAACGTAATATATAGTCATGGATAATCAAAATAGGGGCATTATTTATATTCATCTTGATCTCTTTAAAGGAATTATTTACTTCAAGGGTCCATTTAATTTTTTCATGTCTCTTTAACATAGAATTCAAAGGTTTCACTACTTCTACAAAAGTAGATATAAACTTTCTTATAATATTCATTTTCTTGAAGAATGACTTTAAACTTTTTTCTTAGTAAGGAGAGGGATCTTCAATATAGCTTTGATTATTTGAGGGTCAATAGATATTCCCCTTTTTGAGATGGCATAACCAAGTAATTTTCCTTTAATAACCCCAAATATGCATTTATTGGGGTTTACCTGTAGATTCCATGATCCCTACATCTTTGCAACACTTTTCTTAGGTCTTCGGTGTGGTCACCTCTATTTTTTCAAAACACAATGATATCATCCATATATATGATAATTCATTTACCCACAAAACATTTGAATGTAATAATCATCTCTTTGAAATGTCACACCTACATTAATTAACCCAAATAACATCCTTTTGTAAGAAAATATACCCTATATTATTATTATAAACTAAATACATTAGATTTCCACAGTCCATATTGAATCAAAATGCTTTTTTTTTTGGATTTAACTGTGTGAATTTTATTTGCATCAACGTTTCGGATCACTCTTTGATCCATCATCAACATGAAGAGAGTTGAGAGATAAAAATGGTAGATTATAGACCAAACCAGGATATAAATAGACAAGAGAAGGGGAGATGATGCACAAGAATCAAGGAGGATACAAAAAGGGAAAAAACACAAAAATAATAAGCAGAAACAAGAAAATAGCAATAACAAAAAAGTGAATAAGATAAATAGATTAAAAAATTAAAGAAACCAAACTAACAACTCAGTATAATAATAAGAAGAAATAAAATCTAGAACACTAAAAAACAAGAAACAAAAATATAAATTGTAAAACTAAAAACAAAAAATGATTTTTTAAAAACAATAAAAAACTTCAAAACTTATAAAAAACATTAAAAAGAAAAATAAAGAAAAAAAAGGAAAGAAAATTTTAAAATAATTATTGATTCCATCAGTAGGATCTATGGTAAGCTAGTTATAACCCAAATATCCTTTAGGAAAAGACACCATCTAGGGCACATTAGTTATTTATAAGGCCTCATCTAGTGGAGATAATGGATAATTATCTCTTTTTGAAGCCCTATTAAAGATTTAAAAATCCACACAGATCCATAGTTCACCATTCTTCATTTAAATAAAAACCAAATTGGAAATCCAAGTGAAATATATTACTAGGACCAACAACAATTTTTAGACTTCTTCAAAAATAAGTGATTCCAAAAACAAGTCCATTAGCCTTTATTTTTGTCTAAATTGTTTTACCCTTAGTTTCAATAGAATAGTATGAGTAATGATAGATGTGTTGCATCTTGAGAAGATTGGTTGTCATTGATGTCAAATGTGTGTTGAAGATTGTATATGCTCCAGAGATAGTTGATATGTAGAGATATAAGTTGGTGCAAGTCAGCATTGCAGTATATGGAAGAGTTGTGATTAGCCTGATGTCTAAGTGTGATGTAGAGGTGGGTAAACATGTTCTAATATGTTTCCAATATGCCTACATTGATATATGTTCAGTTTGGTGCATCGCACTTTGTGAAAGGTTACAAAAGATGTGTCTAAGGCTTTCACAATACATTCCCTAAGGCAGTGACATAGTGTTTTGGTCTGCATCCTTCCACAAAGAAATATTTAGTCTTGGAGATCTAAAGATAAGTTGATAGAGATGTGAAGGTGTTATATCCAATATTTCAATTCACTACACCTTTTGTAGTGGAAGTTATAAGTGACAGATTTTTGGTTTGTGCTATGGTAGAGTAAAGTGCTTATTAAGGCTTGTTGGAATGATCCGCATTCCTCCAAACTAGAATTTGTGTCCATGCAATTTTGTGGACATGTTCAATGATGTCCTATGCATGCTATGTTGCAATATCAAGTGGTTTGATGGTTCGCAAGTGCATTTTTTAAGTAACAAAGTGTTACAATTGGTTTCAGATGCCTAATTCTTCCACATAACGTATGTTTGAATATTTGCACTAGCAAGAGATTATGCAGATCAGTTATATGAGTTTGTGTGGACATTCTACATGTCTCAGAGTATCTAAGGTTTGAATCATGTGCAAATCTTTCTTGATTCCAGTACCACTTAATTGTTTCAAGTTAATTTGTGAAGTTATGATGTTGGTAAGGCCGACTAAGGTATATTATTGTTGTGTGCCACAAGTCTATGATTGAGAAAAGTTCAAGGATCACTTGTAGATGTTGTATGATTCATGCCGACTCATTTGGGTGAAATGTAAATAATGTTCAATCATTTTTGTATGCCACCAATGAAGATGTAGGCTAACATGTTACAAGTTTGATATTCCTTATCTGTGGCCAACTATATTTATAATTGCAAAGCATGCAAATATATATTGAAGCTCAAAGTTGTAGAGAAGATAATGAAAATGTGTGAAGATGTATGAGTGTATGAGAAAAGTGTGACAATGTATGCTCAGATCTAATATGTAGAATTGATTACTATCAATGGTTGAATCCATAATATCATTCATATTCCAGTTGTTCTTTCTTTCAATTAGGGAGTAGTAGCTTCATTGGGTTTCAACCCCTAAATCAAAGTCAGGGAGTAGTTGTTTCCTTGGGTTGTAGCCTAGAAACAAATTGTAAATTATTTTTACTTGTGAGGCTGGATTAGGACAATAGCTCCTAGCATTATTTCTCACTGTGGGGTTTTCCACGTAAATCTGGTGCCATTTATGTCCTTGTGTGGATGTTTATCTTCTTTCATGTTTTGATTAAGTAGGTGAAATACTAATTGGTTTAACTTAGCATCAACAATAGTTAATTGGGATTGAATTTTAAAGCATACTGATTCACCCCCCTCTCACTATTCTGGTGCATTCAACAATTGGTATCAGAACAAGGTTCCTTGATATTTGCTTAACAATAGAGGTAGATCTTGTCTTTGAACACATGGAGAATAAATAAGTATCCAAGAAGAAGTCCTCTCAAGAAAAAGAGGTCATACTCCAGAAGGAGGAGGATGAATATGAATTTGAATTCAATAAGGAAGATTTCTAGTGGATTTTTTTAGGAGAGCTTAATTCTACTCTAAATGATCTAGATAAAGAAAGAGAAGAGAATGAAGAGCTCCAATCTCAACTTAAAAAAGAGGTGAATAAAATTGTCAAGTTGAAATTTCAAGTTGAAGAAGGGAAAATAATTGAAGAATGTATGAATTTCAAGCTCATGACAAAATTTTTGAATGTTCCAAGCTTGAAGAAGAAATTATTTCCCTAGGGAAAGAAAAAATGTTGAATGTTCAAAGCTTGAAGAAGAGATTGTTTCCCTAAGGAAAGAACTAGAAAAAGAAAAAGAGAAAATTGACAAAGGTCTAAAGCTAAAAGGAGGTTATGAGATTCTTGATGATTTGATTAACTCTCAAAATCCATCAAAAAAGAAGTCTAGTCTTGGTTTTGAAAAAGGGAAAAGTCCCATAATCAATGCTTCTGTAAACCTCTATGAAAATTTCAAAGCAGAAGGAAAGTTTGAAATAAAGGAGGAGAAAGCTTCCACTGAAGAACATAAGCAGACCACCTTTGGAGATGAAAAGACAGATGAAGATAGAAAGAAAGAATATGGATTCATTCTTGTCTGAAGACAAAGAAGATTTAGAGGTCCTCCACCTACTAGACATGATTATATGTGTAGAAAACCATTTATGCCTCAAATATATGATGTTATTTCATTTCATGGATATTGCTATGCATGCAATAATTTTGGTCATAAGGTTGTTGACTGCAGAACTAAGGTCAAGAGGAACAACTTTGTTTTAGAGCACAACATTGTGTGCTACAAGTGCAATAAGGTTGGGTATGTTGGCCTCCTAAAATGATTTTAATAACTAAGCCTTTACAGCCATGACTCAGAGATTGGGCATCTAACCTGAATAACTATCTCAATCATCATGAAGGTGCATTTAAATTGTCAACCCAAGGACGTGAACTTGAAATGGGCCAGCACAGTATGTGCACTAGGAACTCTCAAGTAGCCATTTCTATTCTATAGCTAAGAAACAAAATACTAAAAGTATATTGCTTGAAAAGGAAATAAAGAAAATGTTGAACATCAACCAACAACTATGCTAAGTTGAAATGCATAACAGGAATAAAAGATCTGAGCAACAAACAGGAAACTACTATGTCTGCTTTGGCTACAGGAATAGACACAAAATGGACTTCTAGTGGTTGCAGGAACAGTCGATGCCAGATTTCTAACTAAGTACTAAACAACAAGTAATACTAAACTAATGCTAAACTAATAAGACAAATTACTCACTAAGTGTGCCCCCTTGGATAAGTATCCTCTAAACTAACAAGAACTCAAATGCTTAAACTCAAAACTTGATTTCATTCACTGTAAATCATGCATACAAAGAATAATGTATCTATACTACTGAAACTGGAGAATGAGAGTACAATGTCAAATCGTGCAACCTTTCGAAGAAGGAGCTTCAAATCATTATTTATACTACAGCTAAACAAGGCAGTCAACTCCACAACTGGGAGGATGCCATTTAGGGAAAATAAGGGAAAGCGAAGCGATGGCAGTTACGCATGCATGGAATCCAATCAAACATGCAAGTTAGACGCAGACCCAGCACAACAATAATGCCCATGCATGTTTGATCATTAAGGTCTACTACAAGGTGGTTACATTCAATTGCATGAAGAATCTTTGCTGCCAATTGCCTTTGACTTGGAGCGATTCCTCAGCTGGACATTATGGAGCATGCCTAGCTGGCGGTGTCTTCCTCAACTTAGTACATTAAATCTTCATGGCAAGGTCAGTACACATAATAACTACACATCTATAACCACTCTAAGAAACATTCATTAACCACATGCAAAATCAATATAGATAGTTCACATATTATGCCAAATGTCATTAAAACTTGCAAAGAGGATAATATCAAATGTCAATGGTTTGAGAGAAACATTATGCCAATACCAACACTTAAGCATTAAAGTTCATGACATCTATGAGTAAATAGACTATAGATTCTACCCAAAACTAGACCAAAAACTAGGCTCATCACTCCCCCCAACCTAATGTTTTGTTGGTCCTCCAGCAGGGGAAGAGTTGTTCTTCTACTTGGTCAAAGCTTTGAAATTTGCAACTGAGAATTGTCCAACATTAGTGGTTGTAGTACATGAATCAGGATCCCAATAGAATTCTCCCAATCTGTCAAACTTGTTCCATCTCTACCTCTCTGCAACAATGTCATTCTGGTAAAATCTAAAGTTTGGCACGGGCCACATGAGCATGGGTGGTTGAAAAGTTAGGGGAATCCAATGTCACCCCTATGTTCTCCCAATCTCAATATAACTCTTAATTCTTTTTAATGTTGCAGCATAATTGTGGATGGAATGAGGCTCAGCCTATTTCAGCTCATCAGTCAAACTATTCCATCTCTGGGATAAACATCTCCTCATGGTCTCCTCCTTTGTTGTTGTCTTTACCTCATACTCAGTGTAAACTTCCTCAATCTAAGGCATAATCCTATTGCCATAACTTGGTCAAAGCAAAATTTTGTGCCATTCTTTATAAATGTCCCTTGGGTTGCTCGATTCAGCTCTAACATGCAGAGGGATATCATACTCCAATTGTTTATAAGCACTATGTTGTTGTCCCCAACTAGTCTCATTTTGTACCCAAGACATAAATTCTCACAATTGAACATCCCCAACATACAACAATAGATTCCAATCATCGTCTTTTGTGACAGAATAATTATGTAAATAAAATTCACATAGCAAATTCTTCATTTCAGGGAAGGCAATCCTATAAGCATTGAAGAATTCCATGGGGGTTTCAATAGAAGGATTCAAACCTGAGGCAAGTCTTGACATCTTAAAAGAGAGATACTTCTCTTTCAGGAGCAAAGCATAGACCCTTGGAGGATCTCTATATTCTAGAATCTTTGGTGCCAAAGTTGCATATCATCTACCCTCTGCTTCAGGATGGCAATTTCTGCATTTTTATCCTCAATTTCTTCATCTTTCTTTTGAATTTCTTCCTTCAACTTCCGTTTTTCCTTTTTCCATTCTTCTTCCCTGCTTTTTATTTCTCTCCATAAATTCAAAATTGTTGCATGTACTATAAAACTAGGAGGATTATGAATACCTACCAGTCTTTTTGTTGATGGCGGCTCCTCATATAGCACTATTTGCATGGACTCAGGCTATCAATTATCTTTGGCTGCAAGGGTGTTGTTTCTTCTTCCTTTTGTTGCAAGGACTCTTGTTCTTGTTGAGGTTGCAGGAACTCCTGCTCTGGTTCTGGTTGTTGTTGTAGGACTTCTTGCTCATGTTGCAAGACCTCTTGCCCATGCTACAGGAAGTCCTAATTTTCCTCCAATTCTTCTACAATGTTAGCAAGATCGGCCAGTGTTATATTCGTTTCTCTTAAATATGTATTCTTCTTCTTCAAAATTCTCCTGCTCCATTGGAGCTTTAGGGTCCTCATGTGAGGTCTCACCAGGTTTAGGGATTTCCTGTAGAGGCGTACCAATCACAGGCCCAGCTGGTCTTGATTTCCTAGGAGGTCTCTCACATTTTCCTTTGGTTGCAGGATGGACAATATCAACCTTCCTCTTCTTAGAACTTGGCACTTTTATTTCTACAGGTTGTGTTTTAGCCTTCCCTTTTCTCATTTCTACCTCCGTCTATTGTGCCCTAGTTTTCATGAGGGTTTCAAGTGGAACTTCATCATCATAATCCGAGGAAGAGCTTTCTTTTTCTGAGTGCTCTATTCTAGAAGAAATAATTTCTATAGCTTCTTCTATTGCAGGAGGATTCACACTAGAGCCAGCACCAAAAGTTGAAGCACTAGGAATGGCTTCAGTCGTGATTACTCTCCTGCTAGACCTACGGGATTGAGGTATAGCCCTAGGTGGCAAGTGCTCAACATTGACAAACTCTTCCTGACAATAATTTTGATCAACATTAATAAACTCTTCCCAAGTCATTCCAGATACATCATGGAGAGACTTTTCAACTAGCAATTTAATCAAGCAATGGTGGGAAACAAAATTATCCCTACCATTTTGGGTCTCGACTACCATGATTGAGAGAAGATTGAACAACACATTGGGCACATTCATCCTCCTTCCGTGCCTCATGTGGTTCAAGAGCTTGAAGTGGACAGAATGCAAATTTGATCGGTGACCCTCACAAGTGATGTATTTGATAACATACACAGCTATCTGCTTCCACGACTTGGGTAGAGACATTCTCTTTGCACCCTATTTATCTATGCTCAATGGGGGGTCATTTGGCTCTATGAATTCAGCCCTGGCTAACCTGGTGTCTCTGGAAGCAGGGTAATTTTCACCATCAGCAAATAACCCTGTAACATGTGCAATTCTTTCCTCTATTTCCACAACTTCTAACCCTTTTACTAGGGTTTTTCCTTCTAAAAACTTCTGGGAAAATTCGAGCACAATGCCTTCATCAAAACCATCCAACTCCAAAAAATAATCTATCCATCCACAGTTTTGAAATTCATATAGGCATCGTGCATCCTGCAATAAAATATCATGCACCGTGGGTTCGTTTCGAATTAACCCACCTCCCATTGTCTGCAATCAAACAAATGCTCAACACATTCTTTTCCTACAATTCCCCTTCTTTCCTGTAATTCCCGTCTGAAAATCAAATGCACTTCCCTACAGTGTCTGCTAAATTTCTAGTGCCAATGTCGACTGAATTTCCTTTCTTTTGTTTTGCCTTTTTTCTTGCAACTCAAGATTACGATAGGGCAATAATGACAAGAAAAGGAGTGATAAAGGGAAATTATGATAGGAAGAAATGGAAGCTGTAGTTATTGTCACTTCACACATGCAAGCCATCCTTTCACTCGAATTTCAAATCAACTCATTTTTAAATTTCTAATGTAGCCTAATATGGTTTGACACATGGGCAATAAATTCACAAAATATTTGCATCTTTTTCTTTTCCTCCCCCCAACCTAAATTTGGACATGTGTCCACACATGTGAGATGGGAGTGGTGATGCAACAGGGAATGATGGCATTTTATGTAAATGTCTATACTAACGTACAGTGATTAAATGAATGCACTTAAAAGATGATTAAAGATAGCAATTAATGTGCACATACCTGAATGTGTGGAAGATTTGCTGTAAAGATCACGAATAAAGTAACACTCGCCTTGTGGGAAAATAAATTTAGCAATAAATGAAGATGAGGTGGAATGAGGTGAGGTGGAATGAAGTGATGGAAGAGAGAGAAAGGTGGTGATGGATGGGTGGATGGGCGGATGATGAAGAAATGGACTTCCACGTAAGTGAAATTCTTTATTATGAAAAGTACATACCTCAATTAGGCTGAAGGAGGGACACTAGGTCCACTTCCTTCAGCTACAGGAAGCTCTAAGTGCTGGGTGAATTGCTACAGGAACTCTTCTTTAGAAGCTGGCTTATGGTATAATTTGAGGTGATGACCATTGACAAGTAATTTGAACCTAATAGGGTCAATGGTGGTGAGTTGAACAGCTCCATTAGGAAAGACCTCCGCAACTTTGTATGGTCCTAGCCACCTTGTCTGCAATTTTCCTGCATTGTCCTAGTATCTTGAATCATAGAGCAAGGCCCAATCTCCTAGTTTGAACTTATTATCCTTGATAAATTTGTCATGCCAGTTGATCCTCTAATTCTGCACTACTTGAGTATGTTGCAGGGTTGCTCTTCTTATCTCATCCAAAGCATTTAGCTGCATGATTCTTTCTCTTTGTGCTTCAAAAATATTCATCCCTAAATCACTATAGTTCGTAGAGTCTTATGTTCAAATTCAATTGGCATCATGGTTGTCTTTCCATACAACAACCCAAATGGGGTGAAGACTATAGTTGTTTTCTAGGTTGTCCTATAGGCCCAAACAACTTCTAGTAATCTGTTTGTCCAATCCTTTATATGGACAACTACTGTTTTAGTTAGAATGGCTTCAATTTCTCTGTTGGTCACCTCAACTTGGTCATTAGCCTGGGGGTGATAAGGAGTAGACTTTTTGTGCCTTATGTTATACTCATTAACTAGTGTTGCAATAAGAGTTGATGTGAATTGAGCTCCTTGATCAGTTACTATTTCTCTTGGGACTCCATATCTTGTGAAAATCTCCTCATAAAGAAAATCTACAACCTTATTATCTCTTGAATGTTTCATGGCCTTAACTTCTACCCATTTTGTTACATAATCAGTGCATACCAATATATAACTTCCCATTTGATGGAGGGTCAATTGGTTCCATAAAATCCAATCCCCACTTGTCAAAGGGAGTGATTACTACCTGAGGGCAGAGTGGCATCTCATCAGATCTGGTTGGTTTTCCCATTCTTTGACATCTATCACATTTTCTGGTATACCTTCCTACATCCTTGTGGAGTGTTGGCCAGTGATACCCTGTGTTCAAAACCTTCATTGCAATCATCTTGGTTGTAAAATGTCCCCCACATGGTTCATTGTGGCATGCATGCAAAATGTCATATGTCTCATCTTCTCTCACACATCTTCTCATGACATGGTCAGGTCCAATATAAAACAAACATCCAACAATCCAAGAGAAAGGGAAAGATTTTTTGATGAGTGCCCTTTTCTCTTTTGGGGAGAAGTGAGAAGGAACTCTACCTATAACCAAGTAATTGGCTATGTCAGCATACCGGGGTATTTGTACACTGAGAGAGAATAGTTGCTCATCAGGAAAAGAGTCATCTATGGGTTGATTGTCTTTAGATGTAGTTAGTCTTGAAAGAAAATCTGCAACAACATTGGCCTTCCCTAGCTTAACCACAATGGTTATGTCAAACTCCTGCATCAACAATAACCATCTTGCCAATCTACCTATGATCAAAGGTTTATTCATGAGATACCTAATGGTTGCATGATTAGTGTGCACAAATATTTGGTATCCTGTTATGTAATGTCTAAATTTGTTCAATGCATAGATTACTTCCAGCATCTCTTTCTCTGTCACTATATAATTGAATTTAGCTCCTTGCAAATTTTTGCTGACAAAGTAAATAGAATTTTCAACAACTCCCTCTTTCTGTCCTAAGACCACTCCTATGGCATAATCTAATGCATCAGTGTGGATGTGGAAAGGAAGCTCCCAATTGGGTCCCTTGAGTACAGGAGCATGAGTCAAAGTTGCCTTCAAGTCAGAAAATGCCTTGTCACAAGCTTCAGTCCACTGAAATTCAACATCTTTATTGAGAAGGGTATATAATGGTGTTGCTACCTTGCTAAAATCCTTGATGAATCACCTATAATATCCTACATGACCCAAGAAACTCCTAACATCCTTTTGTTTTGCAGGTGTAGGCAGATTTGTGATTACCTCAATTTTTGTAGGATCTACTTGAATTCCCTTATGGGAGATGTAGTGGCCAAGAACTATACCTTCTTGCATCATCATGAAGCACATTTCACTATTTAAGGACTTTTGGTCTTCACATATTTGTAGGACTCTCCTAAGATTTTCCAATGCTTGATTCAAATCAACACCATAAGTGGTGAAGTCATCCATATAAATCTCCATGCAATCATGAGAAATGTCTGAGAATATGTTAATGACTGCCCTCTGGAAAGCTGCAAGTGCATTTCACAAGCCAAATGGGAGTACCGAATAGGCATAGGTCCCCCATGGACAGGTAAATGTGGTCTTCTCTTGGTCTTCTAGTGCAATTTGGATCTGGTTGTAGCCGCTGAATCCATCTAGAAAAGAGAAGTATTGCTTTCCTGCAAGTGTTTCCAAAACTTGATCAATAAAGGGTAAAGGAAAGTGATCCTTCTTGGTGGTAGCATTAAGTTCCCTATAATCAACACAAACTCACCATTTCCCTCCTTTCTTGGTCACAATCACTAATGGAGACACCCGCTGACTATCTGCAATGTGGTAGATAAATCCTACATCTAGCAATTTTTGCAGTTCTCCTTTCACAATCTCTCTTAGTGCAGGGTTAATTCTTCTTTGTGGCTGTCTTACTAGAGTGCAATCATCTCTGATATAAATTTTGCGTGTACAAAGTTTAGGATCCAGTCCCTTCATATCATGATAATCCCATGCAAATGCATGCCGATGGGTCCTTAATAGGCTCGCTAATAACAATTGTTGCTCTTCATTCAATTTACTATTAACATTCAGATATTTTCCCTCTGACACCTGAACTTGTGTAGTTAACTCTATCATGGTTGCTTCATTAATACATGGTACCTTTAGTTCATATGGCAGCAATGTATGGAACATACATGTTGCTGTAGGAAGTCTGTCTGCGGGAAGAGTGGCTATAGGAAGATCGTCTGCAGGAAGAACGTCTGTAGGAACAGTGGCCACAGGAAGAGTAGGCAGAAGTGTCTTGACCGAAGTAGAAGATGATGCTTCCTCCACTTCATAATGGTTCTAAATGAGATTAGCCAACACTTCATCCTCATCCTGGAGTTGCAAGAAAGACCTTCTACCTAGCATCATAAGTTGTGCCATAGAATTAACTTCCTCGGCCTCTTCACCAACATGGGGCCAAACGAAATTATCTTCATCATGAGATGGCTGAGCAAGTGGATAAAGAACAAAAATTTTAGTACTCCTTCCTTTGAAATGGTCATATCACTAGAATGACATCCAATGTATGCATCTACAGTTGCCAACCAAGGCCTTCCAAGAATGATGGGACCCCGCCTAGTGTAGCCTTAGGAGAAAGAATCATAAAATATGTTTGGTATTCCCAGGAATCTAGAACTACCACAAGATCCTCCACTACAACATCAGGCTTAACAGTAGAGCTATTAGCAAGCTACAGGACAATAGGAGTAGATCTCATACTTGCAATATTTAGTTGTTGTAGGATGTCCTTGGTCATTACATTTATTGTTGCCCCTAAATCAATCAGAGCATTCTTTACTTGGATCCTGTTTATGACAACTGCTATCATAGGACTGCCTGGGTCATTATACTTGGGAATAGTCACTTTTCTCAACATGATATCAACTAGTTGGCCCACCACATGAACTGTAGTTGGGTCTCTCTTCTTCCTTCCTAGCTTCTTAAGACAAGCTTCCTTGATAGCTTTGTCATAGATTGGAACATCCTTTATGGCCTGAAATAGGGGTATTTGAACACATATATGCTTTAGCTGATCCAAGATGTCAAAATTAGTATCCTCCTTTTCTTCTTTCTTCTTGGAAACTTCCAACCTCTGAGGGAATGGTGGTTCTTGTTCAGTCTGCTTGACTTGGACTGGTTTAGGATTTTTAGGTACACTTGGCTGAATGGGATCATTCAGAGGCTCCTCCTCCCCTTCCATAGGAAGCTCAGTGATAATTGGCTTGGATGGGGCTGGTATAGTAGTTCCTGAATGCAAATGGATATCACTTACACTCATAGCATATGCAGGGAATTGATTTGAATTAGCAGAGTATACACGCTGTTGTTGTGGTTTGTTATTAGGATTGGGTGTGGGTTGAGTTGGTAGCTGAGTAGGTTTAGGTGCATTTGAGCTTGGATTAGTAGGTGGAGGCATTAGAGTAGGTTGTTGGGACTAAGAAGGTGGTTGCATGTAACTGGTTGTTTGAGTAGGCCATTGTTGTCCTCCTCTCCATTTATTTGTTTGCTACCAATTTCTTGGAGGTGGTTGCCAGTGCCCTTGAAATTGTTGCCAATTCCCCTAGGGTTGCTTCCACTGAGGTGGAGAACTCTGATGATTGGGCCAAGAATTAGGAGGGTTACTCCAAGGCTGTGATGGATATCCTCCATAACTGGATGGATATGGGGGTTGGCATTGGTTACCAGATGAATATGAATTAAAATGTGGCCCAGCATAGGATAATGGATCTAGTGGCATGCCTTGTCTTGGAGCCCAAGGCTTCCTTTGTGCAACATATTATACTTGGTCTTCTTCAATCTAAATTGGCTTGAACTCAGGTGAAATCTACTTGCTTTCAAGATTAGCTACCATCTTACATCTGTAATCCTTCTTTTTTCTGCATTGGGGGCAATACTCTGTCAACATTGCCTTTTCCTCTTTTTGCTTCTTCTTGGCCTAAAGTGTATCTAGCTGAGTAGCTAGATTGTTGATAATGTCTTGCTTGAAGTCTGCTAGCAAATGAGTAATCTCCATTCTTGAAACTCCACCAGTAGTTGATTTACCCATGAAAGGTTGATAAGCTCTCCCTTTCTTTGAAGTTGCCCTAAAGTAATTCTGACATATTTTCTTGATATCATCCCAAGGAACTTGGGTGATATCTCCTCCTCCTATAAGATCTAATGCATCAGTGTAGTTGTCATTGATTCCTCTCAAGAAAAGCAACTTTTGTGAGTCCCCATTAAGTGCATGTTGTGGAGATTTTTGTAGGAAAAACATAAACCTTGCAATGTAATCTTCTAGGCTCTCATCTTCCTTCTGTTGCATCCTAAAAATGTCACCTCCTCTCATGTCACTACCCCTGCAGTATTCCTTGTATTTCTCAAGGAATTTTGTCCTCATGTCTTCCCAAGTTTCCACAATATCTCTGCCTAGGCTCATGAACCATCTTAATGCAACCTCTTTCAAAGTTGTTGGAAATAACTTAAGCTGATGGGCATCAGTAGTATGATCAAACTCAAATAAGAAGGTATCAGGATCTTCTTTGACAAGTCCATAAAACTTTGGGAGTGTCGAAACAAGGATATTCTTAATGTTGTCAACTTCATTCTGATGGGAAATGGGAAAAGGAAAAGTTGGTTAGTTAGGTTTGTTCCCATTTTCATCACCCATGTCTACTTGATGTGGTTCTAAAGCAAGGGGGTTCTCAAGCTGATTTTGATCTTCAAAGGAGACTTCAGAACTAGTCAAATCAGGATATGCATCAGCAAAGGGTTGTGGATCTTCTTCTTCTTCTTCTGGTAGATTATGATATTCAACTAGCTAGAATGGATTAGGATTGTTAGGAAGGAATCTCCCATAAGCATCCCTTCTCCTTCCTTTATGCATGCGGTATTACTCACTACTAGTCAGCTCACACAAAAAATTGGTAACGAATAAGGGGGTCATTACTTCCAAAAGAACAATTTCCAGAAACATTACAACAAGAAAAACTACCAATGACTTCAAAAGACTCCCTAGCTTGACACCATCCCCAATAACAGCGCCAAAAATGTTGGCCTCCTACAATGATTTTAATAACTAAGTCTTTACAATCATGACTCAGAGATTGAACATCTAACCTGAATAGCTATCTCAATCATCATGAAGGTGCATTTAAATTATCAACCCAGGGACGTGAACTTGAAATGGGCCAACACAGTATGTGCACTAGGAACTCTTAAGTAGCCATTTCTATTATATAGCTAAGAAACACAATACTAAAAGTATATTTCTTGAAAAGGAAATAAAGCAAATGTTGAACATCAACCAACAACTATGCTAAGTTGAAATGCATAACAGGAATAAAAGATCTGAGCAACAATTAGGAAACTACTCTATCTACTTTGGCTTCAGGAACAAACACAGAATGGACTTCTAGTGGCTGCAGGAACAGTCGATGCTAGATTTCTAACTAAGTACTAAACAACAAGTAATACTAAAATAATGCTAAACTAATAAGATGAATTACTCACCAAGTGGGCCCCTTGGATAAGTATCCTCTAAACTAACAAGAACTCAAATGCTTGAACTCAAAACTTTATTTCATTCATTGTAAATCATGCATACAAAGAGTAATGTATCTATACTACTGAAACTAGAGAATGAGAGTACAATGTCAAATTGTGCAACCTTCTGAAGAAGGATCATCAAATCATTATTTATACTATAGCTAAACAAGGCAGTCAACTCCATGACTGGGAGGATGCCATTTAGGGAAAATAGGGGAAAGCGAAGTGATGGTGGTTACACATGCATGGAATCCAGTTAAACGTAGACCTAGCATTGCAGTAATGCCCATGCATGCTCAATCATTAAGGTCCACTACAAGATAGTTACGTTCAGTTGCATGAAGAATATTTGTTGCCGACTGCCTTTGACTTGGAGCGATTCCTCAGCTGGATGTTATGGAGCATGCCCAGCTGGTGGTGTCTTCCTCAACTTAACACATTAAATCTGCATGGCAAGGTCAGTACGCATAATAACTGCACATCTATAACCACTGTAAGAAACATTCATTAGCCACATGCAAAATCAATATAGATAGTTCACATATTATGCCAAATGTCATTAAAACTTTTAGAGATAGGATAATATCAAATTTCAATGGTTTGAGAGAAACATTATGCCAATACCAACACTTAAGCATTAAAGTTCATGACATCTATGAGCAAATAGACTATAGATTCTACCCAAAACTAGACCAAAAACTAGGCTCATCAAGGTATAAGGAATTTTTTTATAGAAGTAGCTTTGTGAAGCCACCTATTTAGAATTAGAAGGAAGATAAAACCCTAGATCAGCAAAAGAAGGGTAATGAAAAGGTTTAGAATGAAAATGAAGGTCAAGAAAATGAGAAGAAGGATGATATTATGCTTGTACATTCTGCACAAGATCCTATGACGAACTGAGATAGAGTATTATCTCAAGGGAAGCTATGATTTGTAAACTTTTTAGCCCCCTAAAAAGGATAAGATATTAAGTATTTTAGCATGAAAGTTGAATTGGACAAATTCCTCTAGTGTGTAGATTTGCTAAGCAAGAATTAACCTTTTTATGAAGGTTCTAGAGCAAGTGAATGGTTTGTAGACGTGTGATAAGTAGCATTGTATCCCTATGATGACACAAAGATCTCTGGTAAATGATTTGCCTAACAAGGAAAAATGCATTTATGGCAGCAAGTTAGGGCAAGTGAAATACTTTTTATAAGTTATTTGGATCATTTGAGCTCATTTGCATTCAAGAGCACATGTGTTTGGAGCAGAGAAGAGTGTTTATCTTTTCTATATTTTGTGTGAAACCCTAGTTGCGGTGTTTGAATATTAATGAAGGAATTCCAATGACAACACCTCCGGTGATTGATGTGGTGGAGAAACCTGGGCCTAAATACAAGAAGTTTCTATTCAATGTGATGGAAGCTGACCAAGACTACATTTTTGAAAGCTCCTATAGATGTAAGGATTTACATCCATGCCCCATTGAATGATATTGACCATACTTCATCCTTTGAAGTGATCTGACATGAGCTGCTCAATGATAATGGTGTATACAAGCCAAAGTATGCAAATGTAGTGGTGAAAGAGTTAGACATCTGGAAAAAATTTCTAGAATTTTGCAATAGTAAAGAATGGGTAAGAATCATTTTGATCCGCATTCATGAAAATTTCATTTAGCTAGACAAACCCTACATGATCACAAAGGAAGCTATTAGGGAAGTCACTAGTCTTTGTTCCATCAGACCTATCCCAGTGTTGAAATAAATAAAAAATGAAAGGGTTATGGAACTTATTGGATCTAAGTTTGATAAGAGAACCCTAATAGTGAAGGATATGACTAATCCCAATGTGTGATATGCATCAAAGGGTATTAAATATAAAATTTATTTCACAAACAAATAAGGTTCTACCACCACCATCACAATTCCCACTACACATCAAATGGTGAAGGAAGGTGCCAGTTTTGACCTAAGTGAACTATTAAGAGAGCAATTGATGGACAACATGAAGTAAACAAAAGAAATCAGTTATAATTTCAGGTTCAAATCATTGATCATATGCCTCACTTTCTTTTTCATGAATGAATTGCCTAGATTTAAAGGAAATATTTGGGATAATTTTTCTGCAATTGCTACACAAATTAAGAAACACATTGATAGTTTTCTAAACAATCAAGCATATACTACTTTCTACTGGGGATTTTTTAAGAATCTACAAGCTCAGATGTAAGGTAGAGAAAGGATACCTTCTGATTTGGTCCAGGAGTATAAGGATGAGGTAACATTCATGGTGGACAAAGATCACTATTATATGAAAGTTGTAGAGCCTAGAACTTCATGGATTCCTGAGTTACCTTATGAGATTGATCCTGAGTATGTACAAGGATATGTGTATATCCTACTGAAGAAGCCAAAATATACAACTATTGAAAGGTTTGGTACACATAGAGAGGTCATGAATAAGTTGGCTAAGAATCATGCAGAGAAATATTTTGAAAAACACAAGGATGAGCTTTACAAGGATTGGGGTTTTCTACAAAAAACTACATTTGTTACCCCTATAGAGAGTTCTAATGATAAATTTGTTCCTTCGGAATCCAATCAAGTTCCAAGGAGATTAGGTAGATCCTTTCTATTGTTGCATTTTCTCTACATCCCTCCAAATCAACACAATCAACTAGTGGAAGAAGAAGATTTGCATCTATAACTCCATCGTAGAAGAAGACCACGGAAGTTGTGCAAACAAGGCCTAAGAAAAAGGCTAAGAGAAATAAAAATAATGAGGAAGAACTTGAAGAGGAGGAAGAATATGAAGTTGAAGATATCTCCTTACATAAAAAGAAAGGGAAGAATATTGCAAATGAGGGAGCTAAGCAGACTCCTCTAGTTCAACATGACCTCTTGATTTTGGTATAATTTTTAATGGAATTAATAAATATGGTCTACTGAATGATACAATGGAACTACAACTAGATTTTCCTTTGGAAGAAAAGAAGACAATTGAAAAGGCTATCATTGAATACATGCTCAAGCAAAAAATTTATTTCAGTGACATTGTTGATAAAGCTCTGAATAGCCTAGTTGAGGCTTTAAGGAAGAGAAGAGAAGAAGCGATTGAGGTTGATGAAGAAATGAAATAGCAAGCAATTATCAAGTTTGGGATTTTTGTCTCCCAGGAAGGAAAAGAGAAGATAGTCCGGAGACAAGCTAAGGAGCACCGCACCAAGAGAAGAATAGATCTTCTGATGACTATGGATGAGGTCATCAAAAGGAAAATTCAAAGTGAAACTGAAGATGCTACAAAGAAGATAATTGAAGAAATGCATATTGAATTTGAAGCAGTTGCACAAGAGCCTCCAACAAAACATGATATTGATGTTGAAATGAATGTACAAGTGCTCCTGGATGAACAAGAAACAAAAAATATGCATCCTTTGAATAATACAAATCAGAAAGATATATCTGCTTAGCAAGAAGTACAAGGACCCTTCGGATAACAAGGAGAATATGTCTTTGGTATGGAGACGGAAAACGAAAAGGAAAAAGAAGAAGAAAAAGAGAATGATACTCAAGAAGAGAGTTCAGAAAAATCATACTCTTCTCCAATAGATTGAGTAAAGGAGTTTTTGGCACAAGATATGCAAATCCAACTGGTAGTGACTTTGTAGTTACAACGCATGTTCCTACTTTTGATGGACAAATGATCTTGTTTGGTATATCTCCCCTACACAAGTTGAATCTTGGTGACATACTCCATTCCACTACAAGATAAGATTTGCTACAACAACAAGTGGAGAGTGCAAATGTGATGGAAAATCAATAAAGTTGTTAGAAGAGAAGCTTTCGAAAGAAAAAAGGGATTCCTCATTACCCCAACATAGTAGATGAAGCAGCTAATGGAGTCCTTTGAGACTTATTCTTCTCATCTAGGGAAGGAAGAGAAAAAAATGAATGAAAAGAGAATGAATGATGCCTTTGGGAAGTGTGATAGTATAATGGATAAGTTGCAATCTTGCATTAAGGATATTCAGAAGTGCTTGGAGGAAGCTAAGGTTTTGTATGTTTTTTGTTTGAAATGGCCAACAAAAATAAAATAATTAAGGATCAAATAAGTGAAAATCACCAATGTAGTTGTAACATATGATCCAATTTAAGATAATGATGGTGTCATTAGGGCATAGGTAGAAAGTCTTCACTCCCAGGTACAACAATTGCAAGATCAAAGGGAGCAATTCAAAAGTCAGGTGAAATGATTGAGAGAAGTAATGATCCTCTAGTTGGCCTCACTCACAAGTATCCTAACAAAGGTAAATGGGGTAGTTCATAGGTACAAGGCACCATCTTCTTTAGAAGATACAAAAGACACATGTGTATAATTGTCCCCTTAGGTCCAAACCCTGACTACTGCTAAGAAGCAGTGGGATAGCAGCCTAGTCCAGCTCAAGAACATCTACAAGGGCATCTTTCCATCACCAAAGTGAATTGTGATTGTTTTTCATGTAAGATATATTTCTTTTTGTTGTTGTGTACATATGCAAAAATAGATCTGAAGAGATCTTTTTTCCCATCCCAGAGGGAGTAAAAGTTGAATAGATTAAGGGGTAAGCTTGTCGAGTTTTTGTGTAGAGAAAATTTTGTTGCCCTATTCCCTTGATGTCTAAGGGGGAGAGAGACATGTGCACCTAAGGGGGGACTTTTTTGCACATATTTTTGGTTTTTCCATCAATGAAAAAGGGGGATATTGTTACATATTGAGAATATTGGTTGTCTTTGATGTCAAATGTGTGTTGAAGATTATATATTCTCTAGAGATAGTTGATATGTAGAGATATCGGTTGGTACAAGTCAACATTGCAATATATGGAAGAGTTGTGATTAGTTTGATGTCTAAGTGTGATGCGAAGGTGGGTACACATGTTATAATATGTTTCTAGTATGCCTACATTGATATATTTCTAGTTTGGTGCACCACACTTTGTGAAAGGTTGCAGAAGATTTGTCTAAGGATTTTACAGTACATTCCCTAAGGTGGTGACACATTATTTTCGTCTGCATCCTTTCGTAAACCAATATTTAGTCTTGTGGATCTGAAGATAATTTGATAGAGATGTGAAGGTGTTATATCCAATATTTCAAGTCATTACACCTTCTACAGTGAAATTTGTAAGTGATAGAGTTTTAGTATGTGCTCTGGTAGAGTAAAGTGCTTATAAAGGCTTATTGAAATGCTTCACATTCCTCTAGAAGTGAAGTTTTGTCCATGGGGTTTTTTGGAAATGTTTAGTGATGTCCTATGCATGTTATGTTGTAGTATCAAGTGGTTTGATGGTCCACAAGTGCATTTTTCAAGTAGCAGAGTGTTACAATTGGTTATGGATGCCTAATTCTTCCACAAAACATATGCTTGAATATTTGAGCCAATAGGAGATTGTAGAGATCATTTGTATGAGTTTGTGTGGATATTCTACATGTCTTAGAGTATCCTAGGTTTGAAGTGCATGCAAAACTTTCTTGATTCTAGTACCGCACAACTATTTCAAGTTAATTTGTGAAGTTATGATGTTGCTAAGACTAATTAAGGTATATTATTTTTGGGCACCACAAGTTTATGATTGAACAAATTTTAAGGAGTTTCTGTAGATGTTGTACTAGTCATGACGACTCATCTAGGTGAAATGTAAATAATGTTCAATCATTTTTATATACCACCAATGACGATGTAGGCTGACATGTTACAAGTTTGATATTCCTTATATGTGGCTAACTCAATTTGTAATTGCAAAGCATGTGGATGATATATATTGAAGATCAAAGTTGTGGATATGATAATGGAAATGTGCAAAGATGTATGAGTGCATGAGCAGAGCATGACAAGGTCTGCTATAGATCTAATGTGTAGAATTGACAACTATCAGTGGTTGAAGCCATAATATTAGTCATGTTTTAGTTGTTCTTTCTTTCAATTAGGGAGTAGTAGCTTCCTTTGGTTTCAACCCCTAAATCAAATTCAGGGAGTAGTTTCTTCCTTGGGTTGTAGCCTAGAAACAAATTGTAAACTATTTTTACTTGTGAGGGTGGATTAGGATAGTAGCTCCTAGCAACATTTCCCACCGTGGTTTTCCCTTGTGGGTTTTTCCACGTAAATATGGTGTTTTACGTGTTCTTGTGTGGTTTTTCATCTTCTTTCATGTTTTGATTAAGTAGGTGAATTCTTAATTAGTTTCACTCAACATTAGTAGTAGTTAATTGGGATTGAATTTTAAAGCATACTAATTCACCCCCCCTCTCAGTATTTTGGTGTGTTCAACAATATGTATCAAAGGCATTTAAATATTCATAACCCCATGCTATGACATCTAAATATTCTATAAATTAATTGACCATGCACCCTCTTTCCTCTATTGTACAAGACTTTATTATATAAACCTTCATTAGTTCACTAATATTTCCAAGATTATGGGCATCAAAAATTGATTCCTTTAATTGAACTAGATTAGATTTATAATGTTTGTAATCAATGTCAAATAATCTTTGTAGATTGATGATCCATTTTGGAATAATATTGTTTTTTAAATTAAGGATGTCTTATTCATCAACTTCACATCAACCATGTTATCCTCACCAATTATTTGGGATTCAAACACATTTGAGTTGCTAATAAAATATAAAATACCCTTGTCATCATTGAAAATTCAAAAATATTTACCATTATTTGGAACTTGTTGACATGTGAAATCGCACCTTGTTGAAACTAGTTCAACATTTAAATGACACAATGGGAGTGATCTCAAGGTGTGCAATCTTGTAGTTGAGATTGGATTTCTAGAGAAATCGGACTTCCTTTTTAAACCTAGATGCAAGGTATTGATTCAAATCAACACATAACAAAACTAAAATCTTGATATTATTCTACATATTTTGTAGAGAGAGAATAAAGAAGAAGGAATGCAAAAAGGAAAAGTTGATGCACCATGATTTAGATGGTTTCTTCCTTTCTTGAACAACATATGGAATCCATAAAAGTTGCCAAAATATTCACACAAGTCTATATTTACAAATCATGCAATAAGTATGAAGGTAAGAGATTTAACATGCACTAAGAGGGAAAAGAAGATCCACAAATAGCTCCTATAAACTAGGTTTTACATAACATACATATATAAAAAAATAGTAAACATTCATTCAAAAAATGGAGGTAAGAAGAATTGCATAGCATGTCAGCAGTGAGAAGAGGTAAAGTAGACAATATTTATTGAATCAAAGGCATGATCCAATTATAATTATAAAATGATATGAATATTACAAGTCTTAGGTCTGAACTAAGAAGAAACTATAGAAGAAATATTTACAAATGAGGTCCAAACAAACTATATCCATGTAGGAAGGTGTGCAAGTTGTCAAAGGTCTTAGGAAACCTTAGTTGAAAACTCTATTAGTTCTATATCAACATATGTCTTCTATAAATTTGATTTAATTGGCTCAAAGGTGTGAAAGAAAATTCTTTGCACCCTAACATGCCTTTGCATTAATGATTCATGGGATTGAGTGCAAGGGAGGTGAAGATCACCTAAGAAATTCATTGAAAATCATGACTTGGAGATGGAGCTCTAACAAAAGGATATATGTAGTAATAACTAAGGTATGAACATCATTTTGTCTCTTGGATCCATGCCAAAATGCATTAAAATCCCTTCTAGAGATTCTTTAGATCAATAATTTGGTGGTTACAAGTGTTGGTGAGAATTAATGGTATGTTCTAGCTATGTTGGATGCTCTTACTGGAGTATCAAGCTTGAGCCTACCTTTGTACCCATAAATATTTGAAGAATATCATTAAATCCTTTAATTCCCAAAAAAAATTATATTGCTTGCCTTGGTCAGATCATCAGGCATTAGGCTACTACTGGATCACATATTGATCGCATTTAGGATGTGGGAAAGTCCATCTTCGATGCCCTAACAAGGCACTGAGCCATCAAACATCAAGCTTTAGACATCCATCAGAACACTTTCTAATGAGAAATGGGAGGAAGAGAACCTTTGAAAACTATGATAGGATTAATTATGTGAGTATGGCATCATCATAGGAGAATTGGGCTTTCAGAGAATTAAGGATAGAAGGAACGACATTTTGGTGAAGGAAATCCCAAAATTCCAATAGGATAATTATATAGAGGACCTACTAAATAGAGGTGTGGATTGGGCTAAGCGAGATGGTGTTACATAACCCTTAGCTCTTCTTACTAAAGATAAATAACTCTTATTTCTTCCTCTTGAATTCATTAAATTGATAGTTACCTCTTGAAGAAGCTTTGGTTTGTATTCTTGGCATGAAAAGTTATAGGACTTATCTAGAACCAAAATGTGTCTTGTCACCAAGTTATTGAAGAATTTATTCTAATGGTGTAGTTGCTAAGACCAACACCAATCTTCTTAGCAAATTATATGAATCTCATCAAAGTGGTCCTATCATGTGTGCCAAAAACTGATGTCACATGAAATTTCACCTTGTTGAACCTTGTTTAGCATTTCAATGACACAATGGGAACATCTCAAGATGTGGGACCTCGCAATCGAGACTAGACCTTTGGAGAAGGTTGTCTTCCTTTCTAACCTTGGATGTAGTATGTTGATCCAACTCAACACAAAAAAAAAAACTGAAACCCTAATCTTAATCTACTAGTTTTGTAAGGATAAAAGAGAGAAGATGGAATGTAGAGAAAGAAAAGGTAATGCACCAAGATTCAAATGGTATCTTCCTTGCTCGAACAACATAAGGAATCAATAAAAGTTTCTAAAATATTCACACAAGTCCTTGTTTCCAAATCCTACAATAGGTATGATGGTATGAAATTTAACACACACTCAAAGGGAAAAGAAGATTAACATATAGATCTTGTAAACCAAGTTTTACAAAATATAAATGTATAGAAAACTAGTAAGCATTCATTCAAAACATGGAGCTAATAAGAATTACACAGAATGTCAAAAGTGAGAAGAGGTAAAATAGATAATCTTTATTAAATCAAAGACATGATTCAATTATAGTTATCAAAAGATATGAAAATTACAAGTTTCTAGTCTAAATTGAGAAGCAACTTCAAAATAACTCTTTACAAATGACATCCAAAAAGACTATATCCATGAAGGAAGGCATACAAGTTGTCAAAGGTCGTAGGAAACCCTATCTACAAATTCTATTAATTCTTTGTCAACAAATGTCCTCTATAAATCTGATTTGATCATTTGGGAGGCATGAAAGAATATTTATTGCACCCTACCATGCCTCTACATTGATGATTCATGGGTTTGAATGCAAAAAGGTAAAGATCACCCATGAAATATGCTAAAAATTATGACCTAGGGATGGAGATCTAACAAAAGGATGTCTACAATAATAACTAAGGTATGGGAACCATTATGTATTTTGGATTTATTGTAAATTAATTAAAATTATCTCTTATGTAGCTTCATTAGATCAATAATTTGGTGGTTACAGGTGTTGGTGAGCATTAATTGTATTTTCTAGTTGTGTTGGACACTCTTGATAGAGAATTGGATCGGGCCTACCTTCATATCCATCAATCATGGAAGAATATTGTTAAATCCTTTGATGCACCAACAAAATAATACTACTTGTCTTGGTCAGATTGTCGAGCATCAAGCTATTGTTTGATCGCATATTTATTGGATCTAGGATGCAAGTCCATCTCTAATGCCCCAACAAGGCACTAAGCCATCACACATAAAGCTTCAAACATCCATCATAACACTTTCCAATGAGTAACGAGAGTGTTTTTCCTTGCATACATGCCCCATTGAAAACAAGGACCCCCTTTTTTCACTTTTGGCCTACCCTTGAGTCATGTTCACGATCTTTAATTTTCAATGTTAATGATTTGACATAGGTAAAATTTGAAAGTGTTAGTCATTGCAGACAAGATATAATTTGATCATTTGATGCTTAGATATTTTTTTAAGGTCAATTCAAAGGAGTTGTAGAATTTTTATACCTACCTAGATATATTCCCTTACACTTTTTATCTCTATAATATCCCCGCCTACGTGAAGAATCACAATTTTTATAAGTCTTCACCCATTATGGAAGTCCAACCCTAATAGGGATAAGTCCATACACATTCAAAATCCCAAATTGTTACACCCTGTTGTGTTACTACTTATTTACTTTTACCTAGTTGGGTGAAAATGATTTATATGAGTGTATTTGTGCTTTATGTCATTTGGAAAAATAAAGAATAAATATTGATTCAATTGATGTTATGAAATGATTCTGATTGTGAAATATTTGATGCAAATGAATGTATTGTTTTCAGCTAACTACTATTGCAAAGTGTAAAGTTGGATGCAGGATTTAAATCAATCCTCCTAAAGAGAGGGGAAGTATCACTTAGGGAGAAGAATTTGATCTAGTAACCTCTGATAAAGACCTAAACCGAGCTTTCACACACACACATCTAGTTTGGACAAGTCAGGCTATTAGCTTGGGGAATAGTAAGTTACCTTTAGTTTTTCTTGTGGTTTGTTTTGATGTCTCTATCTAGGAGTTTAAGTTTTGAGTGTCTTCGTAATGTTTGAGTTCTTCCTTATATTTTTCTATTTAAGTGATGGGATATATACATAAAATGTATATATATGTATATATGTATGTGTCAACGATAAACTCATACACATGAGTAAATGTGTGCATGAGTATACATAGATAGACGTATCTACACATGCTCATGACTGGATTACCCATATGCATGGGAATATCGATCAGACAAGGTGACATATATATATATATATACATTTCGTGCATATATATATGTGTGTGTGTGTGTGTCGATTGATATGATTGTATATATGTGTTTAAATATCAAGGCGAGGTATATATATATTGTATATGAATGAATACATATATATATTAACATACATGTATGTATTGACGAAAAGGATATGCCCATACATGTATATTAATATATATATATATATATAAATAATCATTATATATTAATGATAATGTTTTCCATAGCGTTGAATTATTTAAACTAGTGCATAACATATGAAACATAGCTTATGCTATGTAATGCGCGTTGCATATTATCAAAGGAAATAAGTGCTTAGTAAATAACGCATACGTGAATATTAAGTGATGTTTAAAAAATTTAAAGCGTTGATTAGAGAATAAGGATAGCGCCATATTATAGCGCTAAGTATCCAATGCAAAGTAATGTGCAAAAATATCTCTCAAGACTTTGTCAAAAGCAATCAACAATAAATCCTAATGTACAGGAAGAAGTCGACCAAGTCTAAACAACAAACAATGACCATGTTTAATGGCACGAATGACATAATGTGGTGTCAACTTGAGGATAAGGTGAATTGATTAGAAGTATATTTTTAATATTAATTTCTAGAATGAGAAGCATTTGAAATATGTGGAAATAGTCTTGTGTGCAGTTGTCTATGTAAGTCGACCTGTAGAAGACAAATACCTTGATTTTTTATTATCTTATTTGTTGTTCATTTGAGAAGTGTGACTCATTCAACATGTTGTGTATGTGTTTGCTAAGCATCAATTTTAGCAACCACCTTTTCTTTACCTTGCTGAGTCAAACCATTTGAGTTGAGAAGTGTAATTTCTTATACCCTATTTCTAGCCTTCAATTGTTGATTTTTGTGTATAAATAAAGGGGCTATCTACCTTATTTGGGAAGCATACCTGCATTCTTGTTGTGATATTTATGAGTTGTTCTTATTTTCTTTTTCTAAGTTGAGGGAGTTTGAAATTTGTGAGATTAATTTGAGAGTGAGAATTAGTGAAGAGGGAGAAGGTTTATTTGGGGAATTGCATATTGATTTAAGGGAAGCTGAGAAAGGAATCTAGTTCAATCAATTGGAACATTGTGTAAACATGCATATTGATTTCTCTTATACTTCTATGTTTGAAAGAATTGTGTGACTTTACTTGTGTTGTTTGTAAAAATAGATCAATCGCTTTTTAGGGAAAAGTTTTTTTAGTCTTATGTGCAAGTGAAAGATTGCTTGATATACTTAGAGTAAAGAACTATTTTTTTTGAAGTGTTTGTACATATTCCATATTAAGAAATAGGTGGTTATAAAGGGAACAAGTACTATATTGAGGAAATAGCTTATGTAGCTAATGGTTAAACAAGTTAAGACCTAGATTCAATTTGATTTGCTTATAGAAGTGTCATAATTTAACATAGAGGTTTGATGCAGGAGCATCCATGGTCAAAGGGCTATCCTCATCAACCAAAAAGAAAGCATTTAATTTTTAATTTCCTAAGGTTTGGTTTAATTATGTTATAAGTAAAAAAATTGCAATGTTGAGGCCAAAATACTTTATTAAATAATTGGTCTTTATTTAAATATTGCATTTTTGGAGTGAGAGAAAGTGTAGGAGGTAATTTTGGAGTTTGAAATTCAAAATTGGAAAACTTGGTGTGGGTTTTTTGGGATTCAATGCTTTATGACAACTCATTAATTGTGCCTAGAAGATAGGGATTCAAATTTGGGGCTCTCAAGTTGCGTTTTAAAGATTTTTCTAATTTAGGGCCTATTTGTGAGGAGTGGGAAGACTAGTTGGACTGTCAGTTTTAGCATATTGAGGAATGGATTTTGAAAATGAATTTTGGAGATTTAATGCATATTCTAGATGGAATTTAATGCCTTTTACTTGTTTTTGGTGGGATTTTTTTTGAGGGAGGCTAATCTGAGCAAATGAAATGTAATTTCATTTCATGACATTACATTTTTATGAGATGGGTTTTCATTGTTGGAAGCTAGTTGTGGGAGGTGAAGATAGGAGAGCTTGGTGAAGGTTTGTTGAAGCCATATGGTGTGGTAATTCACCATTGTTTCAAGTCTAAGATCAAACCCATATCAGATTGGGGAGTTGTATTGTGAAGCTAATGGGCTCATCTAGTTGTATTGCAAATTTATTGAAGTTTCAATAAGAATTTATTGAGTTTTGCAGGTGAAGTTTAGTGAGATTTGAGGGAAGGAGAAATCAGTTTGGTATGCATGTTTTTGCAGGTTTGGAAGTGAAGGCATAGCAGCAAATGGATTTAAGAATCCATGATTGAGTTGTTGCAGATTTTGTATTGAAGTTTGCAAGTGTTTGATGATCTTGTTTCACAATTTTTGGTAGAATATTTGAAGGAACGAACTTGTTGTTGTCTTTAAATTATTTTTCTGTTGTACATCAGTTTTATATTAGTTTTGAGACTATTATTATCAGCCCATGAGGCTGCACCATTTGTAGTGTCAATTTGGAGAAGTTGTTGTGATGTTTTTAGGATATTATGAATGAACAATCAAGTGTTCATGTTGCAGATTTTTAAATCTGATTTGTTGCATTTTCAATGCATTTTACTTTGTTGAGAGTAGTTGTATGAGAAGGGGGTATGTGTGTTATCCTCTTACATCAAGGTTATAGGTTATTCCTGGGGTTAAGGTTACTACATTGTGTAAGGCTATATAGCCTATGCATAGGTATGAATGGTCAATAAAAATCTCGATGGGAAGGTGGGTGAAGTTTTATGATGTCCACTCTAAATCTTGGGCGATGAATACTTTGGCTAAAGTAGTGTAAGTTGCCACTATTTACATTGTCATTCACTATGATCCAGGTTTACATACTAGGTAGAGGAATGTCATATGTGTGGTTGTAGCCACTGTGTGACAGATCTAGATATGTAGGACACAACACCATGCCTGGGAAAGGTCAATTTTTATTATGAGGCTATCAAACCAAAATCTTCATCGAAGGGTAGGGCCATTTATCAGATCGATAGATGTGTAGGGGTCCATAGTTAGTCCAAGGTTGGTGGAAATGTGCTTGAGTGATGCTTCTCCTCATTAGTACTAGGTGACCAAGATTTGATGGAGGGAACCTAGACCATTCATACATCTATTGCCAGTAACTCTACAAAGTCTTGTTTTTGTATTTTGTATCCATTTCAATGGAAAGATTGTAAAATAAAAATTTAATCATGTTAGCATGAATTTTGTGATCATTACTTTGGAAAATTTGTAATACTTTGATATAATGAAATGTAAAAGTTTGGAAAGATATTTATTTCAAATGTGCATGTTATCTTTATGGTTTTGGAAAAGAAATTTTATATTGCTCATATTGATTGGATGCTTAAACTATTTACTTGATGTTAAACTTAGGAAAGTTACTGTGTAGAACAATGGACATGTTACACAAATTCCCATTTGAGCTAATAATGCTCTCCACTCTCTCAAAATATGTAAGCATAAATGGCTATCTATAGGGTAAATATTTAAGCCAAATTGACTTGTGGGTTTTCTCATTTCACTTGCCTATGTATCCAAGTTTGCGATCAAGATCCTATATTTTGAAGGGAGAATTGGGTCAATTTTGTAAGACATTTTTTGTGTCTTTGAAGGCCAGGTTTATCTATTTAGAACCTTTGATATAGCCATTTTTAAAATTTTAAATCAGTGTCATGAAACCTATGTCAGCATATGTATTTTTTATGAAAATGCATTCAAACCAAATATAAATTATGATATGCTTACATGGTGATTTCACACCTACCTATATCTATAATGAGGATTTGGGAAAGGATTCATCTTGTAGGATGTTCTTTCAAAAATTTTGACCTTCCCATATCGTAGTTGTCACTCATGATGTTGATCATCACATTTTATCCATGTCCTAGGGAAATTTTTATCTCTCATGCACTTATGGTGAATCTGTAGACCTCAGTTCATGTCATGAAATCATGTTTTGTATAATAAAGCTTACAACACCATATTCTCTCAGTAGTGTTGACGTGTCTGATGGCACAACAACAGTTAAACAGAATATTGCTACTCTGTTTCTCCTGAAAGAGAAAGATAATCACATGGATATCTTAGCTCCCAAGGTCTTTGTAGTTGGTTCTCAATTGTGTGGATGTTTCTCAGTGGTCAATGTAACAGTAATGTTCAAAGGGCCTACTGGTGTTGAGCTTCTGGATTGTCCTAAGATCAAGCATGAATTTAAACCTACTCTAACGAGGGTTTTTAAAGAAACAGAAAAAGATAAATCAGAGTTTTGGAATAGAAAAGAATGATAGTTCATTAGAATTAACTAGACATGTTACCTTCCAAGGAATTCATAACCAAAACTGCAGAACAAAATTAACTTGTGATTAACACACAATTTCATTCATTCACAGTGCTAATTTCAACAGCAAAGTATTAGTTACCATTTTAAATAAAACACAAAATAACATTTCATTCCTTGAAGGCTTCATAAATCAAATGATTAACTTAGGATAAATATCATTCAGGAACACAATGTGAAGTAGATTAAGATCTGATTGCTTCTACAATTAGTGAAACAAATAAGCAATATTTACAAAGCTGACACAATCACCAATGTATAGAAAATTTGTGCCTTCAAATTGTTTCCATTTATACTAAGAGAACTTGGAAAATACATTGCAGGCTTTTGTTGAATCTAACTCCTAACTAAGAAGGCAAAAGAAGCTCCCATTACAAAGAATCAGGATGCAGCTTTGTCTCCTCTATCTTCTAGAAAATTCCTATTCTTGAAAATCTATCTCTGGACCTGTCTACTCTATTATCTCCTCTATTTCTGCTAACTTCTTCTAACTTTTTCTAACCTTTTACAAAGAATCAGGAATGCCATATATAGAGAGTGTACTAAAAAGAATGTGTTGTCCCCTGTATTAGGGTTTACAAAATATCTGCTTTCAGGAGGGTCAACTCTCAGATATTTTGTAGCTATAGCATTATCTCTAGCCTTCATGTCAATCTTCAAACTCCTTCGCAGAGCTGCCTTGAGTGCTCTAAAGCATTGTCATTAACACCGATCTGCCTTTCGCCAACAGACCTCACAGCGAAACTCAAAACTTTACCCCAAAGGAAACATCCTTAGGTGGGACATCCCCCGGTCGCCGAGACCCTGCCTCTTCGGCCAGACATCATGTCGAAGGTAAATCTTTCCCAATGAGATCCCCTAATGACATCCTTTTTCGGTGGGACTTCTTCCATGTCGGCAAGACCTTTCGTCAATGTAAAACCTTCTTCGAGAGCTCCTGTGAGCAATTGTCAGCAAGAGGTTCATCTGTCGGTGAGACCTCTTGATGATGCAAACCTCCTTTCGCTGAGACTTCTTCCTAAGCGAAGAGACATATAAGACCCTATGATGACCGAGATGTCATGGCGACTGGTGGATCCCAAATGAATAATACACCTTGCCAGTCGGCAAGACACCTGAAAGGTCTCAGCAACTTTCTTCTTGAGGAATTTTATGCTAAATGTGATTGAGGCATGCCTTCAGTTGACTTCCCTGAGAAATATCTTCAGATGAATAATTCAATCCTATAAAACAATTGCCTCCATTAGTTCTCAAAGGAAAATAAAATACACTATCATAAAATATACTATTGCTTATGATTATTTTATTCAATTTTCAGCAAGAAGAAAACCAATTTAAGCTGAGATAGAACCAAAATTTGACAAAACCAGAAGGAAAACTCAGGAAGAAAACAAAAGAACTCTGAAGAGTAAAGCAAATAACCAAAGGCAACAAAAGCAAGAGAAAAAGGGGGACCCATTTTGTTCTAGAATAAAATGGGGTGGTTATGCAGGGCATAACAAATGGTGACTCGGCTGGGAAAATGGTTTAACCATTTTCATGAAACTAAAGGATTCAGCTACCCAGAACTCCTAGTTCATGAACATCACAACTCCAATTGGGTCAGTTTTAGCAACCAAGGCTAAGCTAGAATCTCAAATGTAAATCAACAATGGCTACCCCTGAATCTATGTGTGTGCTTGATTGTGCATTACTCTTTTATAAAGTTTTCTTCATCTTTCAAACAACAGTGTGCAATATTTGAGCTACATGAGTTGATTCCCTTTAGTTGTCGTGCAATGAGGTCCTAGGCATTGCTCCACTACCAGTCAGGCGTCCATAGCCCCAACAGAGATACCTCTAGTTTTCTCACAGCATTTCTCTACTGCCAGCCAGGCGTCTATAGCCCCAGTAGAGATATTGGAATCACCCATTCATATTGAGCCTTCTTTTTTCTTCAAATAGTCCTCTCTTTTGTTTTCTTTTTTTTGTTTTCTCATACAGTCTCAAATATTTCATTCAATCAATTTTTTTCTCAATATGTCAGATGTTTAATATCTGTTCTGGGTTGAAAACTACCATGGACCTCATAACAACACTTGGGAAATCAGATTTTTCACTCAAACCTTACAACACTATCATTCTAGGACAAATATGCCATTACAAAGGGGATGATCTAGGATGATTTGTGATAGATTCAGAGAAGCAAATGAAGGTTATTTACTTTGCACCTTGTTTTCAAGACTTTCCACAACTCATGTTGACAATGGGCATAAAACAAAGAGTTTAGGACAAAATCACCCAATCAGCAAACATGAAAATATCTAAACCACTTCTCTCCTAATGACCACAGTATACTCGAGATAACAACCACCATTTTAAGATGGGAAAGAGCAGATAAACCCCAAAGAACAAAACAAAACAGAAACCAAAAGAACAAAGGAAACAGAAAAATAGAAAGAAAGGACAAACAAACAAGCAGCCAATTATTTACAAACAAAAGAGAAAATTACTTACACAAAGAGTAGCAGATTATTCACATAAAGAACAGAGTTATTTACACGCAGAGATTATTTACAAGCATAAACTATTTACACAGATGCATCACCCAACAAAAGTACCAACTTCATGACTCAAAATAGTGTTTAAGAAACTGTCCATTGACATGCAATGGAATAGGTTCTCTAGTTAAACTACTCAATTGGAAAGCATTTTCTCCTAGGATCTCAGCAATCTGATAAGAGCCTAGCCAAAGCTTATCGAATTTCTAGTGTCTGCCCTTCTTTTCGCTAGCTTTATCCCATAACAACACAAGGTTTGATATCCTAAAAGCTTTGATTTTGACTCTTTTGTCAAACCAACGTTTGACAACAACCTAGTGCCTAAAGAATTGTTGCAAGGCGGCATCTCTCTGTTCTTCTAATTTCAACAAAGCAACTAATCTTACTTCTATCCTATTGTCACTAGAGTAGAATTTCTGCATGAACTCAAGGATAGGTATTTGCAAATGGATAGGGAACACATGCTCTTGGGCATATACCAGCTTGAATGGTGAGGTCTTTAAAGCAGCCTTAATCCTAGTTCTATCTACCCATAACACGAATCTCAGCTGGGTATGCCAGTCCCTAGGGTTGTTTTCTAACAATTTTTTTATTACCCCTAAGAGATTCTTATTGGTTGATTCTGCAACTCCATTGCCTTGTAGGTAATAATTTGAAGAAAACTTTAAAACAATTTTGTGATCATAAGCCCATGAAATGAATTTAACAGAAGAAAAGGAAGAGCCATTGTCACATACCAGAGTGAAGGGTATCCCAAACCTAGTGGTGATGCATTCAATGAGGAACTTGATCACTACCTCTGTTGTGTTGTTCTTGCAAGGTATAGCCTCTGTCCATCTTGTGCAGTAATCAGTGACAGTCAAAATGAATTTGTGTCCTGCAGAAGAGTTTGGGTTAATTACCCCAATAAAATCTAGTGCCTGTAAGATTTGATGAAAAACAAATCTATTAAGCCCAAGAAACCTGCATGCAAAAAAATTGTCACAAGGAAGAAATCTGTAGGAAACAAAACAAGGGTTTTGCTCTGACAATGTGAAAGATTATTATCAGCAAAAAAATGAATCAAGAAGTTAATACAATACAAGAGATCAATCCTTATAAAGGAGATCAACACCAAAAGGAAAACCTAACCCTAAGGTGAGTGCATTTAATAATTAAATATTAATTATTAAATGACTAATATGTGTGCATAAAGTGAAATTTTAAGAGGAGAGTAAAGTTAATTAATTACTTTACTCTAACACCCCCCTTAAGATGAGCTACAATGCAGCTACAAACAATGCAGAAGAAAGCAAAGGAACTACAATGCAACAAAGGGTCTCGGCAACATGGCCTGATCAGGTACCCAAATACAACAAAATCTCTATAAAGCGGAGTAAAGGAGAAAACCTAGTGGGAAAAAACTCCTCTCCAAAAAGAGATAAAGAAACATGCTAAAAAAAAACATGAAGGAAGGCCTCACTGAGACCCCCCAAGGACAACTTCCTTCACCCCAAGCATGGAGCACAACTGAAGATAGCGCGGAGATGCCAAAGGTTTAGTGAAGATGTCTACAACCTGCTCCTCGGTAGGAATGTACTCCAAGATGAGAGAACCATCCTAAATTAACTGCCTGATGAAGTGCATGTGGATTTCAATGTGCTTTGTCTGCTGATGCTCCACTGGATTGCGAGAAATGTGAATGGCACTCTGATTGTCACACCAAAGAATAGTGGGACTATCTGGAGGAAACCCAAACTCTGTCATCAATTGTCGAAGCCATAAAACCTCCTAACTAGCTAACACTGTTGCACGGTACTCAGCCTCTGTAGATGATAATGCAATAGCAGACTGTTTCTTGCAAGACCATGTGATAAGACCAGAACCAAGGCAAAAAACAAAGCCAAAAGTAAACTTATGATTGTTGACATCACTAGCCCAATCAGAGTCAGTGAAGCCAATGATGTGAGGGGATCCTAAAGTGTAGTGAATGCCATAATGAGTGGTGCCCTGAATGTACCTCAAAATACGTTTGGCTGCTTGCCAATGGCTCTCATGAGGATCATGGGAGAACCGAGAGACAAGGCCAACTGCAAAGGAAAGATCAAGACGAGAATTTGTTAGGTACAACAAACTGCCAACCAACTGCCTATATAAAGTGGGGTCTACTGAAGGAGTAGAGCAAGTGGAAGACAAAACAACACCTGACTGAAAAGGAGTGGGGGCAGACTTGCAATCAAGCATGCTAAATCACTGAAGCATATCAAGAGCATACTTCTCCTGAAATATGGAAATCCCATTCGAAGACTGAATAACCTGAAGACCTAGAAAGAAGTGCAAGAGACCAAGATCTGTCATCTCAAATTGCTCCATCAAAACTCTCTGAACACTCTGAATCATGGAGGATGAGCTACCTATAAGGATGAGATCATCTACATATAGCACAAGAATCAAAAGATCACCGTCCTGACATTGAATATATACTGTGTGATCGGAATGACAGCATGTGAAGTGAGAGGAAAGCAAGAAAGAGTCCATCTTCTCATACCAAGCCCGAGGGGCTTGTTTGAGACCATACAATGAACGCTGAAGTCTGCAAACCAAAGAAGTGTCTTGCACAAATCCCTGAGGCTGCTCCATATGGATCTCCTCATGTAGGCCTCCATGCAAGAAGGCACTCTTCACATCCATTTGAAACACTGTCCATCCCTGTGAAGCTGCAAGTGAAAGTACCAGGTGTATAGAATTCATCTTGGTGACTGGAGCAAAGGTCTCGGAGTAGCCAATACCCTCTACCTGAGAAAGCCCCTTCGCAACAAGACGTGCCTTATACTTATCAATAGAACCATCTGCAGCATACTTGGTACGGTACACCCACTTGCACCGAACCAACTTTCTTCCCTTAGGAAGAGGACAAAGATCCCAAGTATGATTCTTCATCAAAGAAGAATACTCCTCATCCATGGCCCTATCCCACTCAAGATGACCTGTTGCCTCTAAAAACTTTTGAGGATCATCCGAAATGGCATGACTCAAAAGACTAGAACCAGATGTCTGAGCACGAGTACAATGAGTATCTGAAGGATCACCTGCCAAAGAACTAGCTACATCAATAGTGACACAGGCCCACCTAGGCAAAGACAAAGCAACTGGTGGTGGTGGAGATGGTGGATCATCATCTACATCATCCTCAAGAGATAAGTAATCCTCAAGAGATGAAGAGGGAGGAGTAGGCAATGAGGGAGAAGCTGGTGATGGAGAATCCATCTGAGGATAGCGCTCATCAAACTGGACATCCTGCCAAAACAAGACCTCTCTGGAATCAGGATCAAACAACCTGTATGCCTTAACATCCTCATAGTAGCCAAAAAATATGAGTGGTCGGCTCTTCCTCTCCATGGCTTTCCGCTAAGCATCAGGGATAAATGCACAAGCCTCACTACCAAAAACTCAGAATGTAGAAACATCAGGCTTGACATGGGTCCAAGCCTCCTCAGGAGTCATATGATGCAATGCCTTATGAGGCATCCAATTCTGAATATAATTGGCACAATTGACTGCCTCAGCCCAAAATGAAGAACTCATAGCTCGAGACTGTATCATACAATTTGCCATCTCCCGTAAGGTTCTATTCTTTCTCTCAGCGACACCATTCTGCTGAGGGGTGTAAGGAACTATAAACTGATGCTATAAACCATGCTCAGTGCAAAAATCTATAAAATCCTAATTAACATATTCCCCCCATTATCTGTGTGTATCCTCCTGATAGAAAGTTCAGATTGCTTCTCCACAAATGTCTTAAAAATCCTAAATGAGTCAAAGACATCAGACTTGTACTTAAGAAAGTACACCCATGTACATCTGGAGAAGTCATCAATAAAAGTGAGCACATAGCGGGCCCCGGGAAAAGTAGGAGTCAGAAAGGACATAAGATCACTGTGTACCAACTCTAGGGGTGCCATAGCATGAGTGGCTCGACCCTTAGGAAAAGGATCTTGATGATGTTTACCAAGAACACAACCTCGACATACACCATCAGTACAAGAAATCTGTGGGAGCCCAATCACAAGTGCCTGAGTACTCATTTGCTATAGGTATCTATAATTGACATGGCCAAAACGCTCATGCCAAAGCCTGCTCACTGAATCTGCATGTACTATAAGAGAGGAACCAACAGTGTCTAAACTCTCAAAGCCATCAAATCTATATAAGCATGATGCAGAATCCACACTCCCAGTAGCCACAACCAAGTCAGGATCATGAAGGTCTCGAATAACCACATCATGTGGTGAGAACTCAACTGTCTTACCAGAGCCAAAGTCACAAATCTGATAAACGGATAGAAGATTTGTCGAAATGTCAAGAACCAGAAGCACATCCTGTAAACAACCACCATCCAATAAAATAGTACCGAAACCCTGAACTGAAAGTTGTGCTGGGTCACCAACTGCAATATGTCTAGTGCCTGTAGGGGCAAGAGCGATGACCAAATCCTTTGTGTGTGTCATATGGTGAGAGGTACCAGAATCTAGAATCCAAGTGGATTCTGAGGACAATGCTCGTGGAGAAAGAGCATGACCTTTCCCTATGGGCTGTGAAGGAGGCTGAGGTGCACTAATATTATGCTGCTGCATGGCTTCCTCCAAAGCCTCTAAACGTTTCCAACACCTGGAAACTGGATGTCCTTCCTTACCACAAAAACTGCAAGGATCACCAGATTTCTTCTTAGTCTTGGAGGAAGACTCACCAGACTTTGAAGATTTTCCCTATTTAGAATTGAGCTATGGTTTTGAATCAGACTTAGGTGGTGGCTAGGAGGGATTCTCACTAGCCCCTAAATCTTTCGTAGGCTTCAGTTTTTGCTTCTATTTTCCTTTGGAGGACTAGGCTACCAATGCTTGGTTCTATAAACCTGAAAGTGAATCCAACTGCTTGAGCTTAGCTTGCTCACGAGTCAAACAATCACAAAAGACCTCAAAAGAAGGCATGACATGTTGAGCACCTAAGGCATCCATGGTGGAATAGAAGGTCGAAGAGAAGATCTGAAATGGACCCCGAAGCTTGGAGAGAATTAGGAAGATGCACTCTGTATCAGTCTTAACTTTTCGACAACCCTGCAAAATAGATCTTTGTTGTTTGAACTTCATCAAAAAGTCCTCAATGGAGGGAAACGAATTAGGTACTAAAGAAGTTAACTCGGCCTCAAGCTGCAAAGCTCTGAACTGATTGACAATACCAAAAATTCCATCAAACTTGGTCCAAATGGCTCGAGGAGTGAGACAACCCTCAAGATGAAACAGGATACTATTAGAAATGTGTAAAGCCATCAATGCCATAGCCTGATCCATATTGTTCCTATGCAGCATAACCTCAAAGGCGCGAATCAACTGAGGCTGAACCTCATCCAAACAGGACCATAACCCTCGACACTGGAGAAGAGTCATCATGCGACCATTCCAAGTGTGATAATTATGCAGTGTGAGAGGTTCAATAGATCTATTGGCCATCCTGTGAACTGTGCCTCAACTGCTCTGAATTTTTTTATTATTATTTAGTGGTCTTTCAGAACTAGACAGAAGATGTAGAAGGGGTTTGTTTGTTTTGTTTTGGTGTTTATAGATTCTGGTTTTCTGATATAAATGACAGAAAGCAAGAAAAAACACCCCCCCACAATCCAAAAATCCAATCCCTAGTACAAAATAAAAGCCAGAAAATAATAGAAAGAAGTAGATGATTGAGATAAATCTCTGTGTACCTGAAGAATTTACTGATGAAATAGACTACAGATTTGGATAGCAATCGTAGAAAAAAAACTTTCAAGTCAAAGTACGGCGCCCGCGGGGGTTTGAAGTTTTGCCTTTCCAGATCTGCCAATGCATACATCAGCTCATGCATGACGTTCAGAGGAATAAGGTGCAAGACTGGTAATTGATACCGAGAAGGACACCACTGTGAACAACACAGAGAAGGACGCCCAAAAAAAATGCCAGATCTGATGCATGCGCTTGTAAAAATGCTAAAATAGAGGACACCCAAGAAAATGCTAGATCTGATGCATGCACTTGTAAAAAACACTAAAAAAATGCCAGATCTGATGCATGCGCTTGTAAAAAATGCTAAAAAGGTCGTTGGGCAAGGAATACCAGATCTGAAAACTACACCAAGAACCTCTCAAATTAGCTGAAGAATCCCAAATTTCTTCTGTCAAAACCTTGCTCCCTTTTTTCTTCAAACATGAACAAGCTACAGCAGATCCAGCTCTGATACCATGTAAGATTTGATGAAAAACAAATCTATTAAGCCCAGGAAACCTGCATGCAAAAAATTGGTCACAAGGAAGAAATCTATAGAAAACAAAACAAGGGTTTTGCTCTGACAATGTGAAAGATTATTATCAGCGAAAAAATGAATCAAGAAGTTAATACAATACAAGAGATCAATCCTTATAAAGGAGATCAACACCGAAAGGAAAACCTAACCCTAAGGTGAGTGCATTTAATAATTAAATATTAATTATTAAATGACTAATATGTGTGCATAAAGTGAAATCTTAAGAGGAGAGTAAAGTTAATTAATTACTTTACTCTAACAGTGCCTACTGGGCAAATGGCCTTACCTCATAGACAGGCTGCAATGGCATGGCTGCATGGCATTCTTTTGATGTGGAAATCTGACATATGTGACATGTTCTCACATGTTGATGGGCATCTTTGAACACACAAGGCCAGTAATAACTAGATCTGAGGACTTGGTGTGCCAATGAGTTTGCAGAACCATGACCTATGTCGTGTTTCCCATGAAATTCAGTGATCACTTGCTTAGCCTCTTGTTGATCAAGGCATCATAGGTATACTCCCTCAGAATTCTTCCTGTATAATAATCCTCCTTTGAGCATATAATGAGAGCTCTTCATTCTCAGCGCTCTCCTTTGAGTCGCGTTCATTCCCTCTAGACATCGATTGTTGAGCATGAAGCAAATGATATCGGCATACCAAGGGTCGTTTGAGAAGGACTGAGTTGTGTATTGCTGGCAAATGATATTGTCACCAGCATTCGCCATGGACTGAGACAGGCCCAGACCTCGGACAAGCTTCATAGGGCATATTTCCAAGTCAAACTCTTGCAAGATGGCCATCCATTTCCCTCTCCTTTCTCCCAGCTTGCTTTGCATGAGTAGGGACTTGACAGCCACATCAGGAACTACAGTGATAATCTGACTTCAGAGGATGTAGTGCCTGAATTTTTTGATAGCCCTGACTAACGCCAAAGCTTGCTTCTCAAGAGGTAGGTATTTAATCTCGACATTCTTAAATGGAGAGCTCATGAAAGTGTTGGTCTCTCCTCTGCCTCTCCTCTTCGTTGAGTTAGGACAACTGCACAGGAATGTTTAGAAGCAAAGGAATAAATATAGAATGGTTTTAAATAGTCAGGGCTGGTGGGGACTGCCCCTTCTGAAATGGATCACTTGATCTGTGAAAATGCGGCCTTTGCCTCATCACTCCATTCTATTTTGGCATCTTTCTTCATCATTTTGTTCAGTGGTTTCATAATTTCTGCAAAACCCGTGATGAATTTTCTCACAAAGTTGATCTTTCCGAAGAAAGATATCATCTCCTTCTTGCTTCTTGGCCTGGTTATCTTGAGAATGGACTCAACTCGATCCGGGTCAATTGATATTCCTCTTTCTGAAATTATATGTTCCAAGAGCTTTCCTTCAGAAACCCTGAATATGTACTTTTTGGGATTGAGGGAGATGCCATACTAGATACACCTCTCGAGAACCTTAGCCAAGTCTGTTGCGTGGTTCATTCGGTCCTTGGAGAACACTGTCAGTTCATCCATGTAAAAAATGATGCATTTATCGATTAAGTCCTTGAATGCTACGTCCATGGCACGCTGAAAAGTTGCTCCAGCGTTTATCAGACTGAATGGCATCCTTCTGTAGGCAAATGTTCCCCACTTTGTAGTGAAGGCGGTCTTCATTCTGTCTTCACAGTTAACCATTATCTGATTGTATCCAGAGTAAACATCTAGGAATGATATCATTTGAGATCCATTAACATTTTGCAAGACTTCATCCAAAGAAGGGAGTGGGTAATTGTCCTTTTCTGATGCTCTGTTCAGATTTATGAAGTCTACACATATCCTGATCTCTCCATTTTTCTTACGGACTGGGACCAAGTTAGCCACCCATATTGAATGGCGAACAGGGAAGATTATCCTTGCAGAAAGAAATTTTTGAACTTCTTTTAGGAGCAGTGGTTCAATCAAGGTGTTGACAGGGCGCTGCTTCTGTCGGAAGGGTTTAGCTTTGGGCTTCAGAGGGATAGTATGAGTCATTATAGAAGCATCAAATGTTTTTAAATCCTCATGCCCTGAGGCTATCGCAACAATAACTTTCTTCATGGCCCTCAGTATATCTTTTCTGATTGTTTCAGGGCAAGCTTTCCCTATGTAAACATTTCTTTCAAGGCCAGAATCAACTAGGTTAAAAATTTCATATTCACCTCCTTTATCTTCAGCTGATATCTTCTCTCGAGCCCTTGGGTCTGAGTCAAAAATTCTTTCCAAGGCCACCATTCCCTTTGGAATGCTATTGCTTTTTAAATTGAGGACCCCTTCCTTATCACAATCTTTGGGGTTCCAATCTCCTTGATCCCTGTTGGACTCATTAATGATTTGTCCTTCGAAAACATTTGAGCTTGCTAGAAAAGCAAGAATATGTCGATCATCATCAAAGACCTGAAAGTTCCTGACATTATCAGGAATTGCAGGGGTGGAAATTAATTCCACTGAGAATCTCTTGAGCTTGGAGCTTTGCATAGGTTCCAGGGTGCTTGTAGCAATAGCTAGTGAATCAACTATCTAATTTTCCTCTCTTGGGATTAAGTTAATCCCAAAGGCATCAAAGTCTTCAATCAAGTTCCATACCCGATTTCTATAAGCTGCCAGCCTTCTATTGTGACATGTGTATTGGCTGCACACTTGCTTGATAACATTTTCTGAGTCTCCTTTGACCATCAAGGCTGTAACTTTCTTCCTATGTGCAAATATTAGTCCCCATGCCAGAGCTTCATATTCTACTACGTTGTTAGTGCATCCAAATTGCAACCTGTAAGAAGCAAAGAAAGCTTTCCCTTTCGGGCTGGTTAATACAATTCCAACACCACTACCTGTTTTGGACTTGGATCCATCAAACGTGAGGGTCCACAGCTAATCATGAGCTAGAGTTGCTCCTTTTGAAGTTAGTTTGGGTATTTGGATAGGATGAGCCAGAGATGGGGCTGCTTGGTCTTTTGCATCAGATATAGGGAACAGGTGCTCAATAGGTTCTTCAGGTACTCTTTCCAATCCTGCTCAGCTATATCATATAATTTGTGGCTATTCTTCTGACAGTCATTTGTGCCTTTGGTTAACCCCTTGGGTTTCGATATACTCGTGAGTACAGGGGTGTTGAAAAAACCTTGGGGTTGCTCCCCATTAATATGTTGATTCATAAATGTGTCTAGGGTAGGTTCATTTTGAGAAGGAACTTCCTTTGAAGGTACCTTATCCCTGGTTAACATTATTGCTTCCTTGACTTCAAATGGGAAGTGATTTGCAGTGGTCTCAAGATGACTTAAGCTAGCTTCCTCAGCTTGGGAAACATGTCTTAAAATGTCAATGCAGGGTTGGCAAGTCAATTCAGAATGATTTTGGTAATGCACCCTACACCAATTAGGGAGTAGAAGACTCTGTAGATCGGTATCTTCCCCTAAGACCAACTGATCCTGTTGTAACTTCCTGATCAATGCTTGTCGGTTTTCATTAATCATAGAATCAGGGAATTTTGGTATTGGCAGTTCTTTAGGGTCAAGAATAGAAAAGGTTAAAATTTCCTATCCTTTATAAACCCCTATCCCGGTTTCAAAGTAAGCTACCTCGTTGGGGAAATCATACTCAGTGATGACATGCTTAAGGCAAGGTTCACTTTCAATCCTAATCTATGTAGGAATTCCTCTCCATGGTAGCCACATATGTGAAAAGTCAAGGGAGAGATATCCCCCTATACCTTTCATCAAATCTCTGCTCAACAGCATATCATAGGTCTCAGGAATGTCTGCTACTTGAATGTCTATGTTGGTTTGAACCCTAGGGTCTGACCCTACTTGCACATGTATGTTTCTCAACTCTCCCACTACATTAACCTTTGTCTTTTCAAGTTGGATGACCCTCTTATTTGTCTGGACATGGTTCAATCCCAACTTCTTGCATATGGAGAATGGCATAGCATTGCCAGAGGCCCTTGAATCTAACAGACACTTATGTAGGTTCTTCCAAAAAATTCTTAAACTCAAAAGAAATGGCGAAGTACCTACCTTGCTTCTATACAAGGCTGTGTTCATGTCTGCAGCATGTGCCACCTTGTTTTTCCCTTTTGATTTATCAGCTTGCTCCAAAGCTTTCAGCACTATCTCCCTTTGGGCAGGGCACCACTTTAGGATGTCAAAATATGACAAAGAAGTTTTATGTTTCTGCATCTCAAAAACAATATCAAATTTTGTATTATAACTTGTATTACCCTTGAAAACACCGGATGAATTACCCTTGTTATGTAAGTCAGGTGGACCTTTTGGTGGAGGAGGGTTATTATCAGTACTTTGATTTGGAGGCACCATGTGATTAGGTGGCACTGATGTGGTGAATGGACCCTATTTTGATTTCTTAGGAAGTGTCCTCCCTTTGTTTGAAAGGCTTGGGCATCGTACATGTCTTCCTCTAGTTCATTTTCACTCTGCATTGGGAATGAGGGTTCTTCTTCAAAGAGGTCATAAGTCATTGTTGTATCCACCGAGTCACCTCCTTTGTTTGGGTTCCCTTAGAATGTTTGGGCATCTGCCTGTGCCATCTTGACAATTTTCTCCATTTCAGGGCAGTTCACCTCAGAATGAGTGGCAGTATCATGCAGCCTACACCAGTTAGTCATTAAATTAAGGTCAGCCACATTTGCAGTATGTGACCTCTCCTCATTAGCTTGATAATTGTGGGAAACTCCACCATTGTTGGGCCCTGTATTCCATTTTCAGTTGTTATTTGGTCTCTAGTTGTATTCTTTATTTTGGTTTTGATAGCCTTGGTTAGAGGAGCTTTGGCCTTGATAAGCCCTTTGGTTGTAATTGTTATGATTCTGATAATTACCCTGATTGATATTGTTTTGATTAGGATAATTGCCTTGGTTTTGGGAAGGGTTCAGTCTAAGCTGAGCCATGTCATTTGTGACTTGGGACAATGTTTTCTTCAAGGTCTCTACCCCATTTGTAAGTTGAACTATCTTTTCACTTTCCACACTCTTAGCAACAAGTGGTTGACCACCATGATTTGGTGTTCCAGTTTGATTATGATGACCATGGGAACTTTGAGGAACTTGTGGTTGTTGGAAGAAGTCAGGAGTTCCATTAGTAAAGAATGGGACAGGTGGTTGAGTCTGCAACTCAGACATAGGTCCATAATGGGAAGGAGACATTCCCGGGACAGTATTAAATAGAGGGGTTGGGCTATATATCTGATATCCTATTGAAGGGAAACCTCCTCCCTGACTTCCTTGTTGAGAACTAATTTGTTGTTGCAGCTTGATGGCCAAATGATAAACTTTGGATAAAGAATCAATGTCTGCAGGCTGATAAGTCCTTTGTAGGAACAAACCAAGTAAAGGGTCTATAACTCTAAAGTAAGCTTGAATGGCACTATCCTCAACAACCAGATAGGGGTCTTGCAATCTCCTATACATTTGTTGGAACTTGGGATTAAACAAAGGCAAAGGTTCACCTAGCTCCTTCCTGATAGTAGCAAATTGGTGGAACAAAATGGCGGGGTCCATGTAGATTCTAAACTGATTAATGAAGGCATTCTCCAAGTCTTTCTAGCTCAGAATAGAACGTTGAGGAAGATTAAGGTACCAGTTGTACGCCATATCCCCTAAGGAATAAGGAAACAACCTACAAACTACATCATGGTGAGCTATCTGAGCTCTGGTACAAGCATCCTTAAAAGCTTGTAATGCTCTTCAACACTCCTTGATTCGCCATGAATGTACTTGGGGCAGAATTTCTCAGGGTTCTTAGGCATATCATGATAACCTCCAGGAATATTCCCCAATGGAGAGGGATTATTCTGAAAAAATGCCATTGGTGGCGGTGGTGGTGGTTGAGCCAGCTGATAGATGGGTCAAACCAGCTATGATGACAATTGAGATGGATTTGGTGGTGGATTGATAGGTATCCACTGGGGTATTGGTGAAAAGCCTGGTGGGGTGAGTGAAGCTGACAAGGGTGGTATGATGGTTTCCCCAGTTTTGTGAACCTTATGTCTTGTTGGGGTCTTGAGTTCTATCAAGGGTGATGGATTTTTAGCTGATCGAAGAACTCTATGGGGCTTCTCTGGTGAGAAAAACCCAGCATTATCGAATTTTCTCTTCTGGGGCCCTCCCTCTAGCTCTAGTTTCTGTTGACGTGTCTAATGGCACAGCAATAGTTAAATAGAATATTGCTACTCTGTTTCTCCTGAAAGAGAAATATAATCACATGGATATCTTAGCTCCCAAGGTCTTTGTAGTTGGTTCTCAACTGTGCTGATGTTGCTCAGTGGTCAATGTAATAGTAATGTTCAAGGGCCCTGTTGGTGTTGAGATTCTGGATTGTCCTAAGATCAAGCATGAATTTAAACCTACTCTAACCAGGGTTTTTAAAGAAACAAAAAAAGATAAATCAGAGTTTTGGAACAAAGAAGAATGATAGTTCATCTGAATTAACTAGACATGTTACCTTCCAAGGAATTCATAACCAAAACTGCAGAACAAAATTAACTTGTGATTAACACAGTTTCATTCATTCACAATGCTAATTTCAACAACAAAGTATTAGTTACCATTTTAAATAAAACACAAAATAACATTTCATTCCTTGAAGGCTTCATAAATCAAATGATTAACTTAGGATAAATATCATTCAGGAACACAATGTGAAGTAGATTAAGATCTGATTGCTTCTACTGTTAGTGAAACAAATAAGCAATATTTACAAAGCTGGCACAATCACCAGTGTACAAAAAATATGTGCCTTCAAACTGTTTCCATTTATACTAAGAGAACTTGGAAAATACATTGCAGGCTTCTGTTGAATCTAACTCCTAACTAAGAAGGCAAAAGAAGCTCCCATTACAAAGAATCAGGATGCAGCTATGTCTTCTCTATCTTCTAGAAAATTCCTATTCTTGAAAATCTATCTCTAGACCTGTCTACTCTATTATCTCCTCTATTTTTGCTAACTTCTTCTAACTTTTTCTAACCTTTTACAAAGAATCAGGAATGCCATATATATAGAGTGTACCAAAAAGAATGTACTGTCCCCTGTATTAGGGTTTACAAAATATCTGCTTTCAGGAGGGTCAGCTCTCGGATCTTTTGTAGCTACAGCATTATCTCTAGCTTTCATGTCCGTCTTCAAACTCCTTCACAAAGCTTCCTTGAATGCTCTAAAGCATTGTCATTAATACCAATCTGCCTTTCGCCAATAGACCTCACAGCGAAACTCAAAACTTTACCTCGAAGGCAACATCCTTAGGTGGGACATCCCCCGGTCGTCGAGACCCTGCCTCTTCGGCCGGACATCATGCCGAAGGTAAATATTTCCCAGCAAGATCCCCTGATGACATCCTTTTTTGGCGGGACTTCTTCCATGTCGGTGAGACCTTTCGTCGATGTAAAACCTTCTCCGAGAGCTCCTATGAGCAATTGTCGGCAAGAGGTTCATCCGTCAGTGAGACCTCTTGACGATGCAAACATCCTTTCGTTGAGACTTCTTCCTGAGCAGAGAGACATATAAGACCCTATGGCGATTGAGATGTCATGGTGACCGATGGATCCCAAATGAATAATACACCTTGCCAGTCGGCAAGACACTTGAAAGGTCTCAACGACTTTCTTCCTGAGGAGTTTTATGTTGAATATGATTGAGGCATGCCTTCAGTTGACTTCCCTGAGAGATATATTCAAATGAATAATTCAATCATGTAAAACAATTGCCTCCATTAGTTCTCAAAGGCAAATAAAATACACTATCATAAAATATACTATTGCTTATGATTATTTTATTCAATTTTCAGCAAGAAGAAAACCAATTTAAGCTGAGACGGAACCAAAATTTGACAAAACCAGAAGGAAAACTCAGGAAGAAAACAAAAGAACTCTAAAGAGTAAAGCAAATAACCAAAGGTAGCAAAAGCAAGAGAAAAAGGGGGACCCATTTTGTTCCAGAATAAAATGGGGTGGTTATGCAGGGCATAACAAGTAGCATCATATTATTTTTTAATGGAGTTGGAAAATGATGATTCTATTATAAATAATTTGACACTTCTATCACTGGGTTCCTCTCTCTCGTCGGGTAAAGAAAATGGATAAGAAAGAACATAATGTCAATTAGCTCAAATAGATATAAAGTGCTCCAAGTATATGAGCTACATATCCTAAATGAAAAACTTGGATGAATTGTTGGTTCCTCTTTGTGTTAAATTGTTTGTTTTAGTCAAATTAAGCGGATTAATGATGTGATACCCCATGAGGTGTATTAGTGAATAAACTCCTATTTTTGAAAGTTTAACCTACATAAATTTGAAGGGATAAATTCTATTAAAAATGTTCTTACATAATTATAACTTGTAATAGTTTTTTGTTCTAGTTGCTCTATAATTAACAAAGTTTTTGCAGAGTTATTTAATTAATTCTTTCTTGTAGGTAATGCATATGATGTTGGCTATCCTTTGGAGCCTACCTTGAAAGAAGTGCATATGAAATTTTTACTTTGGAAAATATCCATTTTCTTTAAGAGTAGCTGATTAAATGCCCAAGATCTACCTAAGAGGTTGATTTTCATTTATACCCCCATATGGAATTATGCCAAGATCCTATAATTTGTTATCCCAGATGTTTTATTTCTTCAAGGAGGAGTTGTGTAGTTGAAGAAGGACAAGAATTTAATGAAGTTATAGAAATTTAGTGCCAGGGGTGTATGTTCCAATACTAGTTGTGTGCTAATTGTCCTATTTTTTAAACTATCTTTTGAGGTCTAATTTTGTCTTTCCCAAGGCAAGTATTTAACAAAATTCTATTAGAGATTAATGACAAATATTAAATGTAACTTTAACTATTAAATGATCATGTAATCTCTATTGGTAATATGTGTTGTCATTGATGTCAACTGAAGATGTTTTTTCATTGATGCCAACTGTGTGTCATGAAGTTTGTATATACTTCAAAGATAGTGCAAGCGTTGAGACATATGTTGATATAGTCAGCAATGTAGTTAGATGAATGAATGATGATATGTTTGTTGTCTATGTGTGATGCATAGGTTGGTACACTTGTTCCAATATGTCTCTAATATTTCTACCTTGATATCATTCCTATTTTATGTACTGCACATGGAGATATGTTGCAGAAGTTTTGTTAAGGCAGTCACTGTGCACAGAGTCATGGTACTTTGGTCAACATCCCTCCATAGTGTAGGTTGTTGTCTTGCAATTCAGAATATAAGATGGTCGAGACATGAAGGTGTTATATCCAAGAATTCAAGTCATAAAACCTTCTATAATGAGAGTTATAAGTGACAGAGTTTCAATCTTTACTCTGGAAAAATAATGTGTTGATAAAGGTGTGTTGGAATGCTCTACATTCCTTTGGTAGTGAAGTGATGGCCTTGTAGTTTTGAAGACATGATCAGTAATATTAAATGTACACTACTTTGTAGTATCTAGTGTTTTGGTGGTCCACAAGATCAATTTTTAAATGACAAGTTTGCTATAGTTTGTCTAGATTGCTTTGTTCGTGTGTATTCAGTGGGTTTCTTCAATTGCACCAGTATATGATGATCAAACATTTCAAGAAAAGGTTGAAGATATATTGTGCATGGACTACAATTCTTGCATATTGGTCTATATGAAGGTTTTGGTTTCTCCCCGATAGTGTAAAGTTGAATAGTTGGCAGTTTTGGTGGTGTTGTCATTGTTTGGGCCGATAGGGTTGTTTCCTTCATTTATGGTTGGTCCTGATTAATAATATTACTTTGAAGGATGTGTTGAAATGTTTCTTGCTCCTGATATGTCGTGTGTTGATCCACAACTCATTTTCTCTTCATATTGTATATGTTTGGAGCCGACCTATGTGATATAATACGTTTCTTCTAAAGGTCATCTTGGAGCCGACCTAATCAAGGTTTTTGAGTTATTGTAGAATATATTTATAGAAGCAAAAAAGTATTTGTGATTGCATTGGTGAATGGTGAATTGGGATTGACTAGTATGTTGAAGATGAAGTGTGCAAAGTTAGTGAGAAGGATTAATTGTACGAAAAAGGGACTGCAACATCAACATATGTTGGATGCTTCTTTATAGCAGTTCATATTCAATTTCTCATTATAATTTTCATGTATCCTTCTCTGAGATAGTGAGTCTCATCAAGTCCTTGTATCTTGGCCTAAGGTTGTGTGCCTTATTTTGTAATTCCATAGTCAATGAAGCCTTAAACTACATTGTAATGTTTGTAAGCAGTGAGTTTCATATATTGTGAGTCAACTCTCACTATGTTTTTTCCCTCATTGGGTTTTCCATGTAAAAATCTTGGTGTCCTTATGTTGTGCATGTTCTCCATTTCTACTTTTCTTTCAGTTAATGTGGTGTGATGCTTAATCTACAAATGGAATGGTTAAGATTTAATATATGTTGATTCACCCCCCTCTCAACACTATAATGTCTTCAATAATTGGTATCAGAGCCAAGTGCCTTTGAGAAGCTTAACAACTAAGGTTGATCCTGCTCTTGAACACATGGGGTCAGTAGCTGATCTGTATAGGATCTAGACTAGATTGCAGTATTTAAATGCTTAACTTTTACAATGCTTTTACAATGATTATTCCAAGTTAATTAAATCAAAATTAACTTAAGGAAATAACAAAATGAAAGTAATAACAAGGTGATTATAACAGAAAGGAAGGAAATGAGAGAAAGAAAGAGAGAGAAGAGAAGTGCAAACAACGTTTGATAACGGAGTTCGTCACGAAAGTGACTACGTCTCCGGGTCCACTCCAATAGAGAGACCGATCCGATGAACTCCAAAATCAATTACAATAGCACCATAACCATTCTCCAAGCACTTCGGCAGCGTAACGACACTTTGACATGCAAGAATGATTTGAAAACTCTCCAACAAGGCCTCTCTTTCGTCACCTCAGCATCAAGACTTCGTCACCTGAAAGAAACTTGATCCCAACTCTCACCTCAAGCCCCCTTTAAATACATAAAATTTTCTCAATTTGGTTAGTAACCAATTGATTTACAAAATATTTCCCAAATCCACCTTATCTCTCCAAAATACATAAGAATCTTCAAAAATCTCCCTTTTACATATAAAAAATCTTCAAAAATCCCCCTTAATCTTTATTTTAGCCCTTTATTTATTCATTTCGGGCTTTTGTTGGTTTTGGAGGTTTTGATTAATCTTTAAAAATATTAAAGTTTGTTTAATTATTTTAATTAGGGAGTTTGTTGTAATTTTGAGATATTCGGTTTTCATGCATTCAACAAAACCGACCGAATACAATCCTACATTCCACACCCGCCTCGTGGCTTGTTGGTTTCCCACATTTTTGGGAACCCGGCAGTTTCGGGTTCCACTCCCGGCCGTCGGTGTTTTACCAAACAAATTCTAACAATATAACAACAAAAACAACCACTACTCTATAAATATCAGCGCGCGCTGTGTGGTCTATTGGTAGACCGGCCGAATAGGGAGGATGTGGTCGTGGGTTCGAGCCTCTTGCGGGCAGTTCTAACCATTTTGCAACCAAATACAAACCAACGCCGACGAAAGGAAGAAGACGGGGGACACGTGGCACGCTGAGGATTCGCCACGTGGTGAAACTTGACTCGCTGACGCCGCTGAGTGTATGATGATGTGTAAGCAGACTACATGCCGACTGGAATCCGACGTGGAGGCTGACTCATCTGCTGACAAGACGATGACGTGTCAGATGACTCACATGCCAACTGCCAACTCGCCTGCCACATGTCACAAAATGATTTGCTGATGATGCTGACTCATAGCCGACATGGACGCTGACTGCACTGACACCTATGTAGCTGACTCACGTACGGAATGCTGACAAGGATGCCACGTAGGATGTACGGACAGACACATGTCTACTTATGATTCGCCGACGACGCTAACGTCACCTGCCACATCACTGTGCCACGTCAACATGTACGGACTATACGGACTACCACGTGTCAACTTCTGATTGGTCCACTTCGGATTCCGTACCTCATGCTGACGTCATTTGTATGGATGATGACGTCATCACTCTACCTTCAGTCCACAAGTCAAACCTATAACTTTGACCGCTGATAAGTTGAGCATACGATGTCGGATTTCGACGAAACAAGTTGCGTTGGAAAGCTTACGACGAGCTCTTCCTGATGATGCTGACTTCGAGAACTTTTGACAACATCATTTTTTCCGCTTCCTGGACGCCCTCTGTTCCCAGTTTGACCGAAGGTTTGACTAGCCATAACTTGCACAAACGGACTCCTTTTTGCTCTGTTCAAATTGCGTTGGAATCAAAATGTTGAGCTCTTTCTGATGGTGCAGATTCTGGAGAGAAATGAGACACTTCAATTTTTACAAAAAAATGTCCACCGGATCAGGCCTCCCCACTGAAGACCTTTTGGACCTCCAAAAGTAGCATTTACTCTGACAATAAGTGAGGACCTGACCTCCCCACTTGTCCTGTATCCTCTGTACATCTGAATACCTGGCTCACAAGCACAATGAAGACTGCAACAAGATTGTTGAACATAAACATAACTTTATCACTTCCATAAGCATCTACATCCAATGTCGTAGCCACTAACCAACAAAAATTGACTAGCATCAAGTTGAACATCAATGCAAAAATGAAAGAGAATAAGTTAACAACAATTTGATCTTTTATAACAGGAACATTTTTACCCAAGGATTCATCAATGCTTTCAAGCATCCTTTTCTCATGCTGTATTGCAAGTGCATCCTACAACATCTGACCCTGGTTAGCTACTCCAAGTTCAAGTGTAGAACCACCTGTACTGACAGGCATAAGAGTTAACTCTTTACTTGCATTAATTACCCTCTTTAACTGCCCTATATTTGCAAAAGAACGATCAGTCTTACTCCTGTGAGAATGTACAATATACTGTATGCCATCTTTAAACAAGTGATAATGATTCTTTTCCCTGTAGAAAATAGCTTTCCTGTCATATAAATAAGGGCTTCCAAGCACTATCCCACATATATCCAGTGGAACTACATCAAATTGTACTTCATCCACAAATTTACTAGTGATTGTGAATCTTAAGATGCATTGTTTTGTTACTTGCAGCTTATCATTTTCACAAATCCAACCTAGTGGATAAGGTTTCTTAAGTTGTGTAGTTTTTAATCCCAAGTTCTTGACAACACTTTCAGAAATTAAATTCACTTGAGAACCACTATCTATGAGTGCATCAATTTTACTGTTCTTAGCAACAACCCTTAAATGAAACAGCTCATTTCTTTTCACATCTTCAGAGAAATCATTAATTGTAGATGAAGAAGCACAACTAGCAACAGAAACACCAGAAATAGGGGTTTTACCTTTTAGACCCATCGCTGTTATCTTAGTCTCATCATCTGAATCTAAACCAAGATCCATAACAACATTTGTGGATTTGTCCTTACCCTTCTGTTGCTGATTACGTCTTTGAGCCCACTTAGGCCTCAGTTCGGGATGTAACTTCCAACAGTGATCTTCATCATGACCTTCCTTGTCACAATGAGTGCAAGAAAGTTTCTCATCCTTCTTAACTGTAGCTGTCTTCTTTCCTTTCCCTGTCTCTGCATTCTTAGAAGATTTCTTTACATCATTATCAAGAAAAGATCCTTTACCCCTTGACTCTAAGTGTGTAGCTTGAACAGACACTTCATCCAAATTACAAGGGTTCAAAACCAAAATGGAATGCCTAAGATAGGAATGCAAACCTCCTATGTACTTCAACAACATGTCTTGGGTATACAAAGGAACATTCAAAGCAATAGCCCTTTTCCTGAATTCATGGGTGTACTCTTGGATAGTTTGACCTTTCCCTTGCCTAAACATTTGCCAGTCCATCATTAACTGCTGCATATGTCCTAGGGGATAAAACTGCTTCTTAAGTGCATTAACAAATTCTGCCCAAGTTAAACTGACTCTACCATGTTGTGAAACTTCTGCCTTAGACTTACTCTCCCACCAGGTTAAAGCTGTACCGCCTAAATGAAGAGTAGCTAATTGGATCCTATCAACATCATCTATTAGGTTCTGGACTCTATAGTAGACCTCTATTTGTTGAATCCAATCATCCAATTTTTCAGCATTAAGTTCACCACAATATTTAGGCAAGTCAAATTTTACATCCAGTTTAATTTTAGGTTTATACCCACTCTTGAAAGGATTAGAAGAAATAGAATGAGGAGAAGATGGAGAAGAAGGAGAAGGAGAAGAGGGAGGAGAAGAAGAAAAGGGATGATCTGGTTTCTTGCCACCATCTCTATGTTGTTCCTCTTTCTTGTCTTTGCGATCTTCTTGCTTTGACGAACCTTCTTCACGTTCCTTCCGTTCTTGTCTCTCCTGAAAAAGAATATCCACCTTTTCCTTCATCTCAAGGAATGCTCTTCGAAATTCTTGCTCACTGATTTCTTCAGGAACCTCCATTCCAGAAACTGACATCTTCGGAAATGTCCTTCGCTTCCCGATCTCAGGATTAAAGTCTTCGAGCTTGCCTTCACCCTTCTGAATCCTGGATCTTGTTAGCATTCAAAAAACAAATAACTGCAATAATAGTCACCCAAAAGCTCTGATACCAACTTGATCTGTATAGGATCTAGACTAGATTACAGTATTTAAATGCTTAACTTTTACAATGCTTTTACAATGATTATTCCAAGTTAATTAAATCAAAATTAACTTAAGGAAATAACAGAATGAAAGTAATAACAAGGTGATTATAACAGAAAGGAAGGAAATGAGAGAAAGAAAGAGAGAGAAGAAGAGAAGTGCAAACAACGTTTGATAACGGAGTTCGTCATGAAAGTGACTACGTCTCCGAGTCCACTCCAATAGAGAGACCGATCAGATTAACTCCAAAATCAATTACAATAGCACCATAACCATTCTCCAAGCACTTCGGCAGCGTAACGACACTTTGACATGCAAGAATGATTTGAAAACTCTCCAACAAGGCCTCTCTTTCGTCACCTCAGCATCAAGACTTCGTCACCTGAAAGAAACTTGATCCCAACTCTCACCTCAAGCCCCCTTTAAATACATAAAATTTTCTCAATTTGGTTAGTAACCAATTGATTTACAAAATATTTCCCAAATCCACCTTATCTCTCCAAAATACATAAGAATCTTCAAAAATCTCCCTTTTACATATAAAAAATCTTCAAAAATCCCCCTTAATCTTTATTTTAGCCCTTTATTTATTCATTTCGGGCTTTTGTTGGTTTTGGAGGTTTTGATTAATCTTTAAAAATATTAAAGTTTGTTTAATTATTTTAATTAGGGAGTTTGTTGTAATTTTGAGATATTCGGTTTTCATGCATTCAACAAAACCGACCGAATACAATCCTACATTCCACACCCGCCTCGTGGCTTGTTGGTTTCCCACATTTTTGGGAACCCGGCAGTTCCGGGTTCCATTCCCGGCCGTCGGTGTTTTACCAAACAAATTCTAACAATATAACAACAAAAACAACCACTACTCTATAAATATCAGCGCGCGTTGTGTGGTCTATTGGTAGACCGGCCGAATAGGGAAGATGTGGTTGTGGGTTCGAGCCTCTCGCGGGCAGTTCTAACCATTTTGCAACCAAATACAAACCAACGCCGACGAAAGGAAGAAGACAAGGGACACGTGGCACGCTGAGGATTCGCCACGTGGTGAAACTTGACTCGCTGACGCCGCTGAGTGTATGATGATGTGTAAGCAGACTACGTGCCGACTGGAATCCGACGTGGAGGCTGACTCATCTGCTGACAAGATGATGACGTGTCAGATGACTCACATGCCAACTGCCAACTCGCCTGCCACGTGTCACAGAATGATTCGCTGATGATGCTAACTCACAGCCGACATGGACGCTGACTGCAGTGACACCTGTGTAGCTGACTCACGTACGGAATGCTAACAAGGATGCCACGTAGGATGTACGGACAGACACGTGTCTACTTATGATTCGCCGACGACGCTGACGTCACCTGCCACATCACTGTGCCACGTCAACATGTACGGACTGTACGGACTACCACATGTCAACTTCTGATTGGTCCACTTTGAATTCCGTACCTCATGCTGACGTCATTTGTATGGATGATGACGTCATCACTCTACCTTCAGTCCACAAGTCAAACCTGTAACTTTGACTGCTGATAAGTTGAGCATACGATGTCGGATTTCGACGAAACGAGTTGCATTGGAAAGCTTACGATGAGCTCTTCCTGATGATGCCGACTTCGACAACTTTTGACAACATCATTTTTTCCGCTTCCTGGACGCCCTCTGTTCCCAGTTTGACCGAAGGTTTGACTGGCCATAACTTGCGCAAACGGACTCCTTTTTGCTCCGTTCAAATTGCGTTGGAATCAGAACGTTGAGCTCTTTCTGATGGTGCAGATTCTGGAGAGAAATGAGACACTTCAATTTTTACAAAAAAATGTCCACCGGATCAGTAGCAAAGATCAATGATATGTTTATCCCATAACTAGATTTGGAGTCAATAGAACCTGAAGTTTGGGACATCAATCTAGATGATTGTGAAGTAGATTTTGAAGGAGAACTCTGGTTTGTTCTTGAAGATCTAGATGAAGCAAGATTGCAAAATATCAAATATGAGTGCATGCTTGAAAAATCAAATGAGACAATTGAAAAATTGAGGGAAAAGCTAAAGAATCAAAAGAAGAAATTGGCAAACTAAAAGCTCAAATAGAAGGAGGAAATGAATGTGAGATTAAAATCAAAGAAGCAGAAGTTGTGATATATGATTTGAAAGTTAAGGTTGAAGAAGGAAAGAGGATTGAAGATTATTTGAATACTAATCTCAATGATAAAAATGTTGAATGCTCAAAAATTGAGGAAGAGATTCTATCTTTGAGAAAATAACTTGAAAAAACAAAAGAGAAGATTGACAAGGGTCTAAAACTGAGAGGAGATTCTAAAATCCTTGATGAGTTGATTAACTCTCAAAATTCATCAAAAGAGAAATCTGTACTTAGTTTTGAAAAGGGAAAAGTCCTATGAAAAATGCATCTACAAACTTGTATGATAATTTAAAGCGGAAGGAATGCTTGAAACAAGGGAGGAGAAATCTTGCACTGAAAAACCTAAGGAGACATCCTCTGGAGATGCAAAGACAAATCAAGACAAAAAGAAAGGAGGGTTCATTCCTATCTAAACCAAGAAAAGGAACTTCAAAAATCCCACCCCTAAACGAACTTCTCCTATTAGCTTCAATGGTAACTACCATGCTTGTAATAAGTTTGGTCATAAGGCAGTTGAGTCTAGAAGCAAGATGAGTCAAAATTCATTTAGACCTCCAAGGTACAATGCTATGAACTCTCAATCATTTCATGGTTAGTGCTATGCTTGCAATAAATTTGGTCATAAGGCTAATGAATGCAAAAGTAAAATGATAAGGAATAGTAATGTTATGACTTCTCAATCCTTCTATGGTTACTGCTACACATGCAACAAGTTTGGTTATAGGGATGTTGATTATAGATCCAATGTGAGAAGAAGTAATTATGCTCTGCAAGCTAGTATCACCTACTACAATTGAAATAAACTAGTACACATTGCAAGGTTCTGCAAGGGAAAAGATGCAAGATCTTTTGCTCCTTAAAATAAGTTTGATATTGTGAATGGCGGATCTAGACCTGCATAAACATGAACAATAAACACAATATTAGTCAATTATACAAACCAAAACCATCATTCCCCATGCAATTCATTTAAATGTCAAGAACAAGAAACAAAGCAAATAAACCAAATGAAAGCTATCTAATCTTGCTCAAAACATTCAAACTCTCAATCCCATGGGGGAATTGGTGCTATTTTGATGTGGAAAATAGCCCTTTCCCAATTCCTTGCAAGCTTTGAAGATGATCAATGGTGTTGTTTTGATAAAATTTGCAATAACCTAGCTATGGTGAATGAAAAACTATGAAAATGGATGACATTGGATGAAATTTCTCAAAACTTGAAGATAATGATCTTGCATAAAGTTGTGGATTCAAAATGCATAAACTTGTGGATCCCAAATTAGTAAAAGAGCCTTCTATTTATAGAAGAGAAGGATGGAAGAATGAGAAAAAAGGATGAATGTGGGACTAAACATGAGCCAATAGCAAAATGCCACTTGTCAACATGCTAGTGGAGAGGAGTGGAGCACATTTTGATGAATGTGCAAATAAATGTTATTAGGTGGAATTTGAAATTTGAGAAGTGACATGTTGGAGGGAGATGAAAGAAGACTTAAATGCAACTTGGCTCAAGAAAGAGGACATGTAAGAGGCCTTTAATGCCTTGTTGGATGGACAAGTCCTTTTAGGAGGGAGATTTTGAATTTGAAGAATATTCCAACTTGATGCCATATTTGAATGAAAATGAGGAATTAATAAATCAATTAAATTGATTTACTTGTGCAAGTTGCAAAATCTAGAGGATTTGATGGATTAGTGTTAAAATTAATCAGGATATGATTAACTTAGGTGGAGATTAGCCGATTTGACACTTTGACTTAGATTTTTAGATTTATTTAAATCAAAATGAGAGGAATATGAATATTAATGATTTAATTAAATAAATTTGATCTATTCAATTAAATGAAGAACTTTAGAAGTTAATTAAATAAAATTGATTTATTTAATTAAAGAGGTGACTTTAGGATTAATTAATGACTTAATTAAATAAAATTGATTTATTTAATTAAAGAGGAGAATATGATGATTTAATCAAATAAAGTTAATTTATTTAATTAAAAGAGGACATTAGGATTAATTAAACAAAATGATTCATTTAATTAATAGAAGATAATGATTTAATCAGATAAAATTGATTTATTTAGTTAAAAGATGAAATGTGATGAATTTAATCAAATAAAGATTATTTGATTAAATGGTTAGCAAAGGAGATGATTTAGGATGAACTAGTGTTAGTAAATCAAGATCAGGTGTATGAGATCAATCAATATATTTTACGTGTCTACATTTTTCCCCCCTTTGAAGCAATGTACCTGCTAAATTGGTTCAAAGAATAAACCTGCCAAGATCAAAATTCAATTTTTTTTATTTTTTCAGTTGCCCAACTGTTGCCCCAGCAAGAAAGAAGTACGCTAGTACATTTCCCCCTCAAGAGATCGAGCAAAAAGTTTGATTTGAGGGTCGAGCTCGCGATAAAGATTCAAGATCAGTTTAGCTCAAAGAGGACTAGAAAGCTCGAATGTTTGATGTAGACAATTCTGATGATGTATAGACAGTCATTGACCATGGGTAGCCTCATGTATATTCTGATATAGCACAGATTCAATACTTGGATAGAAATGTTAGTAAAGATAGAAGAATAAGAAGAATAAGATGGATCAACCCTTGAATCTGAGAGGATGCAAGAGTCCAACAAGTCTATGAAGCATTAAGACTTTATTAGATATGATGATGATGATTTTCTTATTAGGGATTGGGACATGAAAGAGACAACTTTCCTTATGTTTGATAAAACACATAGATACGATGCATCAAGGTATAGATAACTAGGATGGCGGGGTATCTAGTGCGATGGACTTTGACTTGAAAAACAAATAGGAGTATTCTTGTCAACACCTAACATACGGAAACCTTGCTAGGGTGTACTTCCAAAGTTTCAAACATCTTGGACCAAAACATGGAAAGGTATAACCTATCAATGCAATAGTCAACAAGCTTCCCAAAACACCTTCCATACATACCTAACAAAATAAGTATCGCCAAGGTTATATTACAAGAATGTCCAACAAGCACAACAAACAAAAGATAACGATCGTTGCCCCATTCCTTTCTCTGTAAATCATTTTGATTAGACATCATTGAGAGGTCATTGAAATGGGTGCAATAAGATAAATCAGAAGACAAAGATCAAGTAAACAAATAAGCTAATGTTCTTCATACCGCTAGCCAAGACTAAACTACGATGATGCCTGATGTTGATGTCCATTGTAGGAAGGATTCATCCTAGGACATGATGTTATCATATGATTTGGAATTGATTGGATGATAGGCTATTAATACCAAGAGTTGACCAACTTGTTTACTTACTGACCTAGACTCGAGACTTTGACAATTGAGTTTTCACTTTTGAACTGCTAGACTTGTTTCCGACTGTTTTACCAAAGGTTGAGGGTGATGATGATTTATTGTGAGTGGATGTTTATTTTGGGTGATCATGAGATGGGACAAATGATTTTTTTTTGGTTTTTTGAATTTTTTTGATGTTTTTGAAATGTTTTGAGGTTGTTTTTGGCATTTTCGGGATTTTTACAAATGTTTTGGTTTTCAAAATTTCCAACGTTTTTGGGTTTTCCGAGATTTTGACAAAGAGACTAACATAAAGACCTATCCTGGTGGCCTCGGGGGCTAATCAAAGATTAGCCTTGCCTACGTTATACATGTAGAGACCACGTAGTTCGACCGACACAAACTCAATTATTGATGAGACATGAACAGATGGATTGTCAGTTTATTATGACAGATTCCTAAAGGACTAACCTAAGTGTCTCAAGGGGAAGATCAAAGATCAACCTTGCCTACGTTCAAAGCTCAGAGACCCATAGTTTGACAAGATGACTATGTTTTTTACCTGTTTTTGGATTTTGATATGTTTTGTGTTTTTGGATTTTTTTAATTTTTTGATGTTTTAGGATTTTCTGATTTTTTGATGTTTTTGGATTTTTTGATTTTCTGATGTTTTTGGATTTTTTTATATTTTTGGATTTTTTTGATTTTCTGATGTTTTTAGATTTTTTGATTTTATGATGTTTTTGAATTTTTTTATTTTAAGGAAGACTTCAAGAATATACACGAATCTAATCAGATGCAAGAACATGCCCCCAACATGATGCGATAGACTACTCTGATATAGGCAGGACAAACTGTCCTTAGGAATAGGCCAAGTAGTACTAGGAGGGACCATGATACAAACATAGGACCAAGCTATGATGTGTACGCGGATGGGTGATGAATGGAGATATGGAAGCGTGATGGATGGATGATGCAGAACAAGCCGCAGAGATCCCAGTGGATGGAAAGTGCTTATTTACACAAGGCGCCTGTTTGCCAGGTTTTCACCAAGGTACTTGCCCAAAGAGCCACCAAAGTGGTTTTCACTAGAGGACGATTTTCTTCTTTACTGTTTTCAATCATTTTTTTTATTTTTTTGGGATTTTTGGATTTACACCTTGGAAGATTAGGCATAATTTTTTTTGAGATGGGATCTATTCATAGGCTCTTGCAAAGGTTCCCCTTCGAGTGTTGATAGCTGATATGCCCCTGACTTGTAGCTTGTTGTGATGATGAAGGGTCCCAACCAATTGGGTTCAAACTTACCCTTGCTATTTGGATTTGGTACATTTTTTTTATTTTCCTTCAACACAAGCTCTTTGACTTGAAAGGTCTGACTCCTGATCTTCTTGTTGTAGCTTCATTTGAGATGATTTTGGTAGACTTGCAAATGGTTTAAGACATCCATGTGTCATTCATCTAGTAGTTCCAGTTCATTCAATCGTGATACTCGATATTCTTCATCTATGATGAGATTTTACAATGATATTCTCAAGGATGGGAGCTCGATCTCAATGGGGAGTATGGCTTCTGATCCATAGACTAGGGAGAAAGGGGTGGCACTTATGGGAGTGCGAATACTTGTTTGGTAGGCCCAAAGGGAGGGAGTTAACTGCAAGTGCTAGTCACGACCAACGTCATTGATTGTTTTCTTTAGGATTTTCAGGATTGTCTTATTGGTAGCTTCTGCTTGGCCATTTCCTTGAGGGTAGTATGGAGTGGAAAAGTGATGTTGGATTTTGAAGTTTTGGCATAGGTCTCAAACATCCTAATTTTTGAAAGGTGTCCCGTTATCTGAGATAATGGCTTGAGGGACACCGTAGTGGCAAATTAGGTAGTTCAAGATGAACTTGGATATTTGCTTTCCTATGATGTAGGTCATGAGAATGGCTTACACCCACTTCATGAAGTACTTCATGATGGTGATGATGAACTTATGTCCACTAGATGAGGTAGGGGTGATTTTTCCAATGAGATCGATCCCCCACTATGAAAAGGGACAAGGTGTAATGATCAGGTGGAGCTCTTGAGCTGGTGCATGGATGAGATCCCCATGTTGTTGACACTGCAAACACCTTCGGACATAGTCATGAGCTTCCCTTTCCATTGTAGGCCAATAGTACCCAGTCCTCAATAGTTTCTTAGCCAAGGTCATACCACTCGAATTTGACCCACAAATGTCATTGTGTACCTCGGTTAAAGTAGTCAAAGCTTCCTTAGCATTTAGGCATTGTAACAAGGTTCCCTTAATGCTCCTACAGTATAGGGTTTCTACTAAGATAACAAAACAGGATGACTTCTTAACAAATATTCTTTTAAGATTCGGGGTTATATTAGCAAGGAGGAATCCTATTCTCAAGTAGGTGTATATATCATGATATCAGGGATCACTGAGACCAACGATTTCACACACAATTCAAACTCTGGTACCTCAAATGCTGGTATGAGAAGCTACTCTACAAGGAATTCTTGCTTTGGGACGTTGCATGGGACATCTAGTAATGATCCAATAGTTTCCATAACATCCATTGCTCTGTTATTTTCTCTTGGTAGCTACTCAAATGTGATATCAATGAAGGACTCTTTGAGGCTTTCCACCAGTTTCTTGTATGGCATCAACTTGTCGTCTTTCATTTGATATTCATCATTTACCTGGTTGATGATAAGCTGTGAATCTCCATAGACTTTGAGTTCCTTGATTTGCCATTGTACTGCAATTCTGAGCCCTATGACAAGAGCCTCATATTCTACAATGTTTTTTGTACATGGAAAAGACAACTTGTATGATTTAGGTATGCAATCTCCTTGTGGTGTAATGAAGAAGACTGCAGCTCTCGACCCATGTTGCATGTAAGATCCATCAAAGTACATTTTCCAGTGATCTACCACACTTACGTTAAAGATGGATTCATTAGGGAATTCTGATACAAGTAGGTTTTCCACATATATCGATGCCTCTGCCAGCTGATTTGCAATTACTTGTCCTTTAATGGATTTCCTTTCTACATACTCAATGTCATGTTCTATCAGGATCATAACCCATTTAGTTGTTCACCCTGTGAGCATTGCTTTGGACAGTAGGTACTTGAGAGGATCTATCTTAGCGATGAGTTTGATCTGGTGTGCTAGCATATAATGTTTGAATTTCTGAGCTGCGAACACGACTGCAAAGCAAGCTTTCTCAATGGATGTGTAATTCAACTCGTGTCTCACCATGGTCTTGCTAATGTAATAAATAGCTCTCTCTTTCCTGTTTTCATCATGTTGTGCCAAGAGAGTGCCAAGAGCTATTGTTGTTGCTGATATATATAAGATCAAAGGTTTTCCTCGAATTGGTGGCATGAGTATTGGTGGTGTAAGAAAATACTCCTTGATCTTATTGAAAGCCTGGTCACATTTCTCATCCCATTTGTATGCTACCCCCTTGTGGAGTAGATGAGAATATGGGATAGCCTTGTCTACTAGTTGTGTTATGAATTAGAAGGTGGACTGGAGTCTTCCTTACAAACCTCTGAGTTGTTTCAATGTTTTCAGTGCCTCCATTTTGAGAATTGCCTTGACCTTGGTGAGGTTTATCTCAATTCCTTTCATAGATACAATGTACCCTAGTAATTTTCCTGATTGTACCCTGAAGACACTTTTTTGGGTTGAGTCTAACCTTGTACTCTTCTAGCCTGTCAAAGATGGAGCTTAGAGCTGATATGTGATCTCGATGTTTCTTTGACTTGGCCAATATGTCATCCACATAATCCTCTATAGTTTTGTGAATCATATCATGAAAGATTAGTGTCATGGCCCTTTGATAGGTGGCCCCTGCATTTTTTAACCCAAATGGCATCATGTTCCAACAGTATGTTCCCCATGAACAAGTGAAAGTTGTCTTGTGTTGGTCTTCCTTAGCTATCATGATCTGATTGTATCCTAAGAATCCATCCATTAGTGATAAAATTTCATGTCCCGCTATCATATCCACAATCATATCTATGTTTGGGAGAGGAAATTCATTCTTGGGACATGCCTTGTTCAAATCTCTAAAGTCCATGCAGATGTGAATGCCCCCAGTGGGTTTTGAAATAGGTACAAGATTTGAGACTCGCTCTGGATAATCTATCGGTCATATGAATCCAACATTAAGGAGCTTTTGTAATTCCATCTTGACCAATAATGCTATTTGGGGATACATCTTCCTTAGCTTTTGTCTCACTGGCTTTGCTTCAAGATATACAACTAGGTGGTGAACTACAACTTTTGGATCAAGTCTAGGAATGTCGACATAGGTCCATGCAAAGTTTACCTTCCTTTCCCTTAGGAAAGAAACCAAGAGTTCTTGTTCTTCTATCAAAAGAGATTCTGCATAGAATGTTATGTGTGGTGTTTCTTCTGATCCCAAGTTGACTGGATTGCACCTTTCTGCTAAGACTGTTGAATTCTCTTGATGAATGGCACTAAGGGGAAGATTGAATCCTTCATCCTCTAGCACCTCAAAGAGGTTTTCACCATTGGATACGTCCTTTATTTTTACTATTTTTGGGTCAAAAAGTGCCATAGTGTGGTTTTCACTCAAAGACCTAGAGATTATTCTCAAATTTTCACTTTTACGACTGAAGGATTCAATCATTTCCCCATAATAGGCATGCATGTCAAGCTCAATGTCAAATCCAGCTTTGTGATCTCCATATGGTATTGTATCTTGCAATCCCATGAATTCAGAGAGAGCCTCATCATTTTTGAACGTGTCTAGAATTGGTGGTTCTCATTGGTTGTAATCGATGAGTTGGGGATAGACTAAGTTTAACTCATGGGTTTGGCTGTTTGACTCGAAAGATAGGGTACTAATCATGAGAAGGTAGGAATCCTTGAATAGCATGGGTAAGTCGGTTATGGGATCTTCCTCATCACTACTGCACACATTAGTTATGTCAAAGGTAAAGTTATCTATGACTCGACTTGTGGATACAAGTAATTGAAGGGAAGCTACTGATAACTAAGGGGGAGTTTTGACTATTTTAACCGAGGCGCCTCTACCAAGTATGGTTTCCTTTGGAGGGGTACATCTGAGGCCAAGATTTCTCATACGCTTCTCAAGAATGAGCGGTATTAGAAGACCATTGTCATTCTGTTCAAGTTTCTTATTTCTGTTATAGCCCATACCAAGCATCATTTGTAGTCCTTTGCTACTATCATCCATGGGAAGATCAGGCATGGGCCTTTCATCTTGGTATAGCAAACTTGATATGTATTTTTCATCTACCACTTCCCGACTTAGGTCTCCTCAACATTTGAATCTAGAGGGGTCTGCTTAAGAGGTTTGGGATGATCTTTTACTCAGTTGGGGCTGCCCATGAGACCTAGGAGATTGAGGTAATTCTCCTATTGCGAAAGAACTTTTCTTCATTTTGCAATCCCTACACCCATTGTCTTGGACAATGACTTTGATTTCAAAGATATCAGGGATGGCGAGTGTCTTTGTATTAGAAGTGGAGGCTAAAGTAGTTGGGTCTACATATGGGGTTGAAGGGACTTCATCACTTTTTGGGACTTGGGGGATTTTGTAGTACTTTGCTTCCAAGTTCTTACAATAATAAAAGGGTTTGGGATCACCATGGACCGTTAACTCTTGGTTTTGGTATGGGAATTTGATGCACTGATGGAAGGTAGATGCAACTGCTTGCATCCCATGGATCCATGGATGCCCCAGGAGAATATTATAAGGCAAATCAAGGTCAAGGACCTGGCATGTGGTTTCCATGATGGTTGGCCCTACTTGAATAGGGAGTTGAAGAGTGCCTTGACACACTCTTTCCTCATCATCATATGCTCTAATTGTTATACCTTTACCCTTTTCAATGGCATCCTCGGAGAATCCCAGATTATTTATTAGCTTGAGAGAATAGATATTCAGACCTGCACCCCCATCCACCAAGACCCTTTTGACTTTGTTTTTATGGACCAGGACTTTGAGATGGAGTGTGCGGTTATAAGATGGTTGGGTAGGGAAATCCTGATCAGAAAATGTTAGGAGATGTGGGGTGGTGAGGTGTCTAACCATAGCTTGGAACTCGTCAATATCAAGATTTGCGGAGATGGTGGATGAAGCCAATGCTTCCTCAAGGATTTTTCTATGTGCAGATGAGATCTTCAATAACTCCATGATGGAGATATGATCAGGGGTTCTTTTCAGTTGGTCTAAGACATTGTAGCCATTGGGAACAAATTTCATATTTGAGGTGGATGCCCTAGGTGGTTGTGATGACCCAACAATGGTAACTTTGTCGCCACATGTGGTGACTCCACAATCAGCTTTGGCTCCCTTGATGTTAACAACGGTGACCCATTCATCTAGGGATGCAACCACATGATTGTAAACATGGTTTACATTGCCATATTTTGTCTTTCCATGGTTGTTCCCTTTATTATGATCCGACATCAGATTGTGTATATCTTAAGGTCTTGATTTCTGGCTGGTTGTTCAACGTTTATGATCTTGTCATCGATAAGGTCTTGGATCAGATTTTTTAATCTCATGCAACTGGTTGTTGTGTGCCCCTTGATTTTATGAAAATCACAAAGGTGATTTTCGTTATACCATGGTGGTTTCACTTGGGGCTCTTGATAATTCTCATAAGTGGGGATTTTAATGAGATTCTCACTTACCAACTTCTTCATGACCAATTCAATTGATTCCCCAAGGGTTGTGTACTTTTGCTTGGGGGGATATTTGTTTCACGGGGGTGGTCCCCCTTGATTATTTAGATTGTTGACTTAATTATTGGGTGGTTGTTGTGATACCACGTTGGCTTGTGTTTTGTTTCGATTGTTGGTTTGTGGTTGTTGGTATGATTGGGTATTTTGTTTTGGAGCATTGATTATGACCTTGGCATCAACCATACCATCATTGGTGACATTTTTATTCTTCGCCCATGTGCGAGGTTTCTCATTGTAACTGGTGGATGGGCGATTGTCTTGATATTCTTGATATGTGGGTGTCCCCCCTTGTGCAATAAGGGCTCTTTCAATGTTGAGTGCCTTGGGGATCAAATGGTCATATGTGGTGATACATTGCATCTTTAGATGGAATGACAAGGTCTTCTCAAGATTGGCGATGATGGTGCAAATTTGTTGCTCCTTTGGCATGGCCCACTTGCTCCTGTTGTCCTTGGATTGCCATTGTTGCAAGAAGGATGTGAATGATTCACCTTTAGCTTGTTTGAGCGTAGATAGTTCCTCTAGACTAACATCCATGCCAATGTTGAATGTGTAGTTCTTTATGAATGCGTCTACAATCTCTTGGAACTTTTTGATTCTAGGAAGGTGAGAGAACTATTCTATGGCAGGCCCAACCAAACTTTGAGGAAATAGTTGCATTAGATATGTGTCATCATATGCAACTTCCATGCAATGTACTTGGAATTCCCTGATGTGATCTTCAAGGTTACCAAGCCCACGATATTTGTCGAATTTAGGGATTTTGAACCCCTTTGGGAATGGTACCATCGCAAGGCTCCTGTCAAATGGATAGGGGCACAAATTGCTTGGTGTTTTCATTGTTTTCCCATATTGGAGATCTAGCACTTGCTGCAAGAGCAATTTGATTTGTGTCATTGGGTCATTTTGCGAATCGGGAGGTGGGGTGAATATGTTTTGAGATGGTTTGATCATTTGAGTGATGGGTGGAGTGTTGGGTATGTTGGTGGGAGTTTGTTGCAAGCTCTGTTGTGCAATCAAGGCTTGCTGATATGCCTGAAATTGTTGTTGTGCCAACAATGCTTGTTGTTGGGATAATAGTTGGGCCGCTTCTTGTTGTGCTTGATACTGTTTCAAGGCTTGTTGATAGGATTGTTGTTGAGCTGCTTGTTGTTGTGCCTAGTATTGAGCTTGTGCTTGAGCTTGCTGAGCTTGATATTGTGCTTGAGCTTGAGCTTGATCTTGTTGGGAAGCTTGTGCAACCTGTGCATCTTGGGCGGCTTGTTGTTGTTGCAACAAAGCTTGAGCTTCGGCAACTTGTTGTGCTTGTTGTGCTTGCACTTGTTGAGTAGCTTGTGTGGCTTGTTGATTTTGAAATTGTTGAAGTGCCTTTTGGTAGGCTTGTTGAGCTACTTGTAATGTGATGCTATATTGGTTCACCATGTTTGGTTTTGGAGGATTCAGAATGGTATGAGTTGCCGTGATGAGATTTTGAGGTGGTTGTTGAGGTACTGTTTGATTGATGATAGGAGTTTGTGTGGTGGATGGCATGGTTGATATGATAGGCCCTTTGGAGACCACATTTTGAGGTATGGTAGATGATGTGTTTATTTCTTGTGTTGTTGGAATCATTGCCACCTGTTGTTGCGACATCGATGGCATGATTGATGGATTCAGTATGATGGTTTGATTTATGATCAAAGGGTTGTTTTGATTGGTTTGATTGAGGATTGGTAAAGGGGGTTGCCCTAAACCAAGAATCAGTGTGGATGTTGGTGGTAGAGGTGGAAATGGTGGGAAGATGGGTGGTGTGTTCTCTTGAGGAAATGATGATGACGAGGGATCAACAATTCCCCCTTGTCCAAATAATCCACCTTCTCCTTGTGAAGTCATGGGGAGAGAGGTTTGTGTGTTAAGAGGATATGCCAGTGTTGCGTTGAAAGAGGATGGGTCATTGGGGTCATGAAAGATGAGTGGAACGTATGGGTGTTTTGGATTTTGAGGAACGGATTGACCCAAGATAGTGTTTGCGTCCAAATCTTGGTTGTTAACAAGGGGGTGTGTTTGAAGAGCATGAAGCAATGAGCTCCCCTTATTGACCATTGATTGAGTTGGAGCAATGGATGATGTGGTTTGTGGGATGCTTTGAGTGATGCTTTGAAAGGATGGTGTGAATGAGACCAGTGGTATAATCCCAAGAGGTTTCTCCACAATGGTGCTTACATCATAGTCGGAAGGGAGTTTAGCCCCTTCTTTTTCCAATTCTAGCATATATTGGGAGGGATTGAGTCTCATCATGGCATTGATAATTATGTGAGTTTCAGGATTTTGGACCATTTCAATGATTTCATCTTGGGTCATCCCCAAGAAATTATTGGTGATGTTTTCCACTTGACCTTCCTCTTAAGGATCTTGTGGTAATAGAGGAAGATTGGGTGGGGGATTGCTAGATCCAATGGGATTGATTTCAAGAGTGGTTTGACTCAAGCCACTCAAATTTGATGTTTCTTTGTTGGTTTCCATGTTCTTCTTATGTTGAGATCTAGTTTGAACCATAAAATAGGGATCAATTTTCAGGAATGTGGGACGTGAACCTCTAACTCCTTAGATTGATCTAAACTTTAGGCCCAAAAAAGAAAATCTAGGATGATTAAGGATCAAAGGGGGATGATGAGATAAATGAAAGATGGATGATGTGAATGTTTGAACTCTTAAGAAATCTTGAAGAAGATGCTAGACTTTGGGACTTTTGGATTTTTGGATTTTGGATTTGATTTGCTTTGATTTGAATTTTTTTACTTTGGCTTTGATTTGGATTTGATTTGATTTGTTTTGGATTTGGATGACAAAATAATAAACCCCAAGATGTTGGATGTTATCAAGGGATAAACTTGTTCACAAGGATTGATAATTTGAATAAATGTGTGAAGAAGGATTCATCTACACACATCTAATCAAACAAGATGATTTGGATTTGATCTAGAGGATTTACCAAAAGTCTAGCATGAATGATTTTTTCAAGATTTTCAAGAGTTGTTTGTGAGATGATTTTGATTTGATGTTTGAGGGATCGATGAAAGTGATTGGTTTTGATCCTAAGTGAACCTAAAAATACCTTTTGCTTACAAGACCTCGGTGTTGAAGAACATGATATACTTCCTACGTGAGAAACTCAAACCTTTGAAAAAGTCTTGGATTTTGACAATAGTAAAATGAGTACAAGTTGGGATTGTTCTTTGATGCACGTTTGTAAAATTTCAAGACCAATTTCTCTCTAAATTCATAAAGCATAGAAAAACGTTTCTGGAGAGCTCTTGGACTAAGACTTTTAGACTTTGGTTTTCAGATTTTGATCTTTCGGGAAGTCATTTGGAAAAACATGTGTGGGGTTCAATTGTTTCTTATCTTTGCTTAATGAATTCCTTTTACCACAAACACTCTCTTGATTAGCTTTTCAAACTAATTGTCTAATGTCCCAACTTCTTTTCATCCCACAAAGTCCATTATGTGGAAATCAAGGAAATTGAGGCAATAGTTTCCTAATGTTGACTTTAGTAAGAGAAAATTGAGATGTAAATTCAAATAATTAGAAGCCTCTAAGGTAGAATCCCTAGGGCAAGCAATAGCACTTGAATTTTTTCAAAGGTATTTGCTCCTTCTAAAGGGTTTGAAATTTTGAGGATTTTGTTGAATGTTTGTTTTCTAATTTTTTAGATGCAAGCAAAGTGTTTTGATTCCAAAATGATGCACAACCCTAGGATAGAAAGAGACAATATTTGTTGAGTTCCCACTTGGATAAATCCAGCTACGCCTACTCTTAGAGGATGATTAGAAGCTTGACCACACTGGCTAGCCTCCACGACACACACTTCTCAGGTCATCCAAGCTTCAGTACCCATGAAACTCCCATGGCATATTTCTCATCTCTAATAAGAGCCATAAAAATGTGGGACAACTTTAGAACAATCGTTCTTGTACCAACAAATAGATAAGGATTTGGGCTTCTAAACAAATTGGTTCTTAGTCAGGGTGATCGGGGACATGACACCTTGTGAGGATCCAACAAAGCCACTAAAGGCTTTAATCAATCCTACTAGGGACTCTTATACTTTTTACGGCAGTACCCCACTCTGAAAGACACTGTATGGCTAAGGCCTACATACCATGAGGACTTGACAATTTAGTCTTATCCATTTATATATTGGCTAGAGTGAAAAACCGGTTGGAGTTTCCTTTGAATTGGTCTTAGGCAGACCTCTCTAAAGGTAAACAAAAGCGAGTGAGCACATCTGTAGCTCGATCAATCTTTGTTAACGTGAAAAAAGAGAGAACACACGCGATATGCTCAACTCACACTCGCAAACTTTGTTCAATTTTAAGAACCCAAATTGAAGTGTGGAGGCAATCTTTTATACAACTTAATATCACCAAAAGACTTTTGATTGTCAAGATCGTCGTGAAGCGCGAGAGAAGTGCATATGCCTTTTAAATGATATTACTTTGTAAAAGAGATTACAAAACACAAAATACACATGTTCATTTTAACTCCAAAAGCAATAATGGATTATTTTTAAGCACCAAGATGAAGTGTGAAGTTTGCTTGTTCAATTGTTAAGTCCAAAACCAACTCTAGTAAGTTCCTAAAGTTCTTTTTAAGCCCAAATGAAATTTATTTTGAGTCCTAACTTGAAGATAGCAAAATCCTTAGATTGGAATTATAATTGCTTCCAAAGTGTTCAAAAACACTTGTTACAATAGAAAGAAGATGCCATAACAAGTATTGTCTTCATTCCCTCCCTTCCCTTTTGATCACTTCAACCTACAAAAACTAGTTAAAACTACACAAAATAGAGCCAAAAAACCAGTTAGAAGTCAAAGGTAATCAAAACAAAAAAAGCACATGTTAAAAATAACTTGAAATTTGACTTTTACTTCACCCCAGTGGCGCATTCTGCAAAGGCAGCGCAATTTGAAGTAGGTCAGTGGTGCTCTAGTGAAACTAGCGGCACTCTGTGGAGAAACAAAGACCGCGATTACATTGCTATTTCACCCAACGACGCAATTTAGAATTTGGTTGACCTGTCCCAAGTGAGAATGCTTTTAGCGTCACAGTTTGAAGTTTGTCAACATCGCTAAATAGCACCGCTGGACTGATAGCGGCACTGTTTGACCTTTGCAGCGTCACAGTTTCCTATAGGAACACAAAAAATTTGAAAAACAACAATTATTTTTACAAAAAACGTGTTAATTTCTTCAGATTTTCCCTCCTTCTAGCGCCAAAATGTGAATGGTGGATCTAGACTTGCATAAACATGAACAATACACACAATATTAGTCAATTATACAAACCAAAACCATCATTCCCCATGCAATTCATTTAAATGTCAAGAACAAGAAACAAAGCAAATAAACCAAATGAAAGCTATCTAATCTTGCTCAAAACATTCAAACTCTCAATCCCATGGGGGAATTGGTGCTATTTTGATGTGTAAAATAGCCCTTTCCCAATTCCTTGCAAACTTTGAAGATGATTAATGGTGCTCTTTTGATAAAATTTGCAATAACCTAGCTATGGTGGATGAAAAACTATGAAAATGGATGACAATGGATGAAATTTCTCAAAACTTGAAGATAATGATCTTGCATAAAGTTGTGGATCCCAAATTAGTAAAAGAGCCTTCTATTTATAGAAGAGAAGGATGGAAGAATGAGCAAAAAGGATGAATGTGGGACTAAACATGAGCCAATAGCAAAATGCCACTTGTCAACATGCTAGTGGAGAGGAGTGGAGCACATTTTGATGAATGTCCAAATAAATGTTATTAGGTGGAATTTGAAATTTGAGAAGTGACATGTTGGAGGGAGATGAAAGAAGGCTTAAATGCCACTTGGTTCAAGAAAGAAGACATGTAAGAGGCCTTTAATGCCTTGTTGGATGGACAAGTCCTTTTAGGAGGGAGATTTTGAATTTGAAGAATATTCCAACTTGATGCCATATTTGAATGAAAATGAGGAATTAATAAATCAATTAAATTGATTTACTTGTGCAAGTTGCAAAATCTAGAGGATTTGATGGATTAGTGTTAGGATTAATCAGGATCTAATTAACTTAGGTGGAGATTAACTGATTTGACACTTTGACTTAGATTTTTAGATTTATTTAAATCAAAATGAGAGGAATATGAATATTAGTGATTTAATTAAATAAATTTGATCTATTCAATTAAATGAAGAACTTTAGAAGTTAATTAAATAAAATTGATTTATTTAATTAAAGAGGTGACTTTAGGATTAATTGATGACTTAATTAAATAAAATTGATTTATTTAATTAAAGAGGATAATATGATGATTTAATCAAATAAAGTTAATTTATTTAATTAACAGAGGACATTAGGATTAATTAAACAAAATGATTTATTTAATTAATAGATGATAATGATTTAATCAGATAAAATTGATTTATTTAATTAAATGATGAAATGTGATGAATTTAATCAAATAAAGATTATTCGATTAAATGGTTAGCAAAGGAGATGATTTATGATGAACTGGTGTTAGTAAATCAGGACCAGGTGTATGAGATCAATCAATATATTTTACGTGTCTACAAATATTGGTTAGCAAAAGAAGTAAATGAACAAAGTGTGGCAAAAGAAGGAAGAAAGTGAAGTATAGAGTGAATCTATACCTTAGTATGGTACAAATGAATCCTCTGGTAACTAAAGAGAACCTATTGGCTCAAGTAATGTTGCTATTGCAAATCCTTCCAACCCCTGTAAAGCATAAGATGTTGAAGTCTTTAGCATAATGGTTTTTGGTAACATGAATATGTTTGCTCAAGGTTCCAGAGAAAATGCTCTCTCTACGGAAGATTGTTGAATGATCATGGATCTCTATGACAATAAAAAGTTGCTAGTGTCAAGATCAAATAAATGTATTTATTATGGAACAAATAGGGTTGGTTCGAAGCATATTTTGTTCCTATTTTATCAAAATTGATTTCATTCAAAATATATCAAATGTATGCAAGAGATAAGGAGGTGAAGAAGGTTTTTAACAATATGTGTGCAAACCCTAACGACAATAATTCACAGGTATTTCTTTGATTTTCTTAGCATTTAGGAAGTGCTCTCATGGCTACACCGATTATCATTGATGTTGTTGAGAAGCCAAGGACAAAATTCAAGTTACATCCATACATATCTACTGTGACCAACAAAGATGGAGCATTCTCTCATCTTTTGATCAATTTGATTCACTCTAAAGATGTCTACATCTATATTCACTCTCAGCTGAGTGATTTCAATCATATGAAGATGGAAGAGTTTAGATGCAATCATCTCTTGGGTGATGATTGTATCATTGTACATTATTAAGACACATGCCATGATCTTGTCTAATCCTATCTCACAACTTGCCTTTATAAGAAAGGCGTCATATGTACATCATAATTCAATTTGGAAATCTTGCATCCATAATCATAGCATGATATTTTTGTCATTTCTCTCTTGTGGAAATTATTGTTGTCTTGCAGATGATCCTAGGGTGTTGAGGAGTTCACCATAAAATCCTACACTCTTCTAAAACTTACCTTCTCCCAATTGCATGAATTTTATTTTTACTCATTTCAAGTTTTATCTCTCCTATTTTGGTCTTGTTGTTTCTAAGTTCCCAATTTCCTTACATTATTATCTTCTTTTAGTCAATCCTAGCTCTATTGTTTATTCATTAGCATTAAACTAAGTTGGGAAGTCTCATTTTACATTAGTTTATAAACACATTAAGGGAATAAGAAAAGGAACATCATTTCATCCTACTTATTTCATTTTTCTTTGTTTTAATGGTGCATGGGAATGGGTCACCCATATCTCATTGACTAGTCATCCAAGAAAATAAGATAGTACATGATCATGATTATGTTTGATGGTTCCCCCCCTTATTTTATCTCCTTGTCTAGGATAGTGAGGCATATCAAGGATCCTCAATATGGTGTTTTGTTCTCTCAATTGAGCCAAATAGAGTGGGATTATACCATTAGAGATATGTTATGCTTGGATCTATATATCATTTGTATAGAGGGAGACTAGAGTTAGATTTGGCTAGATAGGAGGCACAAATGGTATTAGTCATTCTTGAGGGTGGTTCAATGATAGTGGTTCTATTTTAACAACTATCACATGAGTAAGTGGCCACCCAAGGTAATCAATTGAAGGTGGAAATCCTTCAAAAGGAGATAAATTAATTTCCATAAAGAGAGATCTTGAAGTAGGAAATATGAGACTTATCAACATAGTGGGGCCCATAATGAGGCAAGGGTGGTCTCTTTTAGATAATCTCCCCTATTTTTTAATGATTATTCATGGTTTAGACACTTTTATATCTTATAACTCTTGTTTATTAATTTTGGATAATTTATCTCTCATGTGAATTCAATGGAATTTGATATATCATAATGCTATACTTAATTTCTATTTGTGTTTTTATGTTTTCTATATGTATGAATATGATAGAATCTCTTATATAAATGTGTATGTGAAATATGTGTAATAAATAATAAATAAACATTTTTATCTCTAGTAATCAATGAACACTAAATTTTCTTATAGAATCTTAAAATAATAAATCACATAATGGACCAACAATAATAACATAGTCATAACCTAATGAACAAGATGCATCATTAATATTTTCATTGGATGCAAATTTAGAACTTTCCCTTTCCTTTTATTTCTTCTAAATAGTGTACATTACTTCTTCGGGTTGATATCCCATTTTATTGCTTTATCTATTTTCTTGTGGCTCTATGAATCTCTTCCAACCATATCCATGTTTTCCTAATCATTTACCTTTATACCTAAGAAATGTGTAAGATTTTATATCTAGGATTGCAGATTCATTTCAATGATGGAGGAGAAGAGGATGGTTCGTTTGTATAAATAGTACTTTTAGGAACACTATCACACATGAATGATTCCTCATCATCAATAGATGCCTTAGGTATTTTTATGTAAATGGATGGATCCATGTAAAGAGATGGGATGATACTATGCATCAAGATGATATTCACCAACATCACAAGGAATAAAATCTAGAGGACCCCAATTATCATCATCTAAATGCAATAAAGTAGGAGGATGCAATTTATAGCATTGTATCCCATGGATGTTTTTTTTGTTAAAATTGTTAGAACTATTTGTTAGCTTACACATGTGTGGTTGAATATTAATAGATATTTGACAAATATTTCCTTTGTGCCAAGATTGAATACACCATGTAAATTAGATGGCACGGATCTCATGGAATGTAACCTTGAGTTCCCAAGAAGGATATTATAAGCTAGTTTTCTAGGAATCACATGGAATTATGTATCTAATATGCATAGTTTGGCCTTGATTGGAAAAATAATGGTGCCAATACAAGATCTACCCACATTATCAAATCCTCTAATGATTAATTCAAATGGTTGTAACTTTGGCAATATCTATTTCTAGTTGGTTTTTAAAAATTCAATGCACATGTTTAGAATAGATCCATTATCAACTAATGATCATTTAATGTGTAATTTTCCCCAAATCACCATAATATGTAAATTTAATATATCATTAATAACTTTCTCATCAAATTATATGGATTCATGCGCCTTATGGCAATAGACTCAATCAAAGATGTAATCAATTTTGGGGTAGTATTCAAACTAACTTAGATCTTCTCTAAAGATTTTTACATGAAATATTTGTAGAAAGGTGACATGCAAACTAAATCCTACATATATATTTCAAATTTTTTGTTTTGTTATTTTTGAATAATTTCAAAGTCCTTAGTGATAAATTAGATTTATATTAACCCTAGGTTTTTTAGAATTCAAGTATTTTAAATATTAAACCTAGGTTACAATCTTTACTGCACTAAAAAATATAAGATAATCTAATTTACACTATTGGTATTAACCAAAATATATATTAAAAATATATATATGTAACTTAAGTCAACTAGTGTAAAGAGTTACAAAATGTAAGCTTATAAACTAGTAAAGGAGGAGAGAAGGGGAAATATTATACATCCCTAAATAAATAGAAGATTTGTGCATACTAGAGAAGTGGGTAGAAGGCTAATGGAATATAAACCCTATAAAATTGGAATTATGGAGGATCAACTAAGATATCAATATTGGGCCTAAAGACTCTTGAAGGTCATCAATATTGGTAGAGGGTGCTCCTCTAGGTCAAGGTTAGTTTTGCAAGGCTCCATTGAAGGTCACTAGCATTGGCTATGGGTGCTCCTTCCCTTACAAGACACTTGTACACAACAATAATGTTGGAAAAAAGAGTTCTCTTATAGGTCAAGGACAATTTTTTTTACAAAAACACTCTTGAAGGTTGCTTATACTCTTGAAACCTTAGTGTCTGGGTAAATAACTTTGTAAGTTGAATAACATAGTGTCTTGATCTTAAATCTATTAAAAACTATCTTGCAATGCTCTCAATATTTAGCTCTTTAAATCTAAATCTAGAAGGGGGAAAGGAAAGGGTGTGACTATTTGGAATTTTTCATCTTCAACTTAGCATTTTAAAAATTATAGGTGTGTGATGACCTAGAGTGAAAATGTGAAGTGGTATGTGTAGATAATGATCCTAAAGCATGAAAAATAATAGGAGCAAGCTATCTAGTATGGTGTGTGAGAGTGAATGAAGAGATTGGTTGATTATGATGGATAAATATTGATTTGGGAAGGATGTGAGAGGCTTGTATTTAGTTGGAAGGAAATAAGAGTCTAAGGAAGCCATTGGGGAAGATTAAGGATGGGTAAAGGATCCAATCACAAAGCACTTCAACGACATGTTACAAGGCATTTTTTACAAATTATTTAGTACGAGGGCTCCAAAATACTATAGTAAGAGTGATGTTGAATAAAACTTAATACTTGTGTGCTTGAGAGTGTATAATGATATGATTTTACAAGCTTAAAAATAATCTAAGAGGATTTATTCACATTTAAAGTTTAATTTACTATTAAAAATCATACTAGGAAAGTTATAGGTTTAGGTTAGAAGCTATGGCTAAAATTTTAAGATTTAAAATTGAGCCCCAACATTAGGGTTTGGACAATACATGTGTCCAAGGCACCAACATTTTCATATATAAGAGTCATTTTTGAAATTCAATCTAAAACTTCCAAGGTAGATTTTAGTGGTGGGAAAAAGGTTCATATGTAGTCAACAATTAGTCCATTGTTAGGGGAAGACTTGGAAAATGGGAAATGGGTCCTAAAACACTTTAAAACATAAGGTGGAGATAACAAAGTAGGGATTTTTTTACCATACACTTAGATGCTTTAGATGCGAGTTTAGGCACATGAGGTAAATTAAGTCTATAGGTAAATTAAGTCTATTAGTTGGAAAAGTTGGTTGTGGCAATGAATCATCTTGGCCTCTTTCTAATTTAAAGAGTATGTCCAACTATGTTATAATCATGTGAATCAAGAATAGCATGAAAAGTAAGCTTTTGGAAATGTGCATATGTCCTATGAATAGTAGGAGAGGGAGTATATAAAAATAAATCATGAGTTAAATTCATAAAGAAGTGTAAAGAAAATATTACAAATCTTTATCATTCAAATGTAATCTAAACTCATGAATTAATAATATATCATCATATGTACTCATTATTAGTGAACAAGAATGGCTTAATGTGTAAACAAGCATCTATAGAGTCATCATAGCAACCATGTAATGGTTCTCCACTAAGGCTTGTAATGTCATCATGTAGTGTATAAGAAGGTGAAAGAGTATCACAATCATCAAATTGAAGAGCTAAATAAGTATCATCATACAACATGACATCTTCATGGAGAAATATAGTTATAAATAGAGTAAACATGAGATATATAAGAGTGACCATCATGTATAGAGAAATATATGCAATCTAAATAATACAGCTCTATGGTGTAAGGCTACCATCACACGTAAAAGGGATATCATCACAAGGTGTAATATTTCATGAATAGGTAAAGGGGATGGAATCTCACCACATGAAATCTTATTCAAAAGTATATCACTAGTGGGTGAAAGAAACTTATAAGTATCTAACAGATCATTATCACCATCCATAGAATATGTAATAATAATGTGAGGTTCATGGATAAGTGAGATAAGTTTATTGAAAAGGTAACAATATGAATTAACCAACTCAAAATGGAGGGAAAAGATAATACATGATAAAATGAATTCATAGAAAAAAATTCTCATTCATAGCATACAAATCTGTAAGAACATCAATGATGGATATATGATGTGCTACAAAGGATAGGAACATGTCAAAATCATAAATATATACATGCATATCAACCAAGGAAAAAAATCTAGGAAGAATCATAATGATAGATTATCTAAGTGTGAATGGGTGGGACAAAAGAGGTATATCACTATGTAAACCCAAACCCTAATCAAATCATAATAAGTTTATGTGAACAAAGAAAAATCCAAATACTAGGAAATCTAAACACGAATAATAAAATTAGATTTATATCAAATTAAAAACCCTTAGAGGAATAAAGGTATAACCTTAAGGTCAAACTCTAAAGGGTACAATAGTAGACAAGTTCACCAAAAATATAAAGAAATAAAATCTCTTTTGCATAAATGTAGGCCAATTAAGTAAATGCTAACAATAAACATATAATTATCATAGATTTAATTAGGAGCTAGGCCAATAAATTGAATTGTTATTTCTAAAAATTGAATGCAATAGATAGGTTTACTTAGCTTTTATGAGCAACAATGAAGAACTAATGTTGATGTCCCATAAAATCTAGTCACCAAGGTACAAAAAATTAATGCTCCAAGCCTATCAGGTTTCATATGTAATCTCATTAGTCTTTGTAGGTTGAATCTAAGCCTCTTAGGATCAAAGCTAGATGTCACAAGAATGACCTAACTAAAAGTTGTAGTAGAGATTTGTTTGCCTTTGCCTTCCCTATATATGGTTCTGCTAAGACAATGCTTACAAACACCTTAAGGGGAGATTGTTGGATTACTAGGGTCAAGTTCTCCTACATCAACCCCACCCCCAAATGAACAGGCTTTACAACTATCAACACAAAGGGTTTTAGATAGTATTCTCAAGCATGCAAATAACCTATACCATTTTGACATAGATCCAAATTTTGTAGAAATAAAGTGTGCTCTAAAGATTTGTCCTTGTTGTCCTCATAAGAATTTATTACATAATAAATGCTTTTAAATACCAAAATATAGCACCAACTCATACAAACTTGTACCAAGTTGGTTCATAATGACTAGTAGGAAAGGGTAGCCTAAGAATTTGAATTTCATTTTTTTTTAAAAATTTAGGGTTGATTTTAAGACAACTAGAATTGACTCAAGACAAATAAGTGCTAGTTTCGAGGCAATGGGCGAATGTGTAGATATGGGCGCAAATGTAAGCTAATAAATAATGTTCAAATGTTGAATGAATGAGAATGTGTGCAAATAGGGATAAGATAAGATTGAATGCATAGAAAATAGGTGTAAATAATTGTGAAACAAAGAGAAATAAACATTCAATCATGAATCACACTCCCAACAAAATCGTGTCTCTTATCAATATATAATTCTATTAAACCATTTTATCAAAACAAATCCAAAACAAAATAGAAAACAACATGGATGTGCGAATTTCACCATTACAATACTATGTTATTCCTATGATTAGCAACCACATGGGTTGCCCAAGTAATAGCCCCTTCTCTACAATAAGACCGTAAATTCTAGGAGTTCATTTGAGAAACATCTTATATTTCCCCCTCCATGTGGCCGTCTATTAACCCTCCCCTCTGTCCATATGACCTTCGTCTATGCTTTCCAAAACAACAAAGCGGAACGCCAAGAAGCGCCCCGGGACTCTGAAATATCTGTCTTTACTGCGAAGCCATTGCAACGCTACCAAGCTCACTGTTTCTTCTACATACCAGTTATTTTATTGCAAGTAAGCTAATCTATTTATGTTTTTTAAGAACAGGAATCTAGGCTTTCAAAATCGTGGACTCGACAGTAAAATATTGTCTACATTGAATTTTTGGGAGCAACGCAACTTGCTTGCATTTTTTCACTGATTGAATCTGGGAATGATTGTCGATGAAAGCAAAATTGATAGTTTATGAAAACCCTAGATTTCTTTTCATTCTGGTGATTAATATTCAGCATCAGTACTACTTAATTGATGGGAAGGCCTTAAACGAATAAAATGGGCAACTTTTACTTCTGAAGTTTTTCAAGGTTCCGAGGAACCCACCTCACTATTAGTAAGCTTTCTGTAATCCATACTTTTGCTCGCTACAACGGACCTAATCCAACCAATAAGATGTATTTCTTAATCATTTAACCAAAACATTTAATAGTGGTACAATAAAGAGGAACCCTTAGAAATACGGCTTTGATTTCCAATAATACAAGGTTTATAATTTGTATACAGTCTATTTCAATCATTACAGGGAACATGGAGCAAAATGTAGGACATCTTGGCTACTTGGCTATAGTTATGACATTTTCATCTTCAAATAAGCCAACATTTTGTCAAACCTAACTGTCTAATTGAAAAAAAGAAGTCAGATTGGATCATTGTTCTTGCTAGTTATCTCTAACTTCATATGGCTTCTAATTTCCTGTAGGATAAGCCAAAAGCTCTTGCGCTGGACTGGGTTTTGGGTTGAACAACACATTCTTTCAATGCAAACATACTTCGAGATTCATTTCTTGAATGTGCAAACAAGGTGCCCTGTGTTTGAGATATGTATAGCCAAATTATAGGGTTCAAGGCTAGAGGCAAATATTATTATCTCCTAAAAAGGTTGGTGGATCACTCCATCTATTTTACTAGAAACATTGTGGCGTGGGGATGCTGCCATCTGATATCTGAATCTCAAGAACAAATGGGCAGTCAAATCCACAAAAAAACATCAAAAAGCCAACAACTGATTCTGCCCATTATCCAGCAACCATTTCAATATTTGTCCATACTAATTCTTCATTTTGATCTGTCAATGAGATGAACTTCTGTTTAATCAGCTTCATATTGGGGTCTATGACAGATATTCTGCTGCGAAAAAGTGAAACCTGGAATGTACTTGATTTTGAGACTTTTCTTCATCCCAATGACTTTAAACAGTTTGCTTGTGTTGAGAAAATTCCAGGATCAGAATCTGAAGATCACATATCTTTGTATGAATATGAAAGTTAACTGATTTCTACTTCTATTGTATGATAGTCAAATTTAAAAGTTCCAGCATATGCATATAAAAAACCTAAAACCTTTCTTACCCCAAAGCCTTAGAAGTTTAGAACCCCTTTCCATTTCGTTTGCATTTCTTGGTTCCTGTAATATAGCCCTCCATCAGAGTTATGATTTTCTTTCTGTGGCAAAAAGGCATAAGGTAAATGTTGGTGCATATTCACACGTCTTGTGATCCTGCCTTCTCAGGCTCTTTTTTTGGGTATTTCTAGGAAATTTGGGTTTTAGGTATGTTCCCCTTGAGGCAGCATCGTAGTGTTCCTTGGGATGTATTTTGATGGACTCGGATACAAACTTTGTGTGGCTTGAGATTCTGCACAATCAAAAAAATAATTGTCTTGTGGATTTAAGTAGATCTTGGATTCTTGAGGATAACATAACATATTCTGATAAGAAAGGTTTGTCCTTTTCAAGAATTTCCTCACTTGAACAACTTAAGAGTTAAGACTGGTGTTTTTTCCATTTCAGAGACAATTAGTTCAGGTGCCAACTTGTGTGTCAAAAGCAGTGTTCCACAGGGACACGTACCCCCAAAAAAGTGGACGAACCTGAGACAGAGACATTTCTGAGACGCGGGGATGCCTAGGAAACTCCCCCCTGCCGTCCCCCCATTTCACGACCGTCCCCTGAACATTTCTTTCAAAAGAGACTTCCAAGCGTCTCCGAGTCTCCAATGTCCCCCATAAAAATTGTATTAAAAAAAATGATTTTTTTTTTTAAATTTAAAAAAACAAAGAAAGTAAAATTTTAAATTTTAAATTTCAATATTGTTTTTTATAATGAGTCAACTGAAGTCAAAGTCTACTATAGTCTATCATTGAAATTTTTCATTTTCTTTCTGTGTGTGCGTATAGTCTGAGACTTGAATGACTCGGAGACAGTGGATTTGTGAGAGCCAGGGGCGAGAGCTGTGCGTGAGATTCAAGGGTGTCATTGGCTGCTTGGCATTACCAGGTATTTAGTTTTACAGTAGCGTTTAGGTTTTTATTTTTATTTTTATCTTTTTTCATTCAAAAATCAAAACAAACAGCTCAGTGTTGTGGATGAGGCACGGGCAAGGCAGGCAAACTGTTTGAACGAATGCCTCAAAGGGATGTCAGCTCATGGATTCGTTCAAACAGTTCGCCTGCCTTGCCCATGCCCCATCCACAACGCTGGGCTTGCACATTTTCTAATTTTCTAATTTTCTGATTTCATGACTGCTGGGTAGAATACTGAACATGTCTGCAAAATGTGGAAGCACGGGCAAGGCACATGAACTGTTTGACTGAATGCAAGATTGCATTCAGTCAAACAGTTCACGTGCCTTGCCCGTGCTTCCACATTTTGCAGACATGTTCTACCAAAGGCAGATCATTTTAAATTTTTCAATCTTGTGCATATCCTACAGTATTGCAATATTCAATATTGTGCACATCCTGCAATATTCAATATTGCAATCCATGAGACCACATTTCTTTCAAGTTTCAGGGTCCAGAGATAGTGATTTTTTTTTTTTTTTACATTGTAGGTCTGACTTTTTCTTAACATTGTTTTCTGCAGCATCATCATCATAATGAGTTCACACAGCAGAAGTGACGATGAGGGTAGAGAGGTTGAACCACAAATTCAAAGTGAAAATGAATCATCTAATGATCCTGATTTTCAAATAGGAGGGGAGGGTGAACATGCCTCAAATACTCAAACTGACACAAGTTCTATTGGGAGTAAAAATGATAGCTGCCCTTCACAAGTCCTTGAACAATGGGCCAAGGGCCCCTTTGATCCAAATTCACCGTTAAAACAATTTGCATCTAAGATAGCAGCAAAGCCTAGGGCAACTGGGGGCACTAGAAAATGGCAATGCCACATATGTAAACTTACATGGTTTGGCAGCATTACAAGAACTAATGCTCACTTTCTTCTTGTTCGAGGCAAAGGTGTAGATATATGCAAAATTGTGGAAAGTAACTTGAAGTACAGGGCTGAAATTTTAAAATTATGGGGTTGTAATGAAAATGAAGTACCTATAGATGTTACTTTGCCACAAAGGAGTAGGGGTGATAAGAGTAAAGCAGTTTCTACTTCTACTTTGCAAAGTCTAAGGCCACTGAATCCATCCAATTCAAGGGTAGCAGAGCCTAAGGGGAAACGTAAGATGGCATCTTCACAACCATTGGCAGATTTATTCAATGTGCAAGCAAAGGATGAGGCAGATGATGCCATTGGCAAATTCTTCTTTGCCAATGGCATTCCATTCCATGTGGCTCGCTCTCCTTATTATAAGGAAGCTGTGTCAAAGATATTAAAGGCAGGACAATCATATGTGCCACCAGGGGAGACTAAATTGAGGACAACAATTTTGGATCAAAACTATTCCAAGATTAATATTTTGATGGAGAAGATGAAAAGAACCTGGGTCACAAGTGGATGCAGCATAGTCATGGATGGGTGGACGAACATTAGGCATCGTCCACTCATTAATATCATCGTTACATCTACAACGGGCCCTTATTTCCTTAGGGCTATTGATTGTTCAGGGCATAGCAAGGATGTCCACTATCAGTTCCATATCCTCAAGGATGCTATAGAGGAGGTTGGGCCACAAAATGTGGTGCAGGTAGTGACAGATGCGGCCCATGTGTGTAGAGCTGCAGGGAAGTTGATTGAGGCAGCCTATAGACATATTTGGTGGACTCCTTGTTGTGTGCATGCTATGAATAATGCACTTAAGGACATGGGAAAAATCAGCTGGATCAAATCTATTGTCAGTGATGCTAGAGATGTGCAGATGTTTATCTGCAACCACCATACTTCACATGCACTTTTCAGGTCCTTCTCCAAGAAGGAATTCTTGAAGCCTGTAGAGACTCAATATGCATCATACTTTATTCTCTTGGAGAGGATGCTTGAGTTGCAAGAGCCATTGCAACTAACGGTAATGACAACAAAATGGAACCAATGGCCTGAGTCAAAGACACAACAGGGATTGAGGGTTAAGGAGGTGGTGAAGAATGATGTCTTTTGGGATGATGCCAAATATATTGTCTCCATCATTGCTCCAGTCTTCACAGTTATTAGATTTGGGGATTCTAATGCACCTTCCCTTGGAGAGGTATATGAGTGCATCGATTCCATGCTTGATCAAATGAAGGCTATTGTGCGAGAGAAGGACCCCACAATGCAATTCTACACCGAGCATATTCATCCAATCATTCAGCGTAGATGGGAGAAGCTCAACACTCCCTTACACATGGCTGCCTATGCATTGAACCCAAAGTGGTATGTGCAAAGGCCCGACAGAATCACACCTATAGAGGATGCTGAGGTGAAGGAAGGGTTCATGAAGGCCATTGAAAAAATGTATGATCCTATAGAGGCCAGCTTGCTTCGTACTAAGTGGACAAAATTTGCCACTCTTCGGGGATATTCAGACGCAGCCAAGATAGATTTGGAGACTATGTCACAGGAGGACTCCAAGTTGTGGTGGATTATGCATGGGCCTAGATCTTTGATTACTACTCTAGCCATTCGTTTGCTGTCCCAAGTTTCTAGTTCTTCTGCTGCTGAGAGGAACTGGTCTACTTATAGCTTCATCCACTCTGTTAAAAGGAACATGCTTACTTCTAGGAGGGCAGAGAAGCTTGTGGCTGTACATAGTGCCTTGCGTCTCATTGACCGCAACACAACTACATACAAGGAAAGTCCAGCAGCCAGATGGGATGTAGAGCCAGAAGAGCCAGCACAGATAGATGAGGATGCTACACAAACAGGGCTGGTTGGTATTGGTTTAGATGAGCTTGAGCATTTGGGGTCTAGCAGTTCCAATGATGAGGAGATTGGCATGGAGCTTAGGGATGATTAGATCATTAGAGACATCAAGCCATTAGCCATTTACTATTTAGTATTTTGTTTTTGAAGTTTGAAGTTTGAACACTGTTGATTGTAATTATGAATCATGATTATGAAATTCAAATTATGAAACATCTAGTTCTCGTTCCAATGTCTATTAAGTATATTTTGATTTTGATTTTCATTGTTTCAATGTTCACTTGTTCAATGAAATCATTGCAATGTGTTTAAACTCTAAATTTTACTTATTCCTTAGGCTTCTACAGTTATACATCTTTTTATAACTAATTTTTCAAGTACTATATGTATTTCAGGGCACTGCTCCTCCGCTGCCCCCCTGCTGCCCCCAAACTTAGACCCCCACCCCCGAGTCCTCAAAACACGTCCCCTTCCGTCTGCCAGCCACCGCCCCCGAAACTCTGTGGAACATTGGTTAAAAGATTAGTTCTAAGGATGTTAGTTGTTTACATTATCCATTAGGTACAAAGCAAACAAACAGACTACCTCCAAATTATCCATGTTGTCTTTAGTATGTTGCTTAAGGAATGTTAGTGATGATAAGATATTTTGACTGTTGTGTGCTACTATCGGTTTAACTTCAAACGTCAATCCTGATTTTAATGTTCCTTTTTCAGTTGAAGATCTAAGGACTTCTATTGAACATATTTATCTTCCTGAGGATCAAAATTAAGAAGATACATTTAACTGTCACAGAGTTTATGCAATCAGGAATAACCTTGCAAATGAAAGCTATACAGCCCCATATCTGTATTGCTTCTGATTAGTTTCTTATCAAACCAGGTACACCAAATTCACCAATCTTATACCTTCATGCTTATTTTGTAATTGGCACCTGACCGCCACTGCTAAAGTTTTGTTTATTCATATTCTTCAGTAATCTTCATTTGTAAGGATACACTTTGCTCTCCTTCCCACTATTCCATTTCAATTCCTTAATATTCTCTACCAACATTAACTATAACTGAAGGCAGTGCATCATCGTTTTCTGGGGGGGTTTGGGGGGAGGTTTTATGCCCCTTTCTTTCTGTCCTTTGTCTAGGGTTAGTGCTTTGATGTTAAAATTTTGAACTCCTTTCTTTCATAATGAGTAGTTTGGTTTTGGGATGTAAAACTATGCTCTGATCCATAGCATACTCATGGTTGTTTTTCCTTTTCAGGGCCCTCACTGATCACATGAATGGCGCTTCTAATTCCAGCAGTTTACGAGCTGCCTTTTCCTATTGCATACAACAAGTGCATTCCTATGATTACGAACATTATCTTTGTCTGTTGCACCTACCACAAAGCCTGCGGAAAGCAGCTTTTGCACTGCGTGCATTTAATATTGAAACAGCAAAAGCCAGGGACAATGTTTCAGATGCTAAATTGGCATTGGTACGCCTTCTGTGGTGGCGTGATATAATAGATAACATTTATAAGAACAAAGTTGCTGAACATCCTGTAGCCCAATCTCTGGCATCAGTTATTAGTGAGCATAAGTTAAGTAAACACTGGTTTAACCGGTCCATTAAGGCACGGATTGAAGATACAGAGATGGAAACCCCTCCAGTGAGTCTTGCTGACCTGGAACAATATTCAGAGAACACTGCTTCTGTCCTCTTATACCTCATGCTTCAGGCTGGGGGAATCCAGTCCACTTCAGCAGATCATGCGGCTTCCCATATTGGTAAAGCAAGTGGCCTTGTTCTTTTGCTTAGAGCAACAGCATATCATGCCAGTCGCCGGCATTCTTATATACCTCTTGAGATAGCTGGTAAGCATGGACTGTCACAAGAAGAGATATATAGAGGGGAACACAAGGAAGCCCTAGAAAATACCATCTTTGAAATTGCATCAACTGCAAATACTCATTTGGAAAAGGCTCGAGAGCTTTCAAGCAATGTACCCAAAGCTGCGTTGCCTGTGCTCTTACCTGCAGTACCAGCTCAAATCCTGTTAGATTCCCTTCGTAATACACATTTCAATGTTTTTGATCCAACCCTTACTCGGGGCATATCAGGTGTTTCTCCTCTATATTTTCAACTAAAACTGAAATGGTGTGCATTTAGTGGAAAGTATTGATTCATAGAACTTATTCATTTACCAAAGAGGCATAGCACTTTACCATGAATCTCAACAAATTTAACATTAGATCTTAGCGTTTCATAACTTGCAGACTGCTACTAGTTGAATGCAAGCAAATGCAAATAAAGGGAATTTTCACGGTGAGCAATGGTTGATATTTATTAGTGCTTGTCTGAAATGAAAATGATCAAAAGTCATTTGGTATCAACTGAATGAGATTGGATTAGATTCTTTTTAATGAACTATTTGTTGAAGCTTTGGCTGAAAAGTGCCCTCAAAACACGTTCTATATTAACTGGCATTGATGAATGCAATGAGCTTGAAGAGATACTGCATGCATCATCTGATAGATTGCTTGTTGCTTCAGTGTATAAAAATTAAAACACACTTTGATACATTTTGAAGGGCACTTTTGTTGAAGGAATGTTAAAAGTTTGTTGTCTGTCATCAATTTTGCTTAGGTACCTAGCTAATTCAATTCATCACTAGGCTTTATAGTTTATTTTTATTTTTCTTTAGTTTTAATAGTGATTAAATTTTCATTTGTTAGGGAGGTGTGTCAGTATTTTGGCTTTTTTCAAAAGAATCAACATTACGTAAAAAATTGTGGAACATTTTGAGCCATGACTAGAGAGTACCTTCCATAATATAAGAGATGGCCATGTATAGGTATGATGGTGAATGCTTTCATATTCTATAATGGTGGTCATATGTTTCTATTGAGAGGGAGTAGGGTTGTATACCTTGTTGAACAATACATAAGTAAATGAGAAACATTTTTCTTGTAAAATGCTTGAATAAGAAAGGGTTTCATAGACTAAATTGTTGACCTATTTGGACTGACCTAATTAACTGTCATTATCTTTCACCTGTGTAAAACCAAATGAAAAAAATGTCTTCCGAAAGTGATTTATGAATAGTGCACATATCCGAGGAGGCCATCAAACTAAGCTCTCAAACTAGGCTAATCGTTGACTATTCAGTAAATAATAAAAGACATTGAAAATACAATCACACACCATTCACAAGCCTATATTAAATGCATTGATGTGTAAAGTATAATAACTAGAATTAGGTGGCATGCATTCAATCTCGTAGTGTTTGGTTACCAAACCGTATAGTCCTCATTGGTATCAGATTTATAGCTACATTTGGGTGCCTGGTGTCTAATCTAATTTGCAGTAGCTTGGAGTCATGTTAAGCAATTGTGTATACATCAGTTCATTTGTTTACCCCCTCGAAGTGTTTCTTGTGAAAAACAAAATGGACCATAAATATGCAAATGTATGATTTTAATTATGCCAAAGGTGTTCCCTCTATGAGCTTCATGAGCTCATTTTATCCATCGACAGTGTACAGATTCGGAGAAGGCATGCAAGACGATCATTTAGATCGTGACCGTTGAAATTCGTCTCAAAGTCGTCGGGAGTAAGCCGCCGCTGTTCCTGTAACTTAACTCGACCTCGCCATTGTTTTTCGTCTTCTCAGGTGGCGGCAAAGCTCTGTACTCGATATCACTCTTCACCAGCACGGCAATGCCATTTCTTTTCAATGACTTTCCGAGAGAACAAGTTTAATGGTTGGCCTTAGTTTGACTGGGAAGGGGCAGAGCCTTTGTAGGCCTCTATTGTCTTCCACCAGGCGGACACAGAGGGAGAGCCCTGCTTGCTGTCTTTCATTCCCAATCACTGCACAAAATCATCGACAATGGGATGCTGCACGGAAGATTGAGAATGGGTGTCGTGGTAAACAGAGGGCATTGTCGTATTTGAGAACAAGAGGCTCTTCTTCTAGCTTTCTCCACCGAGCAAGGGGGCTAGCTACAGCATCCACTGTGGACAATGCCACCGTACATGTTAGCCGTGTAAATTGGAGTTGGAACACAAATTTGAAAGATTAGATGTTCAATGAAGGGAAGAAGTGTGGTGCGTGAACAAGCAAGAGGAGGATGGGGGTTAAACATACAGAGAAAGCGAAGTCCGAGTGAGATGAAAAGCGTCGGGAAGGGAGCTTATACCGCTGGCAATCACAGGTGCCAATAACCACTGAGCAATTTGCAATGGGGTTTCCTAGCAAATTCAAGTGTTGACGTGGCGATATTCCTTGTACAAGTTTTCCTTTATTTTGAAAAATATGAAAATGTAATCTGTGTTCAGACTGCTAACATTTTTCCAATGGCGGATTATAGATTTACTAGACACGTGGAATATGGACTATGGAAGGATCCACAGTAGCATATTAAACCTCTTCACTTACTTTAAATGTTGTGAAGAATTTGACAGGAGGATTATGACAAACAAAGGTTTAGTTACTATAATGGATTATACCTAAAGTTTAATGCGGGATAAGATGAATAGTATTTCATGTGAAAGTATGTGTTTTAAGAGTTTTCAAAAATATATAAAAAGGTAAAGGTGATTTTTTATCCAAGATGCCAAATGGTGTATGAAACTCTATTGTGGAAACTTTAATAAAAAGGCAAATTTGAACTTTTAGGTCTTATCTTGGTGTTTGAAATCCACATGCTGAAACAAGGAGACTTTTGAGGCAAAGCTTTTGGTAAACCAAGCCTTATATCAAATCCACATATAACATGTCTATACTCAATGGAAGTCCATTAGACACAATTCAAGCAATCTCATCCCTCCTTGCCCCAGGATGAAAGAAGACAAGTTCTCTTGACCCCATGGGAAACTTGTCAAAGGCTAGGTACCGAATATTAACCATGGGTTTTTCCCAATTTCTACTTATATGATCCCACCTAGTATACCATTCATATTAAATCACTCCCTTGTTTTCACGATATATCCGGCATACCTCTTTTTTGTTGAAATTTTTAATACCCCTATTTATCTATACCGTGATATGTTCAACTAAACATTTCATTTCCTAACACACCCATTTGCAATTGAAAAGTCTTGAATGTCGAATTATTGAGTCCTTAAGTAAATGATGTGTTGGACTAGTTATAGCTCCTCATGCACACATGCCATTTTTTGATTGTTGACAAAAAAATGGCAATTAAAAGTCAATTTATCTTTTGTTGATATATCTTTCCATCTCTCTCTCTCTCTCTCTATATATATATTTATTTATTTATTTATTTATTTATTTATTGATCTCCCTCTCTTTATCCGTCTTTCTATATTCTTATCTCTCTATCAATCTTCCTCTATAGTCCTCTTAACTCTCTCTTCCTCTTTATTTTCTCTCTTTTACTCTTATCTTTTTTCCTCTGTATTGTCTCTCTCTCTCATATATATCTCTTTCTTCCCTCTTTGTCTCTTTTTCTCTTCATATTTCTCTTTCTCTTTGTCTCTTTTCTCTTCATTTCTCTCTTTGTTCTCATTATATCTCTCTTCCCATTTATCTCTTTCCTCTCTCTCTCTCTCTCTCTCTCTCATCTCCTCTCTATCTCCCCCTCTCTCCTCTCTCTCCTCCCTCTCTCCCTTTGTCCATCTCTATTTGCATATCTCTACTTCTCTCTATTTTTCTATCTATTTGTCTCTCTATCTCTCTCCCCCTATCCCCCTCTCTATATCTCCTTCTTTCTCTATTTCTCTATCTCACCATCTATATCTCTCTATCTCTCCCTCTCCCTCTCCCTCTTCCTCTATATCATTTTATCTCCCCCTCTCTATCTCCCTATCTCTCTATATATTTATCTCTTCCTCTACCTCTCTCTGTCTCTCTCTATTTCTCTCCCTCTGTCTTCCTCTATCCCCCTCTATCTCTAGTCATGTCTCCCTCTCTCTCTTCCTATTCCTCTATATCTATATCCATTTGCCTCTTTATCTCTATCTCTTATTCATTCCATCTCTTCTTTCCTCTCTCTTTATATATATATATATATATATATATATAAGAGACGAGAAGAGTGCCGGTTGGTACCGAGTTATTGCTTTACCAAGCCTAGATGGAACTTAGTCATTGCACCTACCTGGGGGCCAATCCCCTAACATCGCAATCCCAAAACTAGTTTATGTCCCCAAACTAGTCGAAGTCAGCCACCCCAAACCTTTATTCATCGATCGCATCCCTTCGGAAACATGAGACGGCTTTCTCGCAGAGCAGAGATCATTCTATTGATACTACATTATTATCAATAGACCGTTCTTTTTTGTATATAAAGAGAGAGGGAAGAAGAGATGGAATGAATATATTTATGTATATATAATATATCCCTCTATCCACCTCTCTATGTTTCACTTCCTATATCTTTATCTTTCTATCTCTTCATTTGCCCCTCTCCTAATTGTCTCTCTTTCTACCTCTATTTCTCACTCTCCCTCGCCCTCTCTCCTTACATCTCTTCTATATATTTATCTCTTTTTCTCACCCCTTCTATCTTTCCCAAGTTATATCTCTCATCTATCTCTCCTTTCTATCCTTATTCCTCCCTCCTATCCCCATATCTCCCTCTCACTCCCTCTTTCTATGTCCCTCTACTTCTCTCTCCTCTCTCTATTTCTCTCCCTGCCCCACTTCTCTCTCTATATATATCCCTCTTTGTCTCTCTCCATGTCTCCACACTCATATGGGGATATGTTTCTATACAACTATAATTTTCTTATTATTACATTTGTGAATTCTAGCTAGCAATAACTATAATATATGATTGCAACTTCAACATGCTTTTGCACTCTCTATATACACACACAGATTCAAGTTCTCATTTTATTACATATTGCACATCAAATAGACATTTATTGCTAATATTGACTATAGATTTCAAGTCATGGGAGTTGGAGTGGCATAGAAGCCCCTTATTAAGAGGCATTTTTGGAAAGTGGTGAACATTTTAATTTTCCTCATTAGAAAATGTAAGTTGAAGAGCACATATTTGCATGGCGAATTTATAAAGATGGGAAATCTATTGGCAAATAACTGGCAAAAAATGATGTTTTGAAGCATATTGAGTGGCCATTTGGTCTCAAAGAATATAAATTCTCATGCTCCAACAACCCTACATACACAAACAAGCTCACAAGACCAAGGCAACAAACAATATAAAGTGTCTCCCTTTTGATTGTTTTACAATTGAAATAAAGCACAAACAAGGCTAGGCATAATATCCAACACAACCATGCCAAACCTACACTCCCGATTTCTACCTCTTGGTCTCTCTATCTCTCTGCATCTCTTTATATCTCTTTGTCTCCATCTCTCTCTCTTTCTCCCTCTTCCCTCTTTGTATATCCCTCTCTTTCTCAGGTCCTCTCTCTTTGTTCTTTATGTCTCACTCTATTTTTTCCTCTATCTCCTTACCCCCCTTTCACTCTCTCCCCCCCTCTATCTCTTCCTCTTTTATCCCTATCTCTCACTCTCTATTATAAAAATAACATGAGCAATTATCCCTATCTCTCCCTCTCTCTATCTCTTCCTCTTTTATCCTCTCTCTATCTCTCCCTCTCTCTCTCTTTTGGTAATGGAGTTTGATTATCTTCCTCATTCAAAGGTTTTGTTTCAATCGTGTTTGGATCCCTATAAAAGGATGCATAGTTTATTTGAAGCTATCATTCTCTATTGAGACCTTCGTTGCACAAGAAACATCATTTTCTAAATGACCTACCAATTGACTTCATGTACTGCACAAATGTATGCAAAAAAATAGACCAAATCATTTTGGAATTGATCTTCCACAACTCTTCAGCGTACCCATTGTACACCAAGGTGCGATTACTAGTTTTATATAGAAGAAGAGCAAGAAGACCATTGTAGCAAATGCACTCTAAATCACTCTCCATGTGGTTCTAGTCAACCAATTTGCAGACAATAAGATAGCCACATGCTACCTAAGATATGTGGTATTAAAGAAAAGAAGAATTAAGTGAGAAGTGGGAAAAGTGAAGAATGAGAGAGGGTAATATATGTGATATTAAAGAAAATAAGAATTAAGCGAAGTGGAACAAAGAGAAGAATGAGAGAGGAGAGGAGTTAGAAGAAAATAGGTGGCGAGAGGTGGGGTGTATGAGATGGCCTTCCTCTCTTTAAAAAATATGAATCTCAAGGTTTTGTCAATTTTGGACATTGCTGAATAAAGTCCCTTGGTTCCTAGTGTTAGCATCTTTAGGTGGGAAAATGTTCCATTTGAGAAGGAACTTTGAAATGGCATGTTGATAAAACTAATTAGTGTGTTTCTCTAAAAGTTGTTCTAGTTTCATTAGAAATATTTCTTCTTCCTTTGACTCTAGTAGTTCAATTTATATAGTAATATTTTGGCTATCCACCTTCTTGAGAAGCAAGACATGAAAGATTTTCTATATATAGGGGGTGGGAGGTAACTATACGACATATCCAACTTCAATTCTTTGTAGATATTGTAGGGGAACATAGAAATTAGGGATAAGCTTTCCTTTCCCATTGATCTTGAGAGGAGACCATTTCTAGGATTGGAGTCTAAGGTAATACCTAATCTCTAAAAGCCAGTAGCAAAATTTTGCTGGGTTTGATGTTTGTCAACTTGTTTCATATAGTTCTAAACAAGTTTGAGATTGTTTTGGAGAGTAAGGTTTAATGAAATTTTTGAAAGTGATTATCAATGGCTTGCACCTTCAAAGGAGTTGGAAGATAAATGTTAATGCTCTACAAGGAATGCCCATAGAGGGCCTCAAAAGGAATCATTTGGGTAGTTATGTGGTAGGTGGTGTTATACAATCCCTTTCCTTCCTAGGGCAAGATAGTAAGCCTAATGGGATTACTTTTTTGTAGCATTAAGGACACCCCTTCAACATTTGTTCACTAGCTCAATATAACCATCTATTTGTGAATGACAAGAACTCACAAGTTGAGTGTCTCAGGATTGAAAAATTAATTCCAAAAGACACTAGTGAATTTGTGATCACAATTAGACACTTTAATCTTGAGCTACCATTGAAATTATGCAAAAGCTCAAAGAAATATCTTTGCAATTTGACTTGCCTTGGAGGTGTCTACCATTGCAAGGGCAGTGCATTTGTCATTAGAACATGGAAATTCCATAATAAAATCCATTGCATTTTCTTCCTTGCATTGTAAAGGACTGGGCAAGAGTTGAAATCCCAAGATGGCTAGTAGTTGCCCCCTTGGTATGCTAATAGGTTACATATTCAACAACCAATTTCATGCCATGCCAAAAGAAAGTGTTTGACTTGATAATATGTTTTAAGGAAGCCCAAATGACCCACTATTGGAGAAGAATGAAATGTTGCAAAAATGGTGTGCTTTAATGAAGAATCATAAAAGCACACATCTAGTGTTATGCGTTGATTTCTTATTTATTGATTTATATTTCCATAGAGATGTTGAAGAGTGGAGAGTTGTCTTGACCATTGAATACTTGTCGAATGAAGTATTGAGTTGAAGGATCAACTTGCCTCTATCTTGGATAGTCTAAATGTATTGAATAGATATAACTAAATGGAAATGTTAGGATAGTGTGATATTTAATAGCATACTTAATGTATAATGTTGTATCTCCAACATTTTGGGAATGGGTGCTTTGATGCCCTTGTAGTTGAAACATATTATTATTTTAGTATTATTCTCTCGGTTGACTTGGAATATTAGTTGTAGTGGCATTAAGAGAGGAAGTGGAGTATGACAATAGTGATTACAAATTGATTTGAGGTCATTTATGACACTTTCTTGTTGCTACGTGCTAGGAGGGAGAGTGGAGTATCTTTGCATTTATCGAGTGGGTCCCAAGTGAGTTGGTGGAGGTAAATTTGGATGCCATACTTTAGGGAGTGTGCCTTTGGAGTTACAAGTCAAAAATGTTGATGAATGACTATGGGAATTACTTTCTATTATGGGAGATTGCACATATAGGTTGTTGGATTTTTGCATGGAGATTATGCGACACCTAGTTTGGGCTGATGATATTTGATCATTTTTTAAATCACTCATGGTTTTCTATTTCCATTTTCTCTATATATTGTATATTGAAATGGTGAGAAAATGAAATATGTAGACTACACCATTGTTGTAGATAAATAACAATACATAATAATATATTATTGAATTGGAGATTTCATTCACTCTACTTGATTTTACATTGATTTTCCATGGCTTATAAAGCCTTTCATTTTCCTGTAAAATCAAACCTCCCTACAAGAGTATAACTTCCCACAACTAATTTATTTATTTACCAACCAACAAACATTTATTTTATTTATTTACCCTGTATACTATAGACTATATAAAAGATGTAATAAATCCAACATTAGTCTTGGGATAGAGTATTTAGTATGTTATTTCAAAGACATATAGGTGCTACCAAAATACAATCAAATTGAAGAGTGGGAGTTTGTTATATTAGTGTACTTGTTGTTTGAAGATTAATATAGACTTATGCCTTCTTTGATGGTGGATTTTTTTCTTGGAAAGGTTTATCCATGTACATCTAGTGTTATGTGTTGATTTCTTATTTATTGATTGATATTTCCACACATTCGTTTTATGATTAATCAAATGATGATGTAATCAAAATTGTAGATTTACATACTTAGAGAATAAGTTTTCATTTATAGTAGTTTACCTTGTTACTCAACATTTAGTAATAAAACTTTGGTTATGTTGAGAAGCGGATGTCTTTCTTGAAGTGTTGTGATTTTTTTTGCTATAGTGGGAGATGTAAGTGGTTTTGTAGATTTGCAAGTGATTGAAGCTATGACCCCTACCTCACATTCAAATATTATATTTAATGGCTCTAGGTATGGGTTGTGAAAGCTAGAGATGGAGGATCTCTTGGAAGAGAGGGGTTAGTGGAAAGTTGTTGCAAAGGGAAAAAAAAATCAAAAATAATATTTGTGTTGATTTTAGAAATTTGGACAAGGTACAAGGAACCATTTAGTTGTGTCTCACAAACATTGTTCTCTTGAATATTTTTGAGGAGACTACTACACATAAACATGGAAGAGAATAGGTTAAATCTACCAAACAAAGAGTCCAGTAAATACACATTATTTGATAAGAAAATTATGTTCTTTAAAAATGAAAGAGGATGACTTCATTGCATAACATTTAAATGCATTTAACTTTATTTCGATTCAATTATGATCCATTAATGTAAAGTTAGAAGAGGAGAATAAGTGTTTCATTACTTTGTTCTTTTCTTGAATCTTGGAAAAATCTAATCATTGCTCAGAGCAATTTTATTTTAGATGCTAAGATGGATTCTTTTGTTTCTACCTTACTTATCAAGGAAATGAGAAGAAATCCATTGATGAGGGATTGAAAGATGCATTACATATTTAGGAAAGGCCCAAAATAAAGGCAAGCTAAAGAGGATTCAAAATTTTCTATTAAGAGTTTTAAGTCTCAAAGTCATTCTAAGAGCCCAATAAAGAGCAAACTGAAATGCTAGAATTATGGAAAATAGGGTTGCCTTAAGAACAAGTGCAAGAATAAGAAGAAACCATGACTCCACTAAAAAATCTATGGATGATGGTGATTTTGAAGTCCTATTTATTTATGTTCATGTTATGTTTGATGATTCTTAGTTGATTGACTCGGGTTGGTCATATCATATGACACCTCAAAGGAGTGATTCTCTCCATACCATCTTTATGATAAAGAAGAGGTGTATGTGGGTGACGAAAATTCACATCAAATTGTTGGCTATGCGAAGCTACAATTATATTTCAATAATGGGAGGGTGAAAACCCTTACTAGTGTTTCACATATTTTAGACTTTTGAAAAACTTACTATTTGTATCCAAGTTAAATTTCAAAATGCATGTGATATTTGATAAATCCGATTGCAGGTTAGTGAGATAATTTTTGATTGTTTCTAGCTGCTCACATTGTGATACTTTGTTTAGGTTAGATGATTCTACATTTTATAGCTCCTCCTATGTAACTAGTTCATCTTAAAATGTATGTATGTTGTAGCACCAACATTTAAGCATATTGGTGAAAAAGGTCTTAGGACCCTTTTTAATAAAAAGATGGTCAATGATTTTTTTCTCTATGAACATTTTGATTTATGTGAGCATTGTGTTTTCCAAATAGAATAGAACATCTTTTCTTTTTGGAAATTATAAAGCTAAGAGATTATTAGAAAATATTTATTTGGATGTCTTTGGTCTAGTGGATGTGAATTTTATGCATAAATTTTGACCTATTATGTCACTTTTATCGATGATATTTTCAAATATATCTAGATATATTTTCTTCATTCTAAATCTAAAGTTTTCTCCAATTAAAGAAATTTAAAACACATGTAGGGAAGTAATCAAATAAGAAAATAAAGGAATTGAGATATGACAACAGTGATAAAAATTATTCTAGAGAATTCAATTATTTTTATAAACATGCAAGTATTGTTTGGTTGAAGACTACCCTATACATGCCACAACAAAATGTGGTTTTAGAGAGAATGAACCATACCTTAATGGAAGGATCCAAGAGTATGTTAAATGGTACACAAATTAAATTAGTGCTTTTGGGAAAAATCTATGAATAATTCTTCTTACTTGATTAATCTATCTCCTTATTTAGCTCTTGTTAACAAAACTCCTTAAGAAGTGTGGACAATAAGAAGCCTTCTATTTCACATTTAAGGGTATTTTGTTGTGAGGATTTTTTTCATGTGTCTAAAGAAAAGAAATCTAAACTAAATCTAAGAGAGTAGAAATGCATCTTCATTGGTTATAATGAAAATTTCATAGATTATACTTTGGAATCCGCTAACCTTAAAAATGATATATTCTCAAGATATGATTTTCAAGAAGTTTAGATCATTTTTGTGCAAGCAAACAAAGAGAAAAAAAACAATGCATTTTTTAGATTAAAAACGAGAAGCAAGAATATACACATGTTGAAGAACAAAATGATGGATTAGAAGATGGAGAGGAAAAAGTAGATTCATGTGAGCATTCTAAGTAGGATGAGCATGCAAAAAAATAGGAAGAATCCCTTACTACACCATTGAGATGATCCACAAGACAAGGAATTCAATTGATAGATACAACCCACCAAACTTTCATGGTGCATTTGCTTCAAGTTGTATTAATGATGAACCTAGATCTTGTAGGGAGGGTCTCTCTTTAAAAGAAAGTGAGTGTTAGATGGAAGACATGAAGAAGGAGAATATGGACTTGGGTAAATGTGACACCTAAAATCTTGTTAATTTATCTAGGGGAAGAAAACCCATTAGTTGCAACCAAATGTACAAAAAAAATCAACATAAACAATTAGTTAGAGAGGTATTGGATTGGTGGCCAAAGGCTACTCCTAGAAAGGGAGTTGATTTTGATAAAAAAAATTCTCTCATGTTTCTCATCATTGCCACTCATACACATTCAAACAAAATAACATAACATAGTGCAACTAATTTTTTTTAAATAACAACTCTATTATGTCTTCACTACACTACACAAATAACACATCACATACTTTCAATATCACAATGCATGCACACAATAATGTGTATACCACATTAAGTGAGAAAAAGACACACAAAACTAATGGTAATGGGGGATCCATTGCATACACAAACTATTAAATTAATTTTCTCAATCATGTTACAAATTATTTAATGAATTTATCTAATTAATTCTTATCAAACTTATAAATAGCTCATTTCTAACAACTAATTCATTTGTTTAGGAAAATAAACAAATAATCAGAAATGAAATGAAATTCAAAATTATTTAAGCAAGATATTTAAATAAATACATAACTTGCTGATTTTTCCGAGGACAAGTTGGAAAAAATAGACAATATATTTCCTAAAAATAGTAACTATAATGCAAGTAAATTTATGTTAGTTGTAACAAAATTTCATTTGCAAGCCAAACATTTTGAAATTAATATTTTAGCAATGTGAAATAAGTTTTGAATCCCTATATTATTCTTGCTTTGGTTAAGATTGATTACAATTATAACATTTGATTTAATTGTTAAAATTTACTTTAAAGATTTCTTTTATAAAATTAAATTGTGAATTTTACTTATTTCTTTATTTAATTATTATTATGTAAATCTATGTATTTACTTTTCTATCAAGTGATAAAATAAGGACGATTTTAGTTTTAGACTTATCACATAAATGACAATATAAACACTTTCTGATTGAAGCTAAGAAGCGATGAGGTCACAAATGGGGGTCCTCATCCCCAACATCAACGCTCAATAATAACATCCAAGTAGGGGTTTAAACCTTGGTGGCAGGAACCACAACACAATGATTTAACCCTCATACTATGTCACTACCAACATAATAAGGGACTCCCCAAATCTGTTGCTTCTTCGCGGCCTCTGGTTCAGGGAGTCAGATTAGTCCCCTCTAGCTCTAGGGTTGTCTAATCCTTGTTTGTTGTTCTACAACTGTCAATCAATTATTTCTATTTGTTTTTCTCCTAGTTCATGTTTTGGTTTGAACTAGTGTCTTTTTGGCCCTTTGGGCTTTCTGTGTGAAGGGTACAACACCCTATAAATGCTGCTTATCTTATCAAAAACATAATACTTGTAGACACTTAAATTTCATATCATTAATCAATTAAATAATATTTTATTTAAAAAAATCATTCATTCATTTTTAATAATTAACTAAATATTTTATATTATTTAGTTAATTATTATATTTAATCCATTTATTTCAAAATAAATATAATATTATTTTTCTATTATCTATAAATAAATAAATAATTCAACTAGTCACATGATTCATCAATAATTAAAAGTCAAATTAATCTCATAATTCTACTATTCATTTACACATTACATCATTAAATCTCAATCCTTCAATTTTGTTGGTGCAAAAGGAGCTTCAGGTGGATTAGGCATTATATGGAACCCCTTAGCAATCATTGAGGAGGTTGTAGAAGAGAATGGGAATTGGATAATGATGAGATGCAGATTATTGCAAAGAAATGAGCAATTGTTTATCATAAATGTGTATGGGCTAGTATCCACAATAGACAAGAGGAATTTGTGGCAACAGATCTCCAATAGCATTGCCAACCTCAGAGGGGAAAAGGGCATCACAGCAGAGGATTTCAATGCAACCTTAAATAATGAAGAAAAGAGGGGAGATTCAGATCGAATCACAAATGTTCAACAAGATTTCCAAGAGTTTTTTGACAACAATCAACTAATGGACTTACAAGCCAAAAATGGGGTTTTCATGTGGTCAAATAGAAGAAAAGGTTTCACCAGCATAGCTGAGAGGTTGGATTGATTTATACTTTTTGGCGATTGGGGGGAAAAATGATTTGCATGAGATGTTGATTATACCTTTTACGGGGTCTAACCACTTTCCAATACAGTTATCCCATTAGCTTGATGAACCTCCAAAAGGGAACCCGTTCAAATTCAAAAAAATGTGGCTAAGATTTGACAGGTTGCTAGAGTTGATAGTTGCTTGGTGGGATGAGATTAGAATAGGGAATCACTCCTATCTATACAAGATTAGCAAAAAATTGAACTATGTTAAAAACAAACTGAAGGAATGGAACAAAGCACATTTCAAAAACATATTCCAGGAAAAAGAAAGGATAAAGCAAGAATTGACAATACTAAATGAGCACATCATTGAGCATGGGATGGGGAGTGAAGATCTTGAAGTGGAAAAGGATCTAAATGGGGAGCTTGTTGAAAACTAAAAAGAGAGGAATGCTTTTGGAGGTAGAAATCCAAAGAAACATGGCTCAAGGAAGGTGACAAGAGCACAAAGTGCTTCCATAGAACAATTGTGGAAAACATAAGGAACAAAATCACAGAGATAAGAAGGGAAGATGGGGTAATAACACTATCCTTGGATGAGGTAAACAATGAAGCAATAAGTTTCTTTGAAGAAATTCTAAACAAAGAAGCACCAAAGCATAGGAATGTGGGAGAAAATTTCCTCAACTCTATCCCTAATTTAATAAGTGAAGAGCAGAATGTGGCCCTTTATCAGAAAATCAACAAGGAAGAAGTGAGGGTGGCCACATTTCAACTCAACCCAGACAATGCCCTGAGCCCGAATGGATTCCTAGCTAGATTATTCCAAAAGTTCTGGGACATTGTAGGAGATGACCTATCCTTGGCTGAGGATTTGAGAAGGAAGATGACAATGCTGGGATCACTCAATCATACTTTATTGGCCCTAATCCCCAAAAAGAAGGATCTGCAAACTATGAGTAAATTTAGGCTGATTGCATTTTCTAACACAATTTATAAGTTTGTCACCAAGATCATTGCCAATTGACTTAAGGAAGCGCTAAATGTAGTCATCTCGAAATAACAAAGTGGGTTTTCCCCTGGGAGATCAATAGTTGAAGGCATTATTATTGCACATGAGACCTTGCATTCAACTAGGAAGGCAAGAGAAGCTTGCATGATCCTCAAACTGGATATACTAAAAGAATATCATTTGGTGGATAGACAATTCCTGGTGGAAGTGCTGAGGAAGTTTGGATTCAAAGAGGAATGGATTAACTGGGTCAAAAGTTGAATTTCCAAAGCCAAATTCTTAGTCTTGGTAAATGGTGTGGCTCATAGCTTCTTTGCCTCTTTGAGGGGACTAAGACAAGGTGACCCATTATCCCCCTTTCTTGTCATCATTATGGCAGAATCTTTGGGAAGAGGAATCAAATCACTAAGAAGTATAGGGAAATGGTTGGGAGTTTCAATGGATAACAGATTGGACACAACAACACATCAACAATTTGTTGATGACACCATTCTCTTTGGTGCAGCCAGTAGGAAGGAGGCTAGAACCATCAAAAACTACCTTGATGAATACTGCTTGGCATTTGGAAAAATAATTAATTGGAGGAAGTCAGAGGTATTCTTCCTCAACACTCAACCAAGCCTTCAAAAAGATTTGGCAAGGATCTTGGGCTTGAGGGTGGAAAATTTCCCTGGCCGATATTTGGGAATGCCATTATTTGTAGGAACTGACAAGAAAAGTTATTGGGAAAACCTAGTCAATAGTTGCAAGAACAAATTGGGGACCTGGAAGGGGAAATGGTTATCCTTTGTAGGAAGACTCATGATGGTAAAGGCAGTACTCTCAGCTATCCCGGTATATTCAATGGCCTTTTTGAAAATCCCTAAAGCGGTTGAGGATACTCTCAATCAGATATTCAAGAAGTTCTTTTGGAGTGGCTTTGGGGATTAGCAAAAATTTCCTCTAATCACCTGGGAAAAGGTTTGTTCTCCAAAGGAGACTGGTGGGGCCAACATCAAGCAACTAACAATACTAAACTTGTTTGGGACATGTATGCAAAAAGGGGAGAAAAAGTGGGTCAAGATACCTAGAAGGAAGTATTTGGATTTAGATTTCCCTACACGTATCTTGATGACTGTGAACCCCCCGAGAGGATCTGTGATATGGAATTATATGATGCAATGCAGAGATATTGTCTCTAAACATGTAACATGGGAAGTTAGAAATGTTCAAAGTGCTTCATTCTGGATGGAATCGTGGGGTGGAATGTTGCCAATTGTTGATCATCCCAATCTGGAAGATGTCAGAACAGAGACAATTAGAATATGGGGCAACAAGGTAGGTAACTATGGGAAAATAATTCGGCAGGGTGGTGTGCGACAGTGGGTGTGGAATTCCCTTTAGGACATCAATGATCCCCAGGCTCAGAAGGTGGAATTAGTTGAGATATTGAAAAACAAAACCTTTGCCCCATCTGAGAAAGAGGATATCATCAGGTGGTGTGGCTCTACCATTGGTTCTTACAAAGTCAAGTTTGGATACAGAGTAAAGGAAATTGCAATTGCCAGGAAGAATCTTGTTGAAAGGTGCAAGAGAACTGAGAGTGAGGGGATGAATCAGTTGTCACCAAACTCAAACTCAAAACAAAACGCATCAATTTCTTATCCACTTATTTTTTTTATTAAGTATGAACATGAAATGAAAATAAAATAAGTCAATATCAACATAGGAAACACTTGATTTACGTGGAAAAACCAATGAGAGAAAAACCATGGTGAGGATTAACTCACAATATAAATTAATAGCAAAATCGAATACAAGAGGCTCACTGCCCAAATACAAAGGATCACTGCCTACAGAAAGGACTCACTGTCCAACAGGGAGGCTCACTACCTATATAAACAAAATATTATAAAAGATCCACCACAAAGGATTACACACATTCGCAACCTTGATCAGAAGAATTGTAGACACTATCAACTCACTACTTTCAAGAATCTAACACATTAAAGTACTGCTGCCTCAATTCACTTTCACACAACCTTCCTTTTTGAACTTGTGGCTTACTTGATTCAACACACTAATCCTTAACACTTTGACTTGTATTTATACCTTCTTCAACCTTAGAAACTTTCTCCAAGGTCAGCTACATATGCTTCATTTCATAAATTCAAATTAGGTCAACAACTCAACATTCCCACGGTGGAAAGGAATGGGAGTGGACCAAATCAACACTCAACCAAGACCCAAAAAAATTTCTCAAATCAATCACACGCTTCCTCAATTAATTCTTAATCCTTCGTATGAAGTGTAAACACCAGGTCGGCCAAACCTAATGAAAACACAAAGGAACATTGAAGTACACACTTCCCAAAAAGAAGATAACACACAGATGATGTAACACGCTTCATCATGCACGAGAACACATCTAAGATACCTTCAGATACATCTGCAACAAGTGCAACAACTTTCAAACATAGAACACCTTCCAACAGTCCATCCAAACTGTACAAATACACACAGTAATACTGAAAACTCATCTTTTGGAGCACCAAACTACGAACATCTTTTCCAAAACACTGAGAACACCATTACAAGACATATTCCAGATTCGCAAGACCTGAGACAAACCGGCAGAGAACTGTAGAGCAGAAACATTTATCCCAGTCCACATACAAACAACTCTGTCAAACCAGTTCACACACCAGTGAACACATCTTTCACTCTCCATCAAACCAGAAGCTACAAGTCAAGAGATATCACCAACAGATTCCCATAAGAAACCCTTGAGATCCGCACAAGCATAGGATCAACACAAAAAAAACATGAAGCACATACTAGAGCACATTCTGAAAACATACATATCTCTTACTTCAATCTTTATTAATTTTCTCAAAATCACTCCATAACCCATCATATCAGCATATCTGCAACATCATAAAGATAACTCCATGTACTCACAACATCTCAAAAACATCTCAACTATACATGCAGAATCTGCAACATCTTGTACAGTGTTGACAACAATGACAACATTAATGAAAACACCACCAAACTTGCTCATACTTGCAACAATCTCCCCCTTTGTCATTGATGGCAACACATGATGTGAAAACCCATCAAAGACAACACTCTCCTTTATTTTCTAGATTAGACAACTTGCACAACATTCTTGTACTCTCAATATTCTGGGCAAAGACCTTCACTTCCTCTTCTATTGTTTTTCACATGATTCTTTCTCCCCCTTTGACATCAATCGCAAAGGCCAAAAAATATGATCACTCCCCCTTAGGAGTGCACCCACTTTGTACTACAACAATGAAAACTTTCTACTCCCCCTGTGGAGTAGACCCATTCATCAGTCCAAATAAATGAAGAATTTGTAGATCCATTGGACTAATGCACCTCCATGTGCACCTAGTTTGGAGGGACAATGACCCCCAACTTCTCTTTGAGATACTCAAAAGTATCCTTCAAAAGAGCCTTAGTAAATATATATGCAATATGATCCTTTGTAGACACATACTCCAGCCTGACTTCATTCTCCAACACTTTTTCTCTCAAGAAATGATATCTAATAGATATATGTTTTGTTCTTGAATGCAGCACCGAATTCTTTGAAATGTCTATAGCACTTGTATTATCATAGAAGATAGGTATAGGCTCATCACATATCACTCCAATATCCTTCAGTGTTTGCTTCATCCACAAAACCTGTGTGCAACAAGATGTTGCAGTAATATACTCTGCTTCTGTAGTGGATAAAGAAACTGAGTTTTGTTTCTTACTTAACCATGAAACCAATCTTCCACCAAGAAAGAAAGGACCTCCACTCGTACTCTTTTGGTCATCCACACAACCATCCCAATCTGCATCGATATAAGCACTTAAAGTGAAATCAGTATCCTTAGGATACCACAAGCCATAATCCAGAGTGCCTTTAAGATATCCAAATATCCTCTTTACAACTGTAACATGTGCTTCTTTAGGTTCTTCTTGAAATATGGAAACTAAATATACTGCATGCATGATATTTGGTCTGGTAGCAGTAAGATACAATAGTCCACCAATCATAGATTTGTACTTGCTCTTAGCAGATTCATCATCTTTACTTAGCTTACATATGGTCACCATAGGAGTACTAACCAGTTTGGAGTCACCCATTCCAAAATTCTTCAACAACTCTTTGACATATTTCGATTGTGAAATGAATATCCCCTCATCATTTTGATTCACTTGAAGACCAATAAATAAATTCAACTCACCAATCATGGACATTTCAAATTCTTTTTTGCATTTCCTCTGTAAATCTCTTACACATACCTTCATTTCCTCCAAAAATGATATCATCAACATATACTACCACTATTAATATTTTGTTTCTTTCCACCTTGAAATAAAGATTGATGTCTGCAGAGCCCTTATTAAACTTTTGTTGTGTCAAATATCTGTCCAATCTAGCATACCATGCTCTAGGAGCTTGTTTCAGTCCATACAATGCCTTTTTCAACTTACAAACCATATCTAGTTTGTCTGATAACTGAAATCCTTCAGGTTGTTCCATGTATACTTCTTCTTCCAGTTCTCCATTCAAAAATGCAGACTTGACATCCATCTGATATACCTTGAAATCATTGTGGACAAAAAATGCCAAAAACATCCTAATAGCTTCCATTCTTGCCACTAGGGAAAATGTCTCTTCAAAGTCTATGCCTTCAACTTGTGAGTAGACTTTGCATAGAAGTATTGCTTTGTTTCTCACAACTTCACCATTCTCATTCAACTTATTCCTAGAAACACACTTTGAACCAATTACATTCTTATTCACAAGTCTAGGAATCAGTTCCCATGTCTGATTCTTCTCTATTTGCTGCAACTCTTCTTTCATAGCTCTAACCCAACTCTCATCTTCACATGCTTCACACACAAACTTAGGTTCTATTTTTGAAAGTAAACACAGATTTACCTTAGCTGCTACTTTACTTCTTGTCTTGACACCTTCACTCTTATCTCCAATTATCTATTCCTCTGGATGATTCTTCTGTAAATACTGTGGACAATGATTTTGGATTTCCCACACAACTTTAGCTCCTTCTAGGGTTTTTCACCTAAAAGGAGAAAGGAATGGGGTCCAAAATGCAAATGTCTACACTCAAGATTAATCTAAATGAGATGTAATATGTCTAATTAAGATGTACTGATGCATTGATCTGAAAATAAAATGATTTAATGATGCTAAACCTAAGAAATGTGAAGTGCTGGAAAACACACTGTGATATGCAAAAATGCCTAAAAAAGCATGTAAATGATGAAATAACATAATAGAACTGGAGAGATGCGCTTGGAATATGAAATCTAATGTGTGGAGATTTTGGAATCCTAAAAAAATTGACTGAAAATGTTGACTGGGACACTTATGCCAGGCTGGGCGACTTAGTCCCAATTTCAGAAAAACTTGCTCGAACAAGAATCTGCCAAATGGGTATCCAAAAATGCAGAAACCACTTTTTAGGCCTAGAAGTGGGACTAATCTGCCAGTAGTAGCGACTTAGTCCACCTGTAGATTTTAAGAATCTCGGGATAGGATCTTGTAGCCTCAGGTTTGCACTTGCTTTTTTGACAAGTGTATGCTCTTGATTCTGTAGAAAACGGGATAAAAAGTGTCTCCAAGCTTGAATTAGGGTTATGTTGACTTGAATAGCTTTGATGAATTCTTGAACACTTTTCAATACCCATTTATTTGACAAATCTTCCTACAAAGTTTGCAAACACACATGCAAAGAGGGAAAAATGGTTAAGGGTTAGAGAATAGGGGTTTGCCTTGGTCAAACCCCACTTTGGTAATCAAACCCTAAATAATGCAATGAAATGGAAAGAGAATGATAAATAGATAACATGCAAATTTCATAAAATTACCACACCCTTCAATGTAGAAATCTGAAGATATGCAATGAAGTCCTCCAATGGATGACTTGATTATGCTTAGAGTGCTTGAATGCTTGATAATTGAATGCTTAATGAGTTATAAGATTTTATGAGATTGGGAGATTTAAAATAAGAGGAAAAACCCTTATTTATACTTGATCTTACTAAATTTCCTAAAAATAACACATCACAGGGCGATGTCAAGGGTTAAATGACAAAATCCCACCAAAATTTTAAAACAATGTTGAGTTTTGTGCCAAAAAGGACTAAGTCGCCCCTGTTGGCAGCTTAGTCCCACTTAAGCAAATTAAGTGGGTGTCGGGAATTACGAGGAATTAAATGTTGTCCAACGGGAATATTCTCAAAATCACACTTAAAAACAGTCGAAAAGTGCATTAAAGGGTTGTTTAGACATGAGAAAGAGTTGAATTAGTGATGACAAGTCTAGAAAAGCATGACAATGAGTTACAAAACTTTACAACACTTTGAAATAAGACTTGGTAAGTGATAAAAAGGAGTTATTTAAGTGAAATATGATGAAAGGGTCCTAGAAAAGTGTGAAAGTGGGTTACAACACTTCACAACAACTTTACAAGAAATCATAGAAGTCTTAATGATTCTCAAGGGTCCAAGACCTAATGTGAATGTGTTGAGCACATTACAACATTAAATGTAGGAAAAATCATGCCAAAGTCCATAAGAGAGACTCTAGTGATCATAACATGCACATCGAGAGGGATCCAAATGCACTCATGTTGGTAAGATGAAACAAAAATAATCAAGAGGGATGATCAAGCCCCCACGATCAAAATTTAATGGCAAACCAAACATAAACGCAAAGAAACACACATGAAGATGAGAAGGGATGAAAGAAAGCTTCGATCATTTTTCCATTCCATTGTGGATCAGATCTAGGATAGTTTGTTTGGAATAAGAGATGTGTACTCACTTTGGGGTGACGAAAGTTATGGTTGTCCGCCAGGTGAGAAGGCCCAAGTATACTCACTCTAGGGCCACAGAACTTTTGGTTGTCCGTGGGGTGAGAAATCCACAACATACTCACTTTGGGGCCACAAAACTTCTAGTCGTCCGCGGGGTGAGAAATCCCAAAAGGTGGCTATGGGGAAAGTCGTGCTATAGAATGGGCTTCTTGCTCAACCATATCAAAGTGTATAAGAGTAAAATTGCACCCTTGCAATTTCGCATACATTCTTTCATTCTCTTTAGTGTCCACTCCCTTAGCATCTTGAGTAGGCTCATTTTAGCCCTTGCATCAGCCTTTTCCCTTCTCAAGATGCTCCAACACCTCTTTTTAGCAGCTACCCTTCACACATCAGCTTTACATCAAACTTTGCGCTTTTCACGTTCATGATGTTTTGTAGCATGACGTGTTTGGACACTAGCGTGCCACATAGACGTCTGCACACCACACTAGCTTCCTATGACATTTCAACACTCAGACAACTATATGTGGGCATTTTTTCCACTTGTCACCTTCTTTGTTCGGTGGTAACGACTCAAGATTCTTTGTAACCATCGAAAGCTTACTTTTGCTTCTTTTCTCTCTTTAAAAGATGTCATTTCACTTCATCTTCAAACTCTTCCTCCATTTTCTAGCTCCACCCTTCTACTCTCCAACTTTTTCTTGCATAGCTTCATGTAGCTTGTTGTAGTAGCTTCAAGCTCTCTCAATCTCCCTTTACAACACTCTTTGCAACTCTATTTCCCTTACTTCATGCTTGTGAGAATCTTGGGATTCCATATCCCCTATCTCTTGCATCTTTACTTCGTGATATGGGTTCTCCTCCTTGAGCAGGAATTTCTTTTATCACCTCTTTTGTGATACAAGTTCTCCTTGAGCGGGGATTACTTTTATCACTCATACTTTGTGGTGCAGGTTCTACTCCTGAGCAGGTTTTTCTTTCACCACACGCTTTGTTCATTTCTCTCTTTCTCTCTATCTTCTTGGCTATCCATGGAGGTGGGAACACCAAAACGGGGGTTTGACTGAGGTAAACCCCTATACAACCCCAAAATTTTCTCCAAATCTTATAGACGTAGGTTTTGAAGACATTCGTGTGTTGGAGGCTTCATCACTCGCATGGTTTTAAGTATTTCCTTCCTTTTTTCTCCTTATTTTTATCATTTTTTCTTTACTTTACTTCAGTTTTGCTACACTCTATTGTTTCCCTATATTTTGTAAGTTCTCAGCAATTAGGATAGAAGCATTCACTTCACTTTTTTTTTAGAAATTCTTGTTCTTTGGTCTGTATGAGACTCTAGCGTGCCTTTGAGACGCCAGTGTGCCACGCTGTCTTTCGTATTCTGCGTTGACATCCTTTGGCCAAGAGCTTGTCAGTTTGTCTAGAAAATATCTATGACCTGCTCTTTCGAATTCTAAAACTCTCGCTGCTATTCCTAAGGTAGATTAGGGCAGTTCACCCCGTGAGGCTCTCTGAGTGAAGAGAACTCATGAGTAGCGAATCCCCCTCTTCTACACAAATGTATACCTCCTAATAACTTTAATAAGGCACCACAAAGACAATGTCGGTTCATGCTTTATGAGATAACAAAAGCTTCGTATGGTTGGAACTCATGAACAAATGCAATGGTACCATAGGCATGCAAGCTGTGTTATGCAAGGTGGCCATGTAAATGAAAAAAAGCAACATGCAAAAATGTAAAATGCAAAAGATGTTCAAATGAGTCTTGTTTAGTTCATGTGAGGTCTATAACTTAGGGAACACAACTTAGGGGATGCAGTGCATCGCATTAGGTTGCCAAGAGGAATGTAATATGCTAAGATTGATCATGATTATGAAGGAAATCACAATGTCATCAACAAAGTGAAAAACACATCATATGAAGTGACAAGGCTGCACTAAGAACCAAGAAAAATGCAAATGAATAATGCCAATGTATGCCCCCACTTTAAAGGAATTGCTACACACCGTTTTGTGAGCAAGTGCTTTAAAGTATCAAATGAAAAATGAAAAAATAAATAAGACATGAGAGCCAACTTGGAAACCCCTATGCCAAGTCATACATTTCTTATTAAGGCTGCATCATGCGAAAGAAAATAATCAAAAGAAAGAGGGCTTTCCCCCAAAAAGGAACACACCAAACACATAAGGGATCTATGGATTTTGGGTCAGTATGTTTGTTGTTGCAATGTTGTTATTAAAGAGCTCGAAATTGTCATCATTCCCCAAATACATAGAACTGGAAGAATGACACAAAGAGAGCGAAAACAAAAAGACAAATAAAGTCCATTTTGGGTCAACATGGAAGAGACATTATGGTCTCAACATTTTGCATTGTCCCAAAAAGGAAAACACAAGAGAAAAGAAAAAGAAAAAAGGAAAAAGCAAAGGAAAAGATTTTGGGTCAACATGAAGGAGACATTTTGGTCTCAATGCCTTGTGTCATCCCCAAAAGGAAAAACACAAGAAAGACAAAGTAAAAAGGAAAAGTGACCGTTTGGGTCAACATGGAAGAGACATAGGGTGTCTCAATGCTTTGTGTCATCCCCAAAAGGAAAACACAAAATAAAAGCAAAAAAAAGAAAAAAAATGATGCATGACATATATAAGAATGGAGGTACAAATAGAGGAAGTGTCACAAGAGAGAGAGAAAGAAAACATCAAACGCCACAACATGGGGGAACACGATACACACATACAAAAGAAGAAAAATAAAAAAAAAGGAAAATGTAAAAGGCTAGCAAGGCGAATGCAAGTCAACCATCTAACAGGTCATTTGCCTCCCAATCATGTTTAGTGTATTGTGAGGGCGATTGACTGTCCAAAGGGAGAATTGCAAGTTTCGAACTAGGGGAAGTACCAGGTTCTTCACTTGGTGCAAGAGTTTTATCATTTAAGCTCGTGGAAGAGGAAAATAAAGAATTCAAATCATTATGCACCTCTTCATCTATTTTAGAGATCTCCTCATCATCATCATCCAGATTAATCACGATGGGGAGACAGATGGTAATCTCTAATGAGGGGTGTATCAGGAGTTGGGGTTGTTGTATCGGATTGTTTTGTTGCGATTTGGGAGGGTCATTATTTATTGCTTTTTTCAAAGGCAGAGGTTGATTTTCTTTATTGTTTTCGGTTTGCAATTGATGAGCAAGGAGACGACGTCGATGTCTATGCTCCCTAGCACCGCAGTTTCTTTTGATTCTATTTTGAAGCTATGTGGGTGTAAGAGCGAGTTGATCCACCATATGATCCTTTTCTTCCCAATGGGGAGGAATGGAAGGAACTTAAGGAGATCGATCAATCATTTTCTCTTTTGCTTTATAAACTTGTTTAATGTGAGGAGGCATGATAGGATTGTTTTCAGTTTCTCATGGACACTTGGAGGAAGAAGGGGAAGTTTTTAGAGGTGATTGATCTAAATTTGTTGGTTCAGGTTCAAGTTGAAGCATTTTCTTGTGAAGGATTGGGATAGCGGAAGCAGATGGGGATTGATTACGGAGGGACAAGTCAGAAATTTTCTTTGCTTTAAAATTTTGATAAGCAATGAAAAATAAATATTTGCCAAGTGTTATGGGCTCCATAGGTTCAAGCCAAAAGGCTTCTAAGGAGAAATTTCCTTTAAAAGACAACGGGTTAAAGCCACTATGGTTAACAATGAATATTTTATTGTCATGCGGAAACTTTAAACATTTGTGTATGACTGAAGGAAAAAATTTCATCGAGCGAAGCCATGGATGGCCTAGCCATAGATGAAATTGATCTGATTGTGGAATGATAGAGAATGTAACATCCAATGTCTTAGGTCCTATTTGTAATGGAAGAGCGATCAATCCGATCGTAGGGCACACGAAACCATTATGTGTTTTGATCCATGCTCGTGGTTTGTCATAATTATCTTGATAAAGTTCATGTAATACCAAAAATTCCTCCATGATCACATTCTCACTGCAAGCAGGATCTATGAGTATCCCATTAGTGGGCTTATCATAAATATGTCCAGGTATGTAAAGAGGACCATCGGGAAGATTTGGAAGAATATATTTATAAGAGAAAGTAATATCAAGATTCTTCTTAGTTAGGCCCTTACGAGGGATGACATCTATCACTCCTACCATTTCTTCCATAGGATTAATAGAAGGTGCATGTGGGATAGGATCAGGATGTTTACTTCTCTTTATGAACAATCATCACATCACTTTTTTTAGTTTCACTAGCTTTGATGAATGACACATTATGTTTAGGCATGGGATTGGTAAAAAATTGCAAATTTTGGTTGGGTGGGGCAATAGACGTATTGCCTTTTGCATTAACATTTGAAATGGATAGATGACCAAAATCGATGAGGTCTTGCACTATGTGTTTAAGATGCTTACATTTTTCTATGTCATGTCCATTTTGTCTATGCAAATGGAAATAAGCATTAGGTTGGAAGGTTGGAGGCAAAGGTTTAGTTGTGTCTAATGGTTTAACAAGAGGTAGAGAAATCATTTGTTGCTGTATAAGTTGGGTCATGGTGTTATGAAGAGTATCTGGTAATGGTGTAAACTTTCATTTTGGATCTCCATAATTGTAAGGTATCATCGCTTTAACAATTGCTATGTGGTTGTTGACAGGTTGAGGTGGTGGTTGAGGAGGGGGGTTGAATTGTAAAAACCCTTTGTTTGGTTTGTGAAATGGTTGCGAATTGTTTGAAGTGCTAGGTTTGGATTTCTCAGTTCAATTGGAAGTGGACTTTGCATCGTGACTACTAAATAAATTGTGATAATCACAAAGGGTTGTGCATAAGTGCAGGAAAGAAGGACATTTCATCATGGTCAATTTATCCTAGATTTGAGTTTGCAAGTTTTCGATAAACATTTTTTGGAGATGTGAATAAGGAACCTTGACATCTACTTGAGCATACAATGACTGATAGGGTGAAATGAAATTAGTTACTTTTTCATCTGAATTTTGTTTACATCTCATTAAATCAGCCATTATCTTATAAAGGAATCAACGAGCTCATTAAACAGTGATTTTTGGTTTAACCCCTCACAATGCTTTACTCCTCTTAGGGTTTTTCTCTTAAAAGGAGAAAGGGGATTGGATGGGGGACCAAAATGCAAGGGTTTACACTCAATATTAATGTGAATAGGAATGTAATGTGTTTAGATATGATGTATAAGTGCAATAAGTTGAAAGAAAGATGACTTATTGATGCTAAATCTAAGAAATGTGAAGTGTTGGAAAACACATTGTCATATGCAAACATGAACTAAATGGCCTAGAAATGCAAACAAAACCAAATAGAAAGCTATGAGACAAAAGGTGTGCACCTAAAAGTGTGTTGTAGAATTGAAGCAACTTTGAAATTCTACAAATCCTAATTCTTAAGCCTAGAAGGACACTTGTGCCAATCTAGGCGACTTAGTCCACTTTCAGAATTTTTTTGGAAAACTACACCAGAGCCCGTTTCAGCCAAATGGTATCCAAATCTATAAAAATTTCTAAAAATAGGTTCAGTGGGACTAATTCACCACTAGTGGCAACTTAGTCCATTTCTGAATTTTTGAAAATTTGAAAGTGGAAACATAAGCCCTAGGTCTGCACTCTGGTTTCCCATAGGTGTCCGCTTCTGAAACTCTAATTTCTGGGCCTAAAGGTGACTTTTTGTTGATATTTTGGATTGGTCAACAAGGAGAGTTCTTCAACAAGTATTCAACCTAATCTTCAATGATCTTCAAGCCCTCAAAGTACCTAAATTTGCAAATACACAAGACAAGAAGGCGAAAATATTGATTGTTAGGGCATGGGGGTTTGCCTTGGTCAAAGCCCTTTTAGGTAATTAAAATAAATGAAGAAAGAATGTAATGAAGCATGAAACAATGGAGTTAGTACCTTTCCATGATGTTTGATCTTTAATTTCTGTAGAAAAACATGAAGAATCTACCCTTGAGTGTCTTAGGAAGCTATCTTGATGACTTGCAATGATAAAACCCTAGCTTGCTTGAGAAGAATAATGAAGATGAATGATGAAAGAAAGAGGAGTTAATGGACTAGGTCAAATGAGAGGGAAAACCCTATATTTATACACAATTATGCATTAATTCCCAAAAATACCTCATCACAGGCCGACCTTAGGTTTTAAAGAATACAAACCCGAAAGAAATTTGAATTAATTTTGATTTTTGTGCCACATGGGACTAAGTCGCCCAAGGTGGCAACTTAGTCCACCTAGGAAATTTTGAGTGGATGTTAGAGATTAATATGTATTAAATGTTGTTTATCGGGTTCTTCTTCAACAAGACACTTAATTAAGGTCTATAAGTGTATAAAAGGGGTCATTTAAAGCATAAGAAAGGTGTAAATATTGATGACAAGCCTAGGAAAGTGTGAAAGTTTGTTACAAGACTTTATAACACTTTGAAATAGGTCTTGGGAAGATTATTTAGGTGAATTATAACATTATGGTCTTAGCAAAGTGTGAAGATGTGTTACAACACTCTTGCAAGACATCAATAAATGTATTTTATTCAATTTGCAAGGGTCCAAGATGTAGTGTGGATGTGTAAAACACCTCAAAAAACCAAATCAAGGCCTCATTAAGTCCAATTTATCATCAATTATTCCCATATCAAGCAAAGCATACACTTTTTGGTAACACAGGAAATTACTTATAAAGGCATCAACAAGCTCATTAAATGATCAAATTGAATGATTGGGTAAGTTTGAAAACCACTCCAAGGTAGTGTTTTTTAAAGTCCTAGGAAACAATTTAGCTAATAGTTTATCGTCAAGGGCAAAATCACTACATAAGGTTGTGTAAGCATTGGAATGATTAGTAGGGTATCCTTTACCTCTGTACTTCTCAAACCTACGCATCTCAATTCCTTGTGGCATCAGTGTTCTTAAGATTTCCAAAGATAATGGACTACTACGAACATAGTAGGTGGGTGGTGCGGTTTGGTTTTGGTTTATGGTAGATATTTGTTGTTGCATGGAAGAAACAGTGTGAAAGAGTTGTGTAATGAGAGGGTTAGTGTAGGTGGTATGAGGTGGAAGAGAGAATGGTGATGGAGTATATGTAATGTTGGGACAAGTGAATGGGACACTAATAGGGGTGAAGGTGGTGGAGGATGGAACATTCAATGCCACAAAAGAACTAGGAATGCTAGTTAGAATAGCGAAAGGATTCGCATGACTAACTGGTTGCATGGTTGTTGTAACTTGGGGAGTGATATAGGTAGGTATAAATTCTATAGTGGAAGGAGGAGGAATGTGAGATCCTCCTTGGCTAACCATAGTATTTTCAGGTTGAGATGTGCTAGTGGTGAAAGAAGCATGTTTTTGGTATATCTCAACAATTTGTTTCATAACATCTAAGCCCTCATCACTTTCAAGCATTCGATGGATGTTATCTATAGCAGGAATTGCAGTGGTGGAAATGTTTTCAAGACACAAGTTTTGTTGCAAATGTGCTAAATCCTCATGAATGTTAATGCCTTTATCTTGCGGGAGGGAATTAATGTTTGTGTCAACATGCATTGTATGTGAAGGTAAAGGTGTACTAGTGGTAGTATCCATGCCTAATGCACCATTTTCCATACCAAGAGTAGGAGCTTGAGACAACCCAAGGTCTCCAATGAGTGTGTTATCACGGGATGCCATGAGTTGGGAACTTCGCCTCACTAAAGTATTATCAATAGGGCACCACACACTCATGAAAATACCACAAGAGGTGGGGTAGATGCAAATGCAATGAAATCTAGGAATAATAAAATGCAAATAACATAAATTATGTAAACTAAAACAGGAATGCAATACCAAAAAATAGAAATGTAGAAAGTACCCAAAAAATACCAGAAATTACAGTGCAAAATGTGCAGAAGGACTAAGTCGCCCAGTGTGTCGATTTAGTCCCAGTGATTATTTTTTTGTGATTTTTTAGAAATTTTGAATGCAATTTTATGTCTTTCAGATGCATAGATTCAACTATAGTATGAAATGCAAAAAAAAAATTGTTTTCAATGCAAAAATGCAAGCTATTTGAGCTTTTCACTAATGCAATTTTGAAAACCCTAGGATGCAATTTAATCAGTGCGATATCTAATGCAATGTAAATGAAACCTAGGATGCACTTAAAATCAGAAGAAAAGATGTTCAAAAGTTGGGTTCACCAAAATGTGGACAATGATTTTTGATTGTCCACATGGCTTTAGCTCCTTCTAGGGTTTTTCACCTAAAAGGAGAAAGGAATGGGGTCCAAAATGCAAATGTCTACACTCAATATTAATTTAAATGAGATGTAATATGTCTAATTAAGGTGCATTGATGCACTGATCTGAAAATAAAATGATTTAATGATGTTAAACCTAAGAAATGTGAAGTGTTGGAAACTGTGATATGCAAAAATGCCTAAAAATGCAAGTAAATGATGAAATAACATAACAAAACTGGAGAGGTGCACCTGGAATATGAAATTTGATGTGGGGAGATTCTAGAATCCTAAAAATGTTGACTGGGACACTTAGGCCAGGCTGGGCGACTTAGTCCCAGTTTGGGGAAAACTTGCTCAAACAAGAATCTACCAAATGGGTATCCAAAAATGTAGAAACCACTTTTCAAGCTCGAAAGCAGGATTAATCCGCCAATAGTAGCAACTTAGTCCACCTGCACATTTTGGGAATCTCGGGACAGGATCTTATAGCCTCAAGTCTGCACTTGCTTTTCTGAGAAGTGTCCACTCTTGATTCTGCTGAAAACAGGATAAAAAGTGTCGCCAAGCTTGAATTAGGGTTATGTTGACTTGCATAGATTTTATGAATTCTTGACCACTTTTCAACACCTATTTCTTTGAAAAATCTACCTACAAAGTTTGCAAACACACATGCAAAGAGGGGAAAATGGTTGAGGGTTAGAGAGTAGGGGTTTGCCTTGGTCAAACCCCACTTTGGTAATCAAACCCTAAACAATGAAATGAAATGGAAAGAGAATGATAAATAGATAACATTCAAATCTCATAAACTTACCACACCCTTCGATATGCAATGAAGTGCTCCAATGGATAACTTGATTGTGCTTAGAGAGCTTGAATGCTTGATAATTGAATGCTTAATGAATTATAAGATTGTATGAGATTGGGAGATGTAAAATGAAAGGAAAAACCCTTATTTATACTTGATCTTACTAAATTTCCTAAAAATAACACATCACATGGCAACCTCAAGGGTTAGAGGACAAAATCTCGCCAAAACTTTTAAATAGTTTTGAGTTTTGTGCCAAAAAGGACTAAGTTTCCCCTGTTGGTGACTTAGTCCCACTTAAGAAAATTAAGTGGGTGTTGGGAATTATGGGGCATTAAATTTTGTCCAACGGGAATATTCTCAAAAACACACTTAAAAATGGTCAGAAAGTGCATTAAAGGGTCGTTTAAACATGAGAAAGGGTTGAATTAAGATTGACAAGTATAGAAAAGTGTGACAGTGAGTTACAACACTTTACAACACTTTGAAATAAGACTTGGTAAGTGATAAAAAGGAGTTATTTAAGTGGATTATGATGAAAGGGTCCTCGAAAAGTGTGAAAGTTGGTTACAACACTTCACAAAACCTTTACAAGACATCCTAGAAGTCTTAATGATTCTCAAGGGTCCAAGACCTAATGTGAATGTGTTGAGCACATTACAACATTAAATCTAGGAAAAATCAATCCAAAGTTCATAAGAGAGACGCTAGTGAGCATAAAAATGTTAGCTATACATTTTTTGGCGATACACATACTTAGGAGTTTTAGGAACAATTTTTCGTGCTTCTTCTTCTTCTTCTTCTTCATTCTGTTCTTCTTCCTCTTCCTTATTCTCTTCAGGTACTGGTCCGCAAATAGGATCCTCTAGTTCAACTTCACTTATCTCAACAAGTTTGTGCATATCCTCATCAACCTTCACCTTAGCACTCTCAACAATCTTCCTCAATCTTTTATTGAAGCATCTATATGCTTTGCTAGCAGTCGAGTATCCAAGGAAAATCCCTTCATCACATCTAGCATCAAACTTCCCAAGATTCTCATTAGAAAGGACTCACTGTCCAATAGGGAGCCTCACTACCTACAAAAACAAAATATTACAAAAGATCCACCACAAAGGATTACACACATTCACAACCTTGATCAAAAGAATTGTAGACACTGTTAGCTCACTACTTTCAGGAATCTAACACATTAAAGTACTATTGCCTCAATTCACTTTCACACAACTCTTCTTTTTTAACTTGTGGCTTACTTGATTCAACACAATAATCCTTAATGCTTTGAATTGTATTTATACCTTCTTCAACCTTAAAACTTTCTCCAAGGTCGGCTACATACGCTTCATTTCATAAATTCAAATTAGGTTAGAAACTCAACATTCTTGCGATGGAAAGGAATGGGAGTGGACCAAATCAACACTCAACCAACACCCAAAACAACGTCTTAGATCAATCCATGCTTCCTTGATTAATTCTTAATCCTTCGTATGAAGTGTAAACACCAGGTTGGCCAAACCTAATGAAAACAAAAATGAACATTGAAGTACACACTTCCCAACAAGAAGATAACACATAGACTACATTACACACTTCATCATGCACGAGAAAACATCTCAGATACCTTCAGATACATCCACAGCAAGTGCAACAAACTTCGAATATAGAACACCCTCCAACACTCCATCCATACTGTACAAATACACATTAATACTGAAAACACATCTTCTAAAGCACCAGACCACGAACATCTTTGTCATAACACAAAGAACACCATTACAATACATATTCCAAATCTGCAAGACCAGAGACAAAGTGATGGAGTACTACAGAGTAGAAACATTTCTCCCAGTCCATAGACAAACAACTCTTTCAAACCAGTTCACACACTGGTGAACACATCTTTCACTCTATATCAAACCATAAGCTACAAGTCAGGAGATATCACCAACAGATGCCCATATACAACCCTTTAGATCCACACAAGAATAGGATCAACATAGAAGAAATGTGGAGCACATACCATAGCATATTCTAAACACATACATAACTCTAACTTCACTCTTTATTATTTTTCTCAAAAGCACTTGGTAACCCATCATATCAACAAATTTGCAACATCATAAAGATAACTCCATGTACTCACAACATCTCAACTATACATGCACAATTTGCAACATCATAAAGATAACTCCATGTACTCACAACATCTCAACTATACATGCACAATTTGCAACATCCTATACTGTGTTGATATCAATGACAACATTAATGACAACAACACCAAACTTGTTCATACTTGCAACAAATTGGCCATGCTAGCTCATTTGGGGAAAAAGCTTCCTTCCAAAGGTTGGGGTCTTTACATAGTTGGCAGTCCAAAAGAGAATTCTCACTGAAGATAGACTTGCAACCTATGGAATTTAGGGACCCGGGGAGGTGCATGTTATGCAAGTGCAACAATGAATTTGCTGATCACATATTGTTGACTTGTGCATATGCTGACAAGTGTTGGAAAGTCTTCATGAATAAATTAAACTTTCAATGCCTAGCCCCCTCAAACTTAGAGACTTACTTCAACATGTGGCCTCTCTCCTTCAGGAAATTAGTCTTTGATAGTATCTGGGTAGTCACTCCCTCCAACATCATATGGGAGATCTAGAAGGAGCGTAATAGGTAGATTTTCCAAGAAAAATGGTATGGAATATGAGAGACTTTGTGTAAAGATGAAAGGTATGATCATTGAGCTAGTCAATGAGGTAGCTCGGTCTAAGTCAACAAAGCATAAGGTCTTCTCGAACTGGGATGACAAGATAAAAAAAGATATTCACAGGTTCAAAAACCCCCCTTTTATGCGAGATAGGTACAGATGATCTTACACTGAAAAAGAGGAGAGAGTTAAAATGGGAGGCCCTAGAGGAATGGTGAGTTAAAATCAATTTTGATGGGACTTCAAGGTGTAATCCTGGGCTTCGGGGAGCAGGGTTTGTGGTGCAGGACAACCAAAGCAGAAAAATTGCTGACAATTCCATCTTGTTGGATGTTGTGGTTGTGCTGTTGATATGTGGTTGTCATTAATGTCAACACTATTAGCATTGTTGCATTAGAAGTTGCATATGTCGAGGATATTGAGAAAATTATAATAAGAAGTGCTACAAGTTGTCAGTGTGAAGAAAAGATCAGTCTATCGGTGTGATTAGTACGTTGCTAATTTGAGGTTGTGGTTTAAAGGGTTTCTTGTTGAGTGTGTCTAGTTTATCCATGTCAAGTTTTAGAGATCCGCGTGAAGATTTGTTCAAGTTATGAAGATTTGTTTGGTGACAGTTTTTTTGTTACTTTAGTTTGTGTTCCTGAGTGAAGATCATATGATTTATGTAAGTTCTGTTGTTGCGGATGTTTCTTTGGTATTTCATGGTGTTTATGGATGTTTCTAGTTCATTCTCTATCTGTGTTGCATGTACGCATTGATCATTGTGCTCATGATCCAATATTTTCTCTTGCGTGTTCATGTTTTTCATGTTCATGGTCGACTAGGTGTTGAAGCGTGTTGTGGATCTTCAAGGAGAAATTAATTGAAGTCTTTTTGTGTTGGAGTTGTTAATTTGGGTCCTCACTATGTTGTGGCCAACCGTGGTTGATTTGCATTGAAATTTTATTTGTAAATTTTGGCTGAAATTGTGTATATGTTTTATATTTTATTTTGGCCGACAAGTTGTTGATTTAATTCCATGTTATGGATATATAAGAGTGATTGTTTATTCAATTGAAGAATGCAAGGTGTATGAGGAGCATGAAGTGTGAAGTGTGTGATCCCTATGTGCGAATATTGTTCAGATCATTCAAAGGTAGAGAAGAGTGTGAAGAAGAGTGATGAAGTGTTCATCTGCTTAACTAGAACTATAATCAGGCATTAGCAGATGCTATTTTATCAGTTCAAATCTAGATGGTTTTAATCTGAATCTTTCTTTGGACAGTGAGTCCTCTTTCTAATTGAGCAGTGAGCTCTAGGCAGTGTGCCTGAATGCATGTGCATTCCCATTGTTCTTTTTATACTTTTAACAGGGTATAATCTTGTGCACTGACATCCACTGTGGTTTTTCCCCTAATAGGGTTTCCACTTAAAAATCTTGGTGTTCTCTATTTTTTTTATGTGTTGATTATTTATGGTTATTATTCATTCATCAGATCTAAGATTAAGTTAAGTTGGAAAAGTTTAAATATTTTTTGACAACTGATTCACCCCCCCTCCCAGTTGTTTGTCCTTTTTTTTCCAACAATTGGTATCAGAGCAGGTTCCTCTAAAGAAGTTTAAAAGCTTGAGGTGATCCGATATGACATCATACAAGGACAATCCTAGATTCGATGGAACAAACTACTCTCTGTGGAAAACAAGAATGGAATGTCATTTGAGGTGTATTGGTAAACCCTTTTGGAAGATTACAAAGAACAAATATGTTATTCCTCAAAATGATCCTTCCACTCCTAATGAGATTAAAGAGGTTGAGATTACCATCAGGGCTATTGAGGCTTTGCTGAGTGCTTTGGCAGATTCAAAAATGACAAATGTGATGGATCTAAAGACAGCTCATGAGATTTGGAAGAAGTTGGAGACTTTGTATGAAGGGGATGCACTTGTGAAGTTGCTAAGATAACAAGTTTGAAAGGCAAGTATGAAACCTTGAAGATGGGTGAAGATGAAAATATTTCTTCTTTTATGCAAAAAGTAAATGAACTTGTGATGGGTATTAGATGTGTTGGTGGTACCCTGGATGAACAAGAAATTATAGCTAAAGTGCTCAAATCATTACCTCCCTCTTACAAATCAAAGGCTCATGCTATTGAAGAGCTCAGAACAGTAACAAATGTGACAAGAGATATGCTAATTGGTAAATTTGTTGTTTTTGAGTTGAGTGAATTTGGTGATTCTGCCCCCAAGAATGAATCTACATTTAAGGCTTCTGTATCTGGAAGAAACAAGCAAAGATATGATCTGAGAGAAATTTCTAGAAAGTCATTCAAGTATGAGGAAGAGATGAAATAGCTTGAAGATGAAGAAAGAAGGCAAAGGAAAAGGTAAGTATAAAGGAAAGTTTCCTATTAAATGTTTCTCTTGCAGTAAAATAGGTCATTTTGCTTCAAGGTGTCCCGAAAGAGTTCCTAGGTCTAAGCCTTACAAATCTAGATTTCAAAATAAATGCTATTATGTTGAAGAAGGTGTGACTGATGAAGAATCAGATAAAGAAAATGGAAATGAAGATGAATGGGCTTTCATTGCTATCAAGGAAAATGGTCTGGTGGCTACTGAATCTGCTAAAGTTGAGAAAGATCTTGCAACCCAAATTGAGGAAAAGGATGAGTGGGTTATTGATAGTAGTTGCTCACATCATATGACTGGTGACAAAAAAAAAATTGTAAGTCTAAAGAAGTATGACAGTGGGGTTGTAAGATTCAGAGATAACAATGTTGGTGTGATTTGTGGCAAAGGATCTATTTGTCTTAGTGAAAAATATAACACTGATGATGTCCTTTATATTGAAGGCTTGAAGCATAACCTGTTGAGTGTTGGACATATGGTGGACAAGGGTTATGATCTTCAGTTCAAAGATGGAATATGCAGGATACTTGGAAGTTATGGAAGTGAAATTGCTTTAGGTACAAAGAAAAAAGGTAATATTTTTCACCTGAATGCTGCCAATGTAAATTGTTTGATTGCTCAAGTGGATGAAATCTAGTTATGGCATAGGAGGTTGTGTCATGTGAATTTTGATAACATTTCCAAGGTAAGCTCCACTCAAGCAGTAAGAGATCTACCTAAGCTAGTGAAGCCTACTAACACACTATGCAAGGAATGTCAGATGGGAAAATACACTAGAGTTTCTTTTTGGAGAAAACGACGTCATTCTAATGGAATACTGGAGCTAGTACATACTGATCTGTGTGGTCCCTCCAAAATTAGAAGTCTACAAGGAGAAAGGTACTTTATGTTGCTTATTGATCATTACTCTAGGATGATATGGGTTGCTTTCTTAAGAGAAAAATGTGAAGCATTAGAAAAGTTTCAAAGTTTCAAAGCTATGGAAAAGAATGAGACAGGTTTGAAGATCAAATTTCTAAGGTCAAACAGAGGTGGTGAGCACTTCCTGGGAGTTCAATTCTTTCTGTGAAGAGCATGGAATCAAAAGACAGTTATCTACTCCCCGAACCCCTCAACAGAATGGAGTTGTAGAGAGAAAGAATAGAACAATTTTGGATGCTGCTAGAACAATAATGTTAGAAGGAAATTTGCCTCACATCTATTGGAGAGAAGTTGTAAGCATTGTTGTGTATACTTTAAACCGAGTAAATGTCAATGCTATTTCTAGTAAGACTCCTTTTGAGCTATGGTTTGGTTATAAGCCTACTATTAAATATTTCAAGATCTTTGGAAGAAAGTGTTATATTAAGAGAGATGAGGACATAGGAAAGTTTGATGCAAGGAGTGATGAAGGAATCTTTCTAGGTTACTCTACTAAAAGCAAGCCTTACCGGTGCTATAATAAAAGATTGAGAAAAATGGTTGAAAGTGAAAATGTTAGAGTTGATGAGGACTCTGCTAGATCATCTAGATATTGTGGATATGATTTAGATGAACAACAAGATAGCATAGACAAAGGGAAGAATGCTCAGACACAAAATCAAGTTCATGTTGTTCTGGTAAATCAAGAAATTTAGGAAGGTGAGACAAGTGGAAGTGCAAAAGAAAGGACAAAAGAACCAGAAGTGAGAGAGAATCCTAAAATTCTGAGGTACGTAAGATTGAATCATTCTAAAGATCAAATTATAGGAGATAAGAATAAAGGTGTGCAGACTAGAAGAAGGATTGCAGAAGAGTATTGTCTGATTTCCAAGACTGAGCCTAACAATATCAATGAAGCTTGTAATGATGAACACTGGATGGAAGCTATGAAGGAAGAACTGATGCGGATTGAAAAGAATGATACATGAATTCTTGTTCCCAGACCTAAAGATAAAAATGTGATTGGTACTAAATGGGTCTTTTGGAATAAGTTGAATGAACAAGGTGAAGTGGTCCAGAATAAAGCAAGACCGGTATGTAAAGGGTATTCACAAATGGAAGGTATTGATTTTGAAGAGACCTTTTTCCCCTGTTGCCATAATTGAAGCTGTACGATTGTTTCTTGCTTATGCTGCATATAAGAACTACAAGGTCTATCAAATGGATGTGAAGTCATCATTTTTGAATGGTGAGTTAGAAGAAGAGGTATATGCTGAACAACCAGATGGATTTCAACTAACTAATAAGGAAGACATGGTTTGCCAATTGAAGAAAGCTCTATATGGACTCAAGCAAGCCCCCAGAGCCTGGTACGCTAGACTGGATAAATACTTACTAAATCTTGGATTCAATAAAGGTATTGTTGACAACAACTTGTATTTTAAGTTGGATCGTGATAAAGAGTTGATTATTGAAGTCTTTGTCGATGAAATTATTTTTGGAGGAGATGATGGCTTGTGCATGAAGTTTGCTAATGAGATGCAAAATGAATTTGAAATGAGTATGATTGGAGAGATGAAATTCTTCTTGGGATTGCAAATTACTCAGTTAGATAAAGGGATTTGCATATCTCAGTCCAAATATGTGAAGGAATTGTTGAAGAAGTTTGGCATGGAAGACTCAAAGTCTGTTGGTACACCCATGATAATCGGATGCAAGTTAACACAAAATGATGATTCTCCTAAGTCAAATCAAACAAGATACAGGTCAATTATTGGTGGATTGCTCTATTTAACTCAAACCAGAACAAACATTATGAATGTTCTGTGTATGGTTGTTAGATATCAAGCTGATCAAAAAGAATCTCATGTGACTGCTGTAAAAAAGATTTTTTAGATACTTGAAAGGAATAGTTGATTTTGGGATTTGGTATCCTAAAGATGATGATCTTACTTTGAATGCCTATACTAATGCGGATTAGGTAGGAGATGTAGATGACAGGAAAATTACTAGTGGTGGTGCCTTCTTCCTAGGGAAGAAGCTAGTGTCTTGGTTGAGTAAAAAGCAGAATTACAATTCCCTATGTACTACTGAGGTAGAGTATATTACTGCTGCAAATAATTGTACTCAAGTGCTATGGATGAAATAGATGCTGAAAGATATCAGAGTTGTATATGATGAGCCTATTGTCATACACTATGACAACTCAAGTGAAATAAACATATGAAAGAATCTGGTGCTACACTCTAATACCAAGCATATATCAACCAAGTTCCACTTTCTGAGGGAGAAAGTGAGTGAGAAAGAAGTCAGATTGGAGTATGTGCCTACCAAAGAATAGATTGCAGACATTTTCATCAAGTCGTTGCCAAAGGATACTTTTGAGTATCTCAGAGGGATGCTAGGGGTGATTACCCCTCTTGATCGAAACTAAGGATGCATTGGTTTGGATCAATCCATGTACTTCATGATCATATTTTGATCCAGATTGATGTTGGTGGCTGCTACTTAGGGCGAGCAGTCAGATGTTCAGGTGTGCAGATGTGTGTTTCATAGCTTGCATAGAAGAGATCTTTGAAATTGATGTTAAAGGGGGAGAAGTGTAATGTGAAAAATCTTTGTGGGAGAAGAGTTGTATGGAAGAGTTGAGGAGAGAAGAGTTAGAACCTAAGGAGGAGTAAGTGTAGTTGGGTTGATGGTGTTTTTCACATCATGTGTTGCCATCAATACCAAAGGGGGAGATTGTTGGATGTTGTGGTTGTGTTGTTTATATGTGGTTATCATTAATGTCAACACTATTAGCATTGTTGCATTAGAAATTGCATATGTCGAGGATATTGAGAAAATTATAATAAGAAGTGCTACAGGTTGTCAGTGTGAAGCGAAGATCAGTTTGTTGGTGTGATCAGTACGTTGCTAATCTTAGGTTGTGGTTTAAATGGTTTCTTTCTGAGTGTTTCTAGTTTATCCACATCAATTTTTAGAGATTTGCGTGAAGATTTGTTCAAGTTATGAAGATTTGTTTGGTGACAGTTTTTATGTTACTTCAGTTTGTGTTCCCGAGTGAAGATCATATGATTTATGTAAACTCTATTGTTTTGGATGTTTCTCTGGTATTTCATGGTGTTTGTGGATGTTTCTAGTTTGTTCTTTATTTGTGTTGCATGTCTGCGTTGATCATTGTGCTTGTGATCTGATTTTTTCTCTTACGTGTTCATGCTTTTCATGTTCATGGCCGACTAGGTGTTGAAGCTTGTTGTAGATCTTTGAGGAGAAATTAATTGAATTCTTTTTGTGTTGGAGTGTTTAATTTGGGTCCTCACTATGTTGTGGCCGACCGTGGTTGATTCGTATTGAAAATTTATTTGTAAATTTGGGCTGACATTGTGTATATGTTTTATATTTTATTTTGGCCGATAAGTTGTTAATTTAATTCCATGTTGCGGATATATAAGAGTGATTGTTTATTTGAATTGAAGAATTTGAGGTGTATGACGAGCATGAAGTGTGAAGTGTGAGATCCCTATGTGCAAATATTGTTCAGATCATTCGAAGACAGAGAAAAGTGTGAAGAAGAGTGAAGAAGTGTTCATGTGCTTCACTAGAACTATAATCAGGCATTAGCATATGCTATTTTCTCAATTCAAATCCAGATGGTTTTAATCCGAATCTTTTTTTGGACAGTGAGTCCTCTTTGTAATTGAGTAGTGAGCTCTAGGCAGTGTGACTGAATGCATGTGCATTCCCATTATTCTTCTTATACTTTTAACAAGGTATAATCTTGTGGATTGACCTCCACCGTGGTTTTTCCCCTAATAGGGTTTCCACGTAAAAATCTTGGTGTTCTCTATTTTTATGATGTGTTGATTGTTTATGGTTTATTATTCATTCATCAGATCTGAGATTAAGTTAAGTTGGAAAATTTTAAATATTATGTGACAATTGATTTACCCTCCCCCTCTCAGTTGTATGTCCTTTTTTTCCAACACATCCATCTCGAGACTTGCACTAATAATGAGGCAGAGTTCAGAGCTGCTTTGAGTGGTCTCTAGATGGGGGTGGAGAGTGGAGCTCGTCGCGTCCATATGGAGGGGGACTCCCTTATAATGGTCAATGCTATCTGACTCAATAGTGCACCAAATTGGAATTTAAACCATTAGCTGCAACCCATAAAAGAGATATTGGATAAATTAGAATCATACAAGATCAACCACATATACAAAGAAGGTAATGACATGGTTGGTGGGCTAGCCAAGGCGGTGGTAGAAAGTGCACAAAATTAAGTTGGATTCCAGCATGGAAAGGGTGGAATGTTGATGGGACAAGAGTCATCAATGCGATGCAAGCCTCAGGCATGTTGTGATAGTGATATGGGGGATATTTTCAGTGGAAATTGAAGTGTCTCCAAATCTCCATATTTATGCACCATAAGAAAGAGCTCAGCGTCCTGATTCCAATGCAACTCGAATGGAGCAAAAAGGAGTCTGTTTGCACAAGTTATGGCCAGTCAAAGGCAGGGTCAAATTGGGATCAGAGGGCGTCTAGAAAGCAAAAAAATGATCACCTCAAAAATCAACGAAAGCAATGTCAAGTCAAAGAGCTTGTCGAGAGGATTCTGAAAAAGTTCATTTCATCGAAAACGGAGCTCGTACGTGGGAGATATGGCCAGTCAAAGTTTCTGTTGACTTGAAGGTACAGTGCTGACGTCAAAATTCATACATGCTGACGTCAGCATCTGTGCAAATCAAAGGTGGACCAATCCGTGGTTGACATGTGTCATTCGTACGATGATGTCAGCATCCATGTGGTAGCATAGTCATCGGTCCAGTTAGTAGTCCGTAGCACAGTTGGCAGCATAGTCAGCATGATGACATGGCATTTCCGTACTCCAGTCAGCACTACGTGGCAGCTGAGTCAGCATACAGGTGGCAGTGACATGTCCTTGCGGCCAAAGTGGGTGTTTCCACGTGGCAGTTTCTTGGCATGACACGTGTCCGCTTTTCTTGGTCGGCGTCGGTGAGTTTATTAGTTGTTGAACCAAAATATATAGTCGGGTTTGAATCCGTGATCTCCCATCAAATAGCTGTCGGCTTGACCGTTATGCCACGCATGGTTCTGTTATCTAGATTTAGCGATGGTTTTGTGTTGATGTCTTTCGGCGGGATGTATGAAGGAAAAAGGGTGGTCGGCGGAGTTGGAACCCCCGACCAACCCTATAACAAAATTACATACCACCGACAGCCCACCGATGGCCTTTGAAATATAATTAGCATCGGTTTGTTTTGTTAAGCTTTTTAAGGCTGAATTCATAACAAATGGCCTATAAAGCCAAAAATTAAACAAAACCCACTTCAAACTCCTAGACTAAAAGGCCATAGAAGACAAGTGAGTCAGTATACGAATTGTTGAAAGGGTGTTATTTATTTAATATTTTGTTAAGCCTTTTTAGGCAAATCGTATGTATAAAAGAGGGGGGTATGCTCTTAGGAGCTAATCAGGTTTTTTTTTTTCAAGCCAAGGTTGAAGTAGTGAATCAGAGAGAGTTTTCCTGAGAGATTTTTTTTGAAGACTATTCTGCACGTCGAGGGCATGTTATGCTGATGTGTTTTAGGGGATAAGTCTTGGTGTAATTTGTAACTTTTCTTTGGAGATTAATCGGATCGGTCGCACTCTATTGGAGCGGACCTGGAGACGTAGTCACGTTTGTGGCGAACTCCGTAATCAAACTTTGTTTGCACTTTCTATCTTCTTCTCTCTCAATTTTGTTTCTCACATGAAGTTTTGATGCATAATTTCGTTAATGTATGCATGAATTTGTAATTCCTTTAAGTTGTAATTAAGCATTCAAATACGCAATTAGTCTAGATCCTATACAGATCAGATAGGTAAGGAGTGTTTTGGTCTTGATTGCAAGTTTCAAGCTTGTGGTCTAGTTGGGCCTCTAAAGTGGTGCCATGTATGCTGGAAAGGTGTGTGCTGGAGGATGTTGTGGCAATCTTGGCAGTGAATTGGGATTGCGGTGACATGTTGGCCCGTATATGCTTTGATGTGGGTGTAATTAGATTCTGCGAAGATTTATTGTCAGCTCATACTTGAAGTGTGTGAATCTTAGATATGATCTCATTTATGATCATAGTAGGCACAACTGGCAGTTTGATGATGGGATTAATGGGTGAGATCGGCCTAGTCACAGGTGGCGGCGTACAGTAGTGGGTTGGATTCTTCTCTCCATGCTGCTCGTAGATCTAAAAAATCACAAGGGCGTCCTATCAAGCAAGTAAAAATTAGTGATCATAGTGGCAAGGAAAGGTTGGCTTCTACAAGTAGACGATGGGTGATGGACATTTCACCATTCTATTTCCAAGTCTGAAGGGTGATCAGTGTAGAGTGTTTGGGTGTTGCGATGGAAACACCTATCTGCCTTGGCTCAACGAAACAATAGATGTCTTTTCATGGGGAGGTGACTGAAAAGAGGTTAAAGTCCATCATGGCATCAAGGTACCCATTGATTGTGGTGGTGGTGAAGAGGGTGTTGGGTAGGGAGTTCTTACTTGCATTCCATCGGTTCGGTGTAAATTCAAACATCGTGGCAATATTCTTGGCCTTCTCATATATATGGGGGTAAGCAAGGAGAAGGAAAATTTATTGTGTCAAAAGGTATTCTAGCACACCTTGCTAGACGAGATAAACGATTCCCTCCATAATGTGGATCCCAACCTCATGATCCCACTTCCCCAAAATTTCTACATGTCTTTGGGTTACGGGGCCGAGGTGATGAAATTCTCGGTTGTCTAAACATTAGAGCCAAAAAATTTGGAAAAGTGATGGGGTGAAATAAATGACAGCATCACTTTCCTAATGAGAGCGGTTGGCATGGCTCAGGTTGCTGGTTCTAGCTAGATAAAGAAGTTCATGGACGAGGTGTGGGTGGTGCTAGAAGAAGATGAGGAGGACAACATCGACTGGGAGCTAGGCGAAGGTGAGGAATGGGTGAAGGAAGACTACAGGGACATTAAAGCCAAGGAAAACACTTTTGGCTCATCATGCCTATGGCAACGAGTGCCCGGTGGTGGTGAGCGCAATGGCGACGAGGAAGCCGCATGAGGAGGAAGGGGAGGAAGATGAATAGCCCTGGGCTGGTGTATGGATGTAGCGTTGTGTTGGAAATGATGAATTTTTTTCTCTGGATGTTGTTTGTGGTACTAGGTTTTTTTGTCAAGCTCTGGCTTTTTGCAAAGAATGAATAGTAGTCTTAGTCTCTAGTTGCCCCAATTTTGTAGCTATGGGAGCCATGATAGAATTTGTATAGAGTCGAGCCAAGTTTGGTGTAGTTTGTCTATAAATATCATAGTAACTGTGTATGCAAGGGTGTATGGGTAGATTCCCACTAAAACATCAATGTATGGGATGGGTGCTAAAGATACATCAAATGTGAATCTCTTTTTTGAAAATTAATACAATGGGTGCTGCCCCTTAGTAGCTATTTACCGATAAAAAAAAATCTCAATCCTTAAATAAAAATATCCTTAAAAACTCTTAACAACCAATATTTAATAAATTCACGTCAATCAATCTTAATCATCTATTTATAATCAATCTTGACCATTCATATATTAGCTTATTCTAAAAATTAACTTTCTCTATGAACAATTTATTCGTAATCAATCTTGATCATTCATATATTAGCTTATATTCTAAAAATTATCTTTCTCTACGAGGTAATGCATCTCAACCACTTATTTCAATACATCTTTTGATTTAAACCATTCACATCGTTGATAAAATAAAATAAAAATCTATAAATCTAAATCAATCTCCATTTTTTTCCAAAAATACATTTTCATCAACAAAGAATAGTCAAATTTCTTTAAAAAGGGTCTTGTATTTCATATAAGTCTTTCGAAAAAAATGGTTCACTGAAAAGTTCACTTTGAGAGCTTTCTAAAAGTAGTTATATTAAATAATTAGATCAAAATTAAGAGATTAAAGTTGATTAGATAATGTTATTTTTTAAAATTGTCGATTTCTTTTTCATATCTTGCAGTCTAAAACAAAAAATTACATTTTATGTTTTTACAAATGAATCAAAATATAAAATATATTTCTATATTATTTTATTTTCATATTTCTAATAAAAAATAGATTTCATGAAATAATTATGTTTTTTTATTTTTTATTAATTAATTATTTTTGTTTTCAACATTTTAAATTAGTCTATGTGTGTGTTTGTGTATACAATTTATTTTAAAACATTTAGAAACATAGATGTATGTATGTACTTTTTTATATCTAAAATAATATTTTAAGTGAATCAAATTTATATTCTACTTAACAATAATTGTATCTATAATAAATAAAATATTGTTTATTACAAGAATATAAATATTTTTCAATGTATTTATTATAGTTGAATAAAGGAAAATATTTTAAAATGTAACGTGTTTTTATTTTATAATAATTTATACAGATAAATCTTTTTTTCATTCAAAAGACATAAATAGATCTCTCATTTCATAACTCTCACATACTAAAAAAGAAATATTTTTAAATAAATTTAAGTGTCATATATACAAATATGAAAATAGTTGCACCCTTTCAAAAGAGGGTTTACAATAGTTTATGGCTTGGAATGACGATTTCAAAATCCTAAGTATTTTTTTTATAAAAAATATATTTTGTCATCTTTTATATCTCTGTAAATTTACAAAATAAAGTTTATCATCCAATGTGGTGGATATTTTCTCACCTCTCAACTATAAGACCTAGATACAAGTCCACCCCTAAGCTGCGAGGCCTCAAGAAACTAATGTTCATAACACAAAATACATAAAAACACACAAATTTATAAACTACTCAAATGACACACACAAATGGATCTTATCAAATATTCATAATAAAGAGTCAAAGGGACTCACTAACCTCTTAGAAAAAATATAAAAAAAATTGTATCTCCCCAATATCCAACAATATTAAAATATTGTTAGAATTGTGAAAAACACGATCCATGGGATCAAACAACAAACAAAGACACCTTCCATGCAAGAGATCTGCAAACAAAGAATTTCTATATTCCTCAACAAGAAAAAGTTACAGAAGAACCTCAAGAGACTTCAAGGAAAACAAGAGTACCCACAGGTTGAGAGTTTGAGAGATAATACAATGAGGGTTGAGTGCTATATAGGAGCAACCCTAAATGGTAAAGGGATTATATCAGGACAAGTGTCGACATCACATGCGATGAGACAAAATGATCTAATAATAGCTCACTTTAGTTTTAAAAAAAACACTTGGTTAACTCAATAAAGAACTCCTAAGTTTAGCTTAAGTGCATGAGAATAAATTAGACTAATTTAATTAATCAAAGATTAATTAATTATTAGCTAATGTATGATTACTCTAACACCCCCCTTAAGATGAACTTAGGGAGTAGCTAAAAATCCTAAAAAGAATGCATGATGGGTCCAGGAAAACAAGGTTTTGTGAGGTATCCATGTACAAGCAAAAGATATCTCAAAACTGGAGAAAAGGAGAAAACCACAGTGGGAGAAAAATCCTCTCCAAAAGAGAGAAAGACGAATAAAGGATTGAAAAAGCCTCCAAATCAAGGTGAAGGACTAAGAAGCCTCCAACTGAAATAATGTCTCAAAAATAAAGGAACATTTAGAATATCACTAAAGCACGAAGAAGGTGTAGGTTGATGTCAAATGATGATTGATATAGTGTTATAATGAAGAACCTCCTCTGATACAGGAATCCAAGAGTGTCCATATGGTAAATGATCCATCTCACTGAAATGCATGTAACCAACTATTGATGTACGTTGCATCTGAAAGTACATAGGAACAAGAACTAGATACATAGATCACTCCAACCAACGAAACTAAAGAACCATTAACACCAATAGTAGAAACCTTCCATAAAGTTGAAAAGGGGGAGCCAAGATAGGTACATTGAAACTATGTGAAACCAAGAAGTGCATGTAGGAGAAACAACCTACAAATAAAAGGGTGTGCAAACTAAGGCACACACGCATGAGGCAAGAATCATTGAGATTCACTACTGTCGTGGAAGGGACACTCACTTGACAAAGGTGTGATGGCAAACCAAAGCTAAAAATCAACCCCCATGGCATTTTATATCATAGTGCAAGTAGAAAAGGCACAACAAGATATACAAAATCCCTATAAATAATACACCAGAATGGCACTTTATCTCAGTACATCTACATGATAAGAAGTGCATACAATGGGAGCCCATAATGTCCAAAAAAGGACTACATGTTGAAAATACATTTCTCTGACAAAAAATGAGAAAACTGGTAGCACCATGACAAAGTATATGAAAAAAGACACTTTCAAAAAAATGGCACCTAAAAAGGAGTCTGGATGCAAAAGATATGGCCAACTGAAGTCTCCAAAACGATAACTAAACAACATCACCGAGAAATTAGAATTTTGGAAAAACCAGAAGTCTAAACTAAAAACCACCTACACTCTGAAGAGCATGAAATTCTAGCCCATTTCAAAAAAAAATGCATTGGAAAAGACCACTATATCGCTAAGATATGGCCTTTGGAAGTTGAGGTGCAAAACTGAAAAGCCCAACAGAGAGGGGTTGAGTAGGGAAAAAATGGAACTCCACCAAATTTGGAAAAAAACTTCCAAATGTAGACGTCCACCAATTTTAATACTCCTGCTAAGAAAAGCAAAAAAAATTTAGCCCCCTTGACCTAGGCACTAATCACCCATGTGACCAAGGGCAGGGCAAAAATGAAACTCAACCTGCATGTTGGGGAGGCCATAGTGCCTCGACAATTTTTTTTGCCTCAAAAGCTCCTGACACCAAAATAGGTTAAATTATATATCAAAATTCATTGAACCGACCTCTTGAATGCAACCTTGAGGTTCTTTTTAGCTCAAAATACGTTGAAATTGTAGCTACCCTACGAATCTAGGAAAAAAAACAACTACTTCAGATCCTTGCAAATCTGATCTTAGGAATCTAAATTAGGTCAAATAAAAGGAAAAACAGACTTTCTCAACAACTCTAAATCCAATGGAAGACTCTATTTTGATCCTAGATGTACCAAAATTCACCCACCTCCAAAATTTGCAAAAAAGCAAAGGGGATTCTAGATCTGAAGCTTGTAACCCTTGTTGAAGAAAAATCATCATAAATCGAGGAGTTCACTGAATCCACACTCTGGTAACATGTTAGAATTGTGAAAACCATGATTCACAGGATCAAACAACAAACAAAGACACCTTCCATGCAATAGATCTACAAACAATATATGCTATATTCCTCAACAAGAAAAAGCTATTCTCAAATCATATACCCACAACCAAAATAATTTCTTACAAAATATATATTTCCTCTCCACAACAACACCCATCTACTCAAGTAGACACTCAATGTCAAAATCTCCTCTCCACAATAAAACCTATCTACTCAAATAGACATTGAATGTCAAAATCTCCTCTCCACAATAAAATATATATTTTTACACATATGCACTCAGTGCCAAACAATGCCATATCAAAGATAAATTTTCCCAATAGAGGGTCCACACATCTCCCAACCCAATACATGGATGAATTTTAATTCCAATGAAAATATTTGCACCAAACCCAACAAAACCTCCAACACTAATGAGTTTCAACAGAACATACATAATACAACAAGAGAGTTTTTATACAATATCAAGAGTTTTTTTAAAAAAAGCAAGATTTCAAATAGCATTATAAAAAAAAACATCAACTACACTCTAAAGTGGCTAAGAGCTACCTCTATACTTTACCAAATTTTGGGGAGACTCTTGACCCAAACTCTTCTCCAAGTTCACAAGATCTTCAACCTTTCTCTTCTCCAAGTAAATTTTTTAAATTAAAAAGATGCAAAGCTGAAAACTAAATGATTCGATCCTAACCAAAACTTTAAAAAAAGCTTAAGTAAAGATTCATTGTCTTGATATAGTAAACCTAGAGAAAAAATCTGACTTTGCCACTCAAATCAAGTCAAATGAGTTTTCAAACTCATCGCTTATCTTTCAAAGCACTTTTCAAGACTCTGGAATCTTCTAAAACACATATTAAACACTCAACATAGACCCAACTCATACGTCATCACATAAATTCCTTCTTAAATTTAAATCCAAGATTTTACATCTAAGGAAACTCATCCAAACCCCAACTTACAAATAATTAAAAAATAAAAATTAATCAACACATTTACACAAGAAGACCTTAACCCTCTCTTAGGATAAGACCTAGGTATACTAGAGAATCAAAATACTATATTTTTTAGATCCTCTATAAATTTTTATTGGTCATAGAATATTAATCTACACACTTGCACCTAAATATTAATATGTATCTAAGATAATAATTGAATTAATATTTATAATTAAATCAATATACAGAACATATGTATCATAAATATTATTAATATTCAATAATATATATTCAAAGTGAACAAATATGTGAACCAGAGATATGTGCAAAGGTGTGAATAATGCAGACCAGTATAGGTTTTAAAAAAGTTCCCATGGTGGCGGTTTAGCGAATCTCTAATCTATGGTTTGAAGAATCTCTCCATCTAACTGGCTCTGGACTAGGACAAGTGCTTGGATTTGACATGGGAGATAACGATTCAATTGGGATTTTGGCAAAAAATCAAAATATATGTGCATCTGACAAAAAATCCAATATCAATTCTTTGAATGGGATGGCCTCAATCCCACAATTGAAAGAATGTGAGAATAAGAAGTAGGAAGGGATGTGAACAAAGGAAATTAGGCATGATACATTGGGAGAAGACATGAAGGTAGAGGAAGGAGCAGAATCAGAAGACCCTATGGACATCATTGAAACATTGGAAAAAAGAAGAATAACACAAACTTCTGCAAATTATATGCTTAGTAGATCGAATTGGAAGAGAAGAGGAAGAAATTTTGAGAAACAAAAAAGGGTAGAGGATGTAGGAAAATAGGAACAAACATCAAATAAGGCTTTTATGGCAAAATCTGAATTCAAGAGAGGCAATCCCTCTCTTGGAGTGTAATGAAAATACGAACTTGGAATGTCAGGGGCTTAAATACCCTTGACAAAAGGAGACTGGTGAAATGCTAGTTAAAAGCAAGGAAAAAATATTTAATTCTATTACAAGAGACAAAATTGAACAGTCAAGAGGCAAACAAATTTGTTAAAGATTGCAGAGGAGGGAATGACAATTTTGTGCAATAGGTGCTTCAGGGGGGTTGGGGATAATGTGGAGACCTTATAAGATCATTTTAAACACAATCAATTCATCCTCAAATTGGCAGATGGCAAAGCACAAAATCAAGGTTGGAATTCTCAATCATTAGGGGAGAGGGGTCCATAGTGGAACACCCTAACTCCGTGTTTCTCAAAATCTTACATGGAATTTCAAATTAGTCCCAATTTTGTATAGCAGTTTATTTGGCAACTCACCTGCTTAAAAAAATTAATTTAGGGTCACATCATCAAATATGATGCCACATCAACATGCTTTTTGTTAAGGAATTAAAAAAGGCTCAAAAAAAAAGTGAGACCGATAGAGGTGCATAAATCATGTTTTATTGGTGTGTCGATGTGGCATCACATGATTTTTCAGTTTGTGTACTCTATGGATAAAAAGTGTTTTGCAATTGGATATTAAGATGCTCCACTATGAGGCCCACTGAGGACTATTTCTATCCCCACTATTAAAGGCCGCTCCACTATGGACCCCTCTCCCTAATGTATATGGTCCAAACAAAACAGAAGAGAAACAAAGAGTGTGGACAAAGATAAGTTATGAATTCAGGAAAAGTTTGTGGTGGGGGAGATTTTAATGCTATACTGGATATAAAGGAAAAGCTAGGAGGAGTAGGGTGCATCTCCCAGCCACAGAAAGACTTCAAAGCATTTGTTGAGGACAACAAACTATTGTATTGTATTCCTAGCAATGGATCCTACACATGGAATAATTGAAGGAATGACTTCACAAATATAGCAAAAAGATTAGATCAATTTCTTCTAGATGAAAAATGGTTACAATGGATAGCTATGCCAACATCACAAATATGCCCATCATTAATTTCAGATTGCTTTTCGGTGGAGATGGAGATAGTAGAGGAGGATGGGGTAAATAGTGCATAGTTCATATTTGAAAAGATGTGGATGAGCCATCCATATCTTCTACCAAGCATAAAATTAAGTTGGTGGGAAGAACCAATTGAAGTAAAAGGTACTAGGATGTATATATTCCATAAAAGGCTAAAGGAAAAATTAAAGGTGTGGAACAATGAAACATTTGGGAATAATCTTAAAGAGAAATAATAATTGAAATAGAGTTGGCAGCTCTGAGTGAGACAATAATGAATGTGGGAATGACCTAGATTGAGTACAATAAAGAAAAGGAACTTATGGTTGAATATTGAGAAGAACTAGCTAGGGAAGAAATCTACTGAAGATCAAAGTCAAGAGAATTATGGTTGGCAAAAGTCAAGAGAATTATGATTGGCAAAAGGAGACCAAAATATAAAGTTATTTCATAACACAACCAAAATAAAAAAAATCTGGAAAAAAATCAATCAAATTAGAAAAGAGGATGGAAAAATCACATCAGACATAAATGAAATTCAAAAGATGGGAGTGGACCACTTTCAAAAGCTCTTAGGAGGGGATGAAGATGCAAACAATAGAGAAAGCAAATTATTAGAATGGATTCCCAAGATCATAACAAATGAATTTATTCTAAGACCAACCTCTAAGGAAGAGGTGAAGAAAGCATCTTTTGAGCTACATTCAGACAAAGCCTTGGGGCTTGACGAATTCTCAACAATTATCTTTCAAGAATGTTGGAACTTTATGGGAAATGAGATTTGGCAGTTAGTGGAAGAACCTAGAAAGAAAAAAAATCAATAATACAAACATAGTACGTATCCCTAAGAAGGAAGAATGTTAAAAAATCTCTGATTATAGACCCATTGCATTATGCAATGTAATATACAAAATAATATCAAAGACAATGGCTAATCGGATAAAAGGTCATTTACCAAAATTGATCTCACAAGAACAAAGTGGTTTTGTCCCAGGAAGAAACATCACAGATGGCATAATAATAGCACATGAAGTAATGCACTTAGTTAAGAAAATGAATAAGAAAAGCATGATTTTGAAGTTAGATGTGAGTAAGACATATGATAAAGTTAAGTGGAGATTTCTGATAAAAATTATGGAGAAATTCGTGTTTGAAATAAATGGTTGGATTGGATATATAGTTGTATAGCTACACCTTGGTTCTCAGTGATAATCAATGGGAAACCAAATGGATTTTTTTCAAGCAACAAAGGATTAAGACAGGGAGATATGTCATCCCCATTCCTTTTTGTGATCCTTGCAGAGGCATTGAGTAAAGAAATCCAAAAGAAAGCATCACAAGAGGAATGTGAAGGTGTTAGAATAGTAGACAATTTACTAGATTTCAATCATCAATTATTTGCAGATGATACCTTAATGTATGGTGCATCAACAGTGAAGGAAGCTCAATGTATAAAGGAAACTTTGATAGACTATACAACAACATCAGGGAAAATAATCAACTATTAAAAGTCTAGTCTATTTTTCTTCAATACGCCAAAAGGCCTACAATGCAGGATAGCAAATATGTTACAGTTTAAAGTGGAAAATCTCCCTTCCAAATATCTCAACATCTCGTTCTTTATAAGAGCGATTAAGGGGGAGCTATGGAAGGGTACAATAGATAAGTGTCAAAGGAAAATAGAGAGTTGGAAGGGATGATGGTTAACACTTTCAGGAAGATTAACAATGCTCCAATCTATAATATCGGCAATTCGAAATTATACTTTATCCTGTATGGAAATTCCTAATCGGGCCTAAAATAAATTAAAAACACAACAAAGGAAGTTTCTTTGGGAAGGATCCAATGAAAAAATAGGGTACCATTAATAAAATGGGAAACAATAATAAGCTCCAAATCTAGAGGAGCTAATGTGCAGGATTTACAAATTCAAAATATTGCATTAGAAGCAAAATTGATATGGAAGATGTATCAAGAACCAAAGGTAGTTTGGAGAAAACTCGTGAGAGCCAAATATCTAGATACAGATGAACCAAATAGAATTTTAACCATTTCCAATCAACAAAGAAGCTCAACAATGTGGATTTTTTTAATAAAGTGTCATAATATTATATTGGATCACTTGAAATGGAAGATTAGGAATGGAGAAGATGCCCCATTTTGGCATGACACATGGAATGGATTTCCATCTTTGGGCTCTAATTAAGAATTGACAAAGGCAATACAAATTACTAACGAGGCATATGGAGAGAAGGTATGCAATTATTACATAATCGAAGAACAAAATGGTATTCCACGGTTAAAGTGGAAAGATTTTGAGGGTGTAGAACCAACTTATAGAAGCATAATCCTAAGAGAGTTAAAAGAAAAAAGAAAAAAATTGTATTATTAGCAAAAGGAAGAGGTGAATTAATTTGGAGTGCAGCCAAAACAAGAAAGTATACTATTTGTCTTGGTTATATAGCGGCAAAGGCAAAACAATTCAACGGTTCATGGCCAAAGGATTTATGTTGGGGAAAGAACGTATTGCTAAAGGTAGGGGAGTTTCTATGGACAACTTTACATGAGATAATTTTAATAGGAGACAAACTACAAAAGATAGGGATAATTGGACACCAAAGATGCATTTTATGTAAGGAAGCAAGGGAAATAAGAAATCACTTTTAGTTAAATGTAAATGGGCTTAGGAATGTTGGACACATTTTTGTAAGAAGTTGGAGTGGCAAGGAACATTAACAAATGAATTGATGAATTTTTATATTTCATAGCTGATGTAAGAGCATCTTAGGTGAAAGTGTAATCAGCATCAACCAAAAAATTTTAAATTTTAAATTTGCATTTGAATTTCATGTTAGGAGGATATTTTAATAATTTGGGCATAATTATATTAATTAAATAAAAAAATATTTTTATTATGCAAGTTAGGAAGTGGAGATAGTGGAGGTGTAATTGCATTTTTTTTTTTAAATTGAAAAAGAAAGTTTAGGTGTTGGAATTGGGAGTTACAAAATGGAATTAAATATCATTTATTGATTTTTCTATGTTGGAAACAACTCATTATGAGGAGTTGATCGTGAGTTTTCCAAAGGGAGGGAAAAAATCTGATTTTTGGATGTTTTGGTAAAGGGTTTGGTGGCAAGTTTTGGGTTTTCATTGTGACTACAGGTGTTGAAGATTGGAAAGCTTGGTGTGGTATTTATCAGGAGGTTTTTGAAGTGATTTGTTGCAGGTTGAAAAGGTTATTGCAGCCATTAAAGGTTGAAGACACCATTGTAGAGAATGAAAGAGTTACAAGTGATCGTTGCAAGAGAAAAAGTGCAGATTTGGAGGTGCTCATGAAGCACATAGTTTGATTTTTTTTGTTGTATTTTGTTTTATTTCATTTTCAGATTATGTAAAGGGCATATGCTGGGCCCTTCAATTATTTTATGACTGAAATATATTGTATAATCATATTTTTTAGTGAGAAGTTCTTTTGTTGAAACCCTCAATTAATTTTATGAACACTTGTGGCTAACTTGAGTGCATTGTTGAGTTTGTTTGAGTGTTTATTTTCAAAAAAGAGGGTTGTTGAGAATCCCTCTTTCATTAGTGGTATCAAAGCGGGAGTTCTTGAGTGTGCAGGAAGAAATGTCAATGTGAGGTAGTTTGCACCAGGACCTGTGGTGGTGTGTTTGTGATTTACGTGTAGACAAATCATCAAATGTGAGGCAGTCTTTACCTGAGAGGTTGAAGATTGAGAGTGTGTGGAAAGTGTTTGACGAAATGACAAAGAAGAAATACAAAAATATTTTTGTAGTTGTGTATGCAGGTGAACTTGAGGGAGAGAACATTGCAAAAGTATGCTTTGGGGATAGCATGAAAGAAGATGGTGAGATTGTAGCAAAGGACGAGAAACAAAAAGAAAGTGCAAAAATCAAAGAGGAAAATGATGTTGTAGTAGTGGATGAGTGTCCTTTGGAGGAATTGAAAGTATTAGAAAATGGAGGTGCAGTTGAGAGTGAAGGTGAAAAATATATGACAACAGACAATGGTGAAAAAAAGGTTGTAGAAAAAGAGGTAATACACAATATATTTCATTTTTGCGATGAAGATGAGAGTGTATTTTGTGTAGATGAAAGAGTTGCAGCAGAGGATAATATTGATTCATATTTTTTTAGATTTGAAAAAGATGATGATTTGCATACTTTGAATAATTTGGTTCAAATAGAGTTTGCTAGTGAAATTTGGTATGCAGAAGATTTGTTTGGTGTTGCAAAGTTTAGTACAGGTGCATTTTGGTGGAGGTGGTCAGACTATGGTGGGTTGAATCCCAAAATATTAGAAGAGAGTGTGAGTTGCATTTGGTGGAGGTAATTGATTTATGGTGGAGATGATTCCACATTGAAGATGTTGATTTCAAAGAAGAATTGTCAGAGGAGAAGGATACTTGTTCCAGCTAGGTGCTAGAAGAGGAGAAAGAAGAACTCATTCCCGTTACCAAATTCAATAATGGAGTTTGCTTAAGGTTTTTTACAACATGAAAAGATGGTCCTACCATCCAACTCCATTTTGTGAGACCAATCTCACAACAATTTTCTACCTTGGGTGTCTGATGCAGGAGCATTCTAAGTGAAAGTGCAATCAACATCAACCAAAATAATTCAAATTTCAAATTTGCATTTGAATTTCATGTTAGGAGGCTATTTCAATAATTTATGCATAATTATATTAATTAAATAAAAAATATTTTTGTTATTCAAGTTAAGAAGTGGAGATAGTGGAAGTGCAATTGCATTTTTTTGAAAATTTTGAAAAAGCTAGTTTAGGCGTTGAAATTGGGAGTTACAAAATGGAATTAAAAATCATTTATTGGTTTTTCTATTTTGGAAATAACTAATTATGAGGAGTTGGTCGTGATTTTTCCAAAGGGAGGGAAAAAATCTATTTTTTGGATTTTTTGGTGAAGGGTTTGGTGGCAAGTTTTGGGTTTTCATTGTGACTGCAGGTGTTGAAGATTGGAGAGTTTGGTGTGGCATTTATCAGGAGGTTTTTGAAGTGATTTTTTGCAGGTTGAAAGGGTTATTGCATCCATTAAAGGTTGAACACACTATTGTAGAGAATGGAAGAGTTACAAGTGAGTGTTGCAAGAGAAAAAGTGCAGATTTGGAGGTGCTCATGAAGCACATAGTTTGATTTTCTTTTGTTGTAATTTATTTTATTTCATTTTCAGATTATTTAAAGGGAATATGTTTCTGCCCTTCTGTTATTTGATGACTGAAATATATTGTGTAATCAGATTTTTCATAGTGAGAAGTTCTTTTGTTGAAACCCTCAATTAATTTCATGAAACCTTTGTGGTTGATTTGAATACATTGTTGAGTTTGTTTGAGTGTTAAAAAGAGGGTTGTTGAGAACCCCTCTTTCATCAATGACTTAGACTGAATAAGGGAGGAATGTGGGAAGGTTTATGGTAGGAAACTCCAACACAAATAGCATGGAAAATATGGAAAGAAAGAAACAAGAGAATATTCAACAACAAAGAAGCCTCATTAAAGAAATTAGTTGACAAGATAGAAATTTAAATTTCAAAACATATGAACAATAAAGAAGAACAATGACAATGTAATTTTTTTACATCGTGGGATAACTAAATGACCAAGAATTGGCCACACTTGGTTGTACCAAAAGGAGAAAGAGTGAAACCAAAGCCAAAGAGAGCTGGTGTGAAATGGAAACCACCAGTAGGAGGGAAGTTAAAACTTAATTTTGATGGTGCAGTAATGGGAAATCCGAGGAAATTTGAAGTAGGGTTTATCATTAAAAATGAAAAAGGAATAGTGGTTTGGGTTGGTGCAAAAAAACTACCAGATGGAACCAATAATGATGCGGAATTCTCTGCATTATATGATGGAATCAAGGTTTACAAAAGGGTAGAAATAGAGGGAGACTCATTAATAGTAATAAATGCAATTGCAAAGAAGCAAGCTCCAAGTTGGAAATTCTCAATTTGGATAAAAAGAATTCATATGTATTTAGAGAACTTGGAAGAATTTTCATTATCCCATGTATACAGAGAAGTGAATGCAGATGCAGATTATTTATCAAAAGCATCCCTACATCAGGAAGAGGAGAGAAAACTATGATAAAATAGAGGAGTGGATAGATCTTCAAAAAATAGTTGAGGAAGAATCTCGAAACAACCTCAAAAAGGAAAAGTGAAAAAGGGAACTAAAATCACGAGTTACTTATACAGAGAGACAGAAGCAGTAAAGTCAGAAAGTGGGAGATACGTAAAATAGAGAAGGAAGGATAAGATGAGAGGTAATGACAAAAATAAGCTTTGGTAGATTATATCGTTGACTAAAATCTCACTTTTTTGTAGGAAAAGGATCAAAAGAGGAAGTAATGAGTAAAAGCCCAAATCAAAAAAGAGAGTTCATAAGGAAACTGTAGAAGTACAAAAAGAGAAATCTATGAATCAATGGCAAAATAAGATTACATGATAAATAAGAATGTAAGAAGAATATGGAAATCATAGAAAGTATTTCATTTTCAACAAAACCATGAAAGAAAACAAAGACATGAGGAATACAGTGGCAATGTTGCATGAAGATCTCCCTCAAAACTACTTAGAAGTTTATGCATATCTGGTTAAGTTCCATGAGAACCTACTAACACTTGCACAGTTTGAACGCCTGCAAGAAGTGATAGAAGCCACAAGAATTACCCTTTGTGGCTAATCTATGTAAATCTCTTCCATGTTTAAATGAAGGGAGCTAGGTCCCTATGGTAGTAATTTTCTTTTATGTGTGTGTGTGCGCATGCATGTGTGGGCGTGTGTACATGTGTGTAAGATAACTAAACAACATTTAAGAAATTTAATCCATTATTTAAAACACCATTGCATACACACATAGCACCTATCAAAATTACATTAAGATTAATCACATGCAATTAATTTTATTCTAAAACAATCCATAACAACAACTAAATATAAATAATAAACTCTAGTATAAAAAATGTGAACGAGTTCATAATCATTAATTCTCTAAATCATCATCAAGTAACTAACGACTTGCTACTCTAACACTATATTAGTGTTAACATAGGCTATAATCATAACATAAAATAATATTGCATTCACAAATGCCTAAATTAAAACTAGTCTATCAAAATATAGTGTGATCGTTAGGAGGAGAAGTGGGTCTCAAATTGGTAAATTATCTTCCATTAGATTTATGTTATTTGTTGCTACAACATGTGATTTTGAGATTGAAAAAATAAGTGTTAAAACTACTTTCTAGCATGGGGATCTTCAAGATTAATTGTACATGACAGCTTGATGGTTTTAAGCTAAAATGATAGAGACATTTAGTTTGAAGGTTGAAACAATAATTATACAATTTGAAAAAATTCCTTGTCTTTGGTATCAAAAATTTGATGTGTGTGCATTGAAGTCAAGTTTTTTTAAAAGTAAAGAGGATCATTATGTTTATGTTAAGATTATTCATGATTAGATTCTAATTATCATCTTGTTTGTGGATGATAAGTCATTTATTAATAACAACAAATGATAATTTAGGAGTTTAAGACTCAAATTTCTAATGCATTCAACATGAAGGAATTAGGGGCAAAACAAAAATATATATTCTTAGAATGGAAATCAATAGATACTGAGTACACAAAAAAATTCATTAAGCTAGAGTAAATATTTTGATACTATTTTGTAGTGATTTTCCATGCAGGATTGTAAACTATTGCAATAATTATGGGGTTGTCATTGATGTCAATAGGAATTCTACTGACTGGTGTTGTCATTGATGTCAACTATGGGATGAAGATGTTGAGGATATTGATAAAGGCCAAAAGGTAGTTGAGATCCTAGGAAGGCCTGAATACATGGATTATTCTTTGCTGCAGTCTGAGGACAGAGCTTGTCAGCGAAATGAGTCAGAGGATGCTTTGGTATTATTCCCATGCTTTGAGAAAATCTAATAAACAAGGTAACTGTGTTGTGCAACATTCATATAATGTGTTAGGCATTGTGTCACAGTTCTTTTCTCTAAAGGTTGATGCTATTCCCATGTGGTTCTTAATTCCATGCTTATAGACTGGCCATACAATGTGATATATTTCACCAATGTGTGAACCAATCTGTTCAAAGATAGCCATGTGCATACAACAAATCCATCACTGGGCCAATTCATCGGCATGGGAAATTCAATCACAAAGAAGAATTCACTGTGAAAATTCACCACCATGATAAATTCACCCCAAGCAAAATTAACCCAGAATCACCAAGTGGAAAAATTAATCAAGATTAATGCTTTTTAAATATATATTTTGCAACTGAATTTTCTTTTAAAATAATTTCACCTACTTGGCAATCCATTGACAATTTTATTTTTAACATTTTATGTTTTATTTTGATATGAATGTTATTATGATAACATATTAAAAAATTCATTTATTTCTTTGTGTTAGATTTGGTCTGTAATTTTCGTCAAGGGAAAATTCACCGAATTAATGTTTTTAATATATATTTTGTAAACTTTGATTTTTTTAAAAAAATAATAATTTTCACCTGCCTTACAATCTATTGACAATTTTATTTTTTAAATATTTTTTATGTTTATTTTGATATGAACGTTTTTATGATAATATATTAAAAATTGATTTATTTTTGTGTTAGATTTGGTTCATAGTAATTTTTATTTTCATTTGCATTTATTTTAATTTTTAATTTGACTTGCATTATTTTAATTTTTTTATTTCTATGCCAGTTGACTGTCCTCCAAAGTGCATCTCTACTGCACACATGGTATATAAGCTTTCATTTTCATCATTGTTTGATTGTTTCATGATAACGATTTGTGTAAGGTTTTAAAAATAAAAATGCCTCTTAAATTTTATCAAACTGAAAAAGGTAGGCAAAAATTGTTTCTTGATGGCTATTTTTATCATAAAGAAAAACAAACTGAAAACAAAGTTCACTAGAAATGTGAAGATTATCAAAAAACCAAGTGTCATGCTTGCGTGACTACTAAAGGTGATGTGATCATTAAACAATTTAATGACCACAACCATATTGTAGATATAGCGAAAGTTGAAGCCACTAAAATTTTGAATGATATTAGTGATAGTGCTAAAAATACTCGTGATACACCGCAATTTGTAATAGGAAGTGTTGTTGAATGCATCCAAGCAGTAGTTGCTAAACTTCCAAGTATGGATACCATGAAGAGAACAATAAGAAATATAAGAGCTAAACAATATGATGGGCCTGCTATCCCATTGCGTCGAGAAAGCATAGTTTTTTCTGAAGAATATACAAAAACACATCATGGAGAGTTATTTTTTCTATTCAATTCTTGACCTAATAGCAATAGGATTTTAATATTTTCTACTGAAAGAAATCTCCAAGTATTGGCGCAATGCGAACACTTGTATGTTGATGGCACTTTTAAAATTGTTCCGCAACTATTTTACCAATTATATACTATACATGGGCTACAAAAAAATGCTTGTCTACCTTTAGTATATGCGTTATTGCCTGATAAGACTAAACATATGTATATACGATTACTTCAAAAAATAAAAGAGTTGGTACCATTAGCATCACCAAGATCAATAACAATAGATTTTGAAAAAGCTATGATAAGCGCAACAAAAATAGTGTTTCCAACGGTAGAATTACATGGGTGTTTTTTTCATTTTTGCCAATGCATTTTTCGCAAAATACAGGCTCGTGGATTAAAGAATCATTATGAAAATGATGTTGACTTTTCTCTAAGTATGTGCTTGTTGTCTGCCTTAGCATTTGTACCTGTGTGTGATGTAGTAAATGCATTTGACACACTATGTGAGAGCAATATTATACCTCCTGAAGCTCAAGATGTAGTTGATTATTTTGAGGATACATGGATTGGACATCCTGATAGATGTCAATGACGATGACCACCAAATTTCCCAATTGAAATATGGAATTGTTATGAGGGAGTTTCAAAAGATTTTCCCAAAATTATTAATTCAATTGAAGGTTGGCACAGAGGATTCGAACAACAAATTTCAGCACATCATCCCAATATTTGGAAATCTATTGACAACATTAAAAGAGAACAGAGCATAAATGAGGTTTGAATTGAACAATATTTAAGTGGTCAAGAGTAGCAAAAAAAGAAAAAACACAGAGATTTTGTTGAACGAGTAAAAAATGTAGTCACTAAGTATGATGAAACCAACAGTATTTGTGATTACTTCCGAGGTATAGCTAACAATACCAATTATTAAATTATATAGTTCTCATATGTATAATTGATTATAGATCAAAATATTATCTAAAGTTAATGTCATTAATTTTTTTTTTTTATTATGATAAAATATTTTTTATTTTTATTATCATAAATCAAATTCTCTAAAGTTAATGCAATTGATTTTTTATTATCATAAAGATCAAATTATTCTTTTCCAAAAAAAATGAAAGTTTTTGAAATATATATTAAAAAACATTAATGGTGGCTAATTTTCCACCTCGGTGGATTGCTAGCGGTGAATTTGTCATGACAATGAATTTTTCCACGATGAATTTGTCATGACGGTGAATTTTCCCATAGTGAATTGCTAGCAATGAATTTTTGATCAGTGAATTGTTGGCAATGAATTTTCCTAGAGCTGTTTTATGTGGTCTAGGACAAATATATTTACTCCGTGTTTCTCCACTATTTGGATTCAGGTTGTGCGGATTTGGGAAGTTGCTTATAATACTTTTATCTTTTTGTTTTCAAGTTTTTACTTGATTTGGTGCAGTACAGTGAGACTTTCATTTATCAGTTTGCAATTAAGGATTATCAGTTGTCCTGAGTTAAAGTATTTGTTGATGTGAGTTTGGATGAAATGTTTGATGAATCTTATGAAGTTTGTGGATTGTTCTGGATTAATTTCAAGTGAATTATGTTGTCTGAAACTTTTAGCTTGATCTAAGGAAGTGTGTACTTAATTTCTATGGTGTTTTGCATGGGTGTTGGTCGACCTTGTGTTTAACACTACATGCGAAGCTTGTGGAAGCATGTTGAAGTGTGTTGGGATCTATTTGGGTCCTAATTAAGGATTTGTGTAGGTCATCTTTTGTTCCTATCCACGGAAGGAATGTTTAGGTGCCAACCTATTTTGAATTTGAATGTATAACAGATAATGGTTGACATTGAAGAAAGTTTTTGAGGTTGAACTTGATATAAATATGTATGTTGTTGATGCAAGTAAGTGTCTGGAAAGAGTAAGAAGCAAGATAGATGCGAGATTTTTGCAAGTGATGTGTGTGATGCAAAATTGAGCAGAGCAGTGTGAACTTCATGTTAGGGTTCCTAAAGGTAGTGAGCTAGAGGCATCTAATATCTTTCATGTGTGACTGTGAAAGTGTGTGAGCAATTATGGTGGACTCCTTGTTGCATTGAGAATTGTTTTCTCTACGTAACATTCTTCTTCTATCTTCTTATTTTATTTTTGTGGTAGTGAGCCCTGGTTGGGAGACTTTTTGGACAGTGTGTCCTATTATGGCAGTGAGCCCCTTTGTACCGATTTTACTATTACTTATATTGTGAGCTAATCTTCACCATGGTTTTTCCCTCATTGTTTTTCCACGTAAATCTGGTTTTTGCATGTGTATGGTATTGTGATTTTAGTTTATGTTATCTACATTACATATTAAATCATTATAAAAAAATAAGGGTTTAATGAATGCTTGTGAATTTGTTTATTGTTGAGGGTTTTGAAGGTTGAATTTGCTACAACCGATTCACCCCCCTCCCAGTTTTCTTGTTCATTTCAACAATTGGTATTAGAGAAAGGTTCCTTGAAGAAGAGTTTAACCGCTTGAGGTAGATCTAGGATGGCGAACAAGATTCCTTTGGAATATCCTAGATTCGATGGCTCAAATTATGCATTCTAGAAAACAAAGATGGAAGCATATTTGTGTGCTCATGGATATGAGATTGAGAAGTCTTATCAGAATACATACGCTCCATCGTCGAATGGTCTAAATACAAGTGCAAAAATCAAGGTGCATGAGATCAATGCTTGAGCAAGGTACATTATTGTGGATAGTCTTTCAAATATTGAATTAGTTAAAGTTATGAGTTTGAAGACTACTAAATAAGTTTGGGATAAGTTAGAAAGAATTTATGAAGGAGATTTGAAGGTCAAGTAAGAAAATTTGTAGAAATTGAAGGCACAGTTTGAGATGATGCATATGTTTGAAGATGAAACAATAAAAGACTACATTCAGAGAGTTGATGAATTGGTGAGTAATATGAGAGGTTTTGGTGCAATAGCTAAAGAATCTAAAGTGGTGAATAAAGTTATCAGATATCTTCTGGATTGCTACGGGGAAAGTTTATCTGCTATTGAGGAAACAATTGACTTTGATAATTATTCTAGAGATCAGTTGATTGGTACTCTAACTACATTTGAGATGAGAAAATTGGATAAAAATACAAAAGTAGAGACTACTTTAAAGGCTGGTAAATCAGAGAAGGTTGAAGATTCAGGTGATGAAGATCTTGATGATTTGGACGCTAACTTTGTGAGAAGAATGAAAAAGGGCACTGATAAGTATCAAGGTAAATTACCTTTCAAATGTTTTACTTGTGGTGCTATAGGTCATTACGCTTCTAGATGTCCAAAGAGAGCTCTAAACAATAAGAACAAGGAAAATCAAGGAAATATGATTAAGAAAGCTTACTATGTGAAAGAAGATGTTGGCATTTCTGATTATGGAGATTTTGATGATAATGAATGTATGTTTTTGGCTATAAAAGAAGAATCTGGTTTTTCTAACCCTAAAAGTTGTGTGAAGGAAAGTGTTCTGAAGAAGGACAAGGTTGAAGGTACTTTGGTATCTGATTTTCATGTCAAAGAAGATAAGAATTATTGGGTTGTTGATAGTGGCTTCTCTAATCTTATGACCGGAGACTAAAGTAAGTTTGTTAAACTTGAAAAGTATGATGGAGGACTAGTTAAATTTGGATATGATTTAGGAGCTAAGATTTGTAGAATAGGTTCAATCAGTTTTGATGGCAAGCTTAATACTAGCAAATCTCTTGGGTTTTGGACAAATGTGTAGCAAAGGGTATAATCTTGTGTTTAAGGATGAAGCTTGTGAGATCTAGAAAGGGTCTAAAATTTTGATTGTTGTAGGTAAGAGAACAGATGGAAATATCTATCATCTTAAGGGTGTTGATGGTCATTGGTTTATGTCATAGATTAATGATAGTTGGTTATGCACCAGAGGATGTGTCACATGAATTTTGATAATTTAGTAAGAATTAGTTCAGTTCATGTTGTGAGAGATTTACCTAGAATCACTAGACCTATCAATGTTGTTTGTGAGAGTTGTCAATTTGGAAAACAAACAAGGAGTTACTTTAAGGGAAAGGAAAAATTGGCTACTGGACTATTGGAATTAGTGCATAAAGATCTTTGTGGTCCTACAAGGGTGAGAAGTCTACAAAGTGACAGGTACTTTATGCTTTTGATTGATGATTACTCTAGAATGACATGGGTTACATTTCTTAGAGAGAAATCTGATGCATTGGATAAGTTCAAGGCATTTAAAGCTATGGTTGAAAATGAAATGGATTTGAAGATAAAATGCTTGAGGTCTGACAGAGGTGGTGAATTCACCTCTGTAATATTTGGCTATGGAGATAGCCACCCATGATCTAAAGGCCTACCAAAAGCATAAAATACTCAGAAGATCAATATGACAAGAATAAATTGTATTCCTATCAATGAATGCAAAAAGAATCAATGGAGTTGTGTGTACAATGTAGTAGAGACCCCTTGGTTATGTAGCCAAGGTGAGACACAAGATGCTATAAAATTATGACAAGTGTCTTAATCTTATGATATGAGATAACTTATCACAACTACCTTGGTCACATGTGTTAGTTGTCAAAAGATAAGATAACTACTAATGAAAACTAACACCTTCTAGAGAGAATATTAGGACCTAAGTAAACTTAACATGTGAATATGTCCCCTAAGTCCCTAGTAAATGAATTAACTAGGTAAAAGACATTTATTCACACCAACAACCTCCAATGAGTTTAACATGTTTTGTGAAGTTCATGGAATCAAGAGGCATTTGTCTCCCACTAGAACTCCTCAACAGAATGGAGTTGTTGAAAGGAAAAACAAAACTATTCAAGAAGGTGCAAGGACTATCATGAAAGAGGAAAATCTACCACAAGTCTACTAGAGAGAATCTATTCATACTGCTATTTACATACTTAACAGAGTTCAAGCTAAAGCTAACAGCACAAAAACTCCTTATGAGCTATGGTATGGAAGGATTCCTACTATGAAGTACTTTAGATTGTTTGGAAGCAAATGTTACATCAAAAGAGAAGAAGAATACTTAGGAAAGTTTGATGCAAGGTCTGATAAAGGTATCTTCCATTGATATTCCATTAGAAGAAAAGCTTACAAATGTTACAACAAAAGGCTGAGAAAGATAGTTGAAAGTGAAAATGTTAAAGTTGATGAAAAATTGTAGAGTTCTATTGCAATAGATGGATATGTGTTAGACGAACCTGATCGTAGAGAAGTAGAAGAAATAATTTATGAAAAATAAGTACAAAATGAAGAGGAAGAAGCTTCAAAGAAGACCCCTAAAACCCCTAAGTATGTGCAAAATAATTATTCCAAAGATCAGATCCTTGGAGACAAAAGGAAAGGTGTATTGACAAGAAGCAAAGCTGCTGAAATTGAAGTAAATTTTTGCTTACTTTCTAAAGTTGAACCTAAATCAGTTAGTGAAGCATGTAAGGATGAGAATTGGATGAAGGAAATGGAAGAACTTGCACAGATAGAGAAAAATAAAACTTGGGAATTGGCCCCTAGACCGACAAACAAGAACATAATTGGAACTAAATGGGTATTCAAGAAAAAGCTAGATGAAAATGGAGAAGTAGTAAGAAACAAGGCAAGACTTGTGTGTAAGGGTTAATCACAAGTAGAAGGTATAGATTTTGAGAAGAATTTTGCTCTTGTGGCTTGGATGGAAGCTATCAGAATATTTTTGGCATTTGCAGCACATAAAGATTTTAAGGTCTATCAAATGGATGTGAAGTCTGCTTTTTTGAATGGTGAATTGAAAAAAGAGGTTTACATGGAACAACTAGAAGGTTTTTAGTTATCAGATAAACTAGATGTGGTATGTAAGTTGAAGAAGGCACTATATGGTTTGAATCAAGCTCCCAGAGCTTGGTATACAAGATTAGACAGGTACTTGATACAACAAGGATTTAGTAATGGATCTACAGATAGTAATCTTTACTTTAAAATTGAGGAAGACAAATTCTTGATAATAGTTGTATATGTGGATGATATTATCTTTGATGGAAATGAGGCTATGTGTAAGAATTTTTTTGAAGAAATGCAGAAAGAATTTGAGATGTCAATGTTTGGGGAGATGAATTTCTTTCTTGGGCTACATATCAATCAAGTAAATAAAGGGATTTTCATTTCACAGTCTAAGTATTTCAAAGAGATGCTAAAGAAGTTTGGAATGGATGACTCCAAATCGGTATGTACTCCTATGGTGACTGGTTGTAAATTGGGAAAAGATTATGATTCACCTAAGGCTGATTAGAACAAGTATAGATCTATGATTGGTGGATTGCTATATTTGGCTACTACTAGACTAGATATCATGCATGCAGTTTATCTTGTTGCTAGATTTCAAGAAGATCCTAAACAAACACATGTTGCAACAATGAAGAGAATATTCAAATATTTAAGAGGCACAACATAATATGGTTTTTGGTATTCTAAGGATTCTAATTTCATATTAAATGCTTATACATATGTAGATTGGGTTGGTTGTGTTGATGACTGGAAAAGTACAAGTGGTGGTGCATTCTTTAGATTGGTGTCATGGCTTAGTAAGAAACATGATTCAGTTTCTTTATCCACTGTAGAGGTTGAGTATATTGCAGTAGCATCATGTTGTACACACAACTATTATGGATGAGGAAAACATTGAAGGATATTAGAATAGTATTTGACGAACCTTGTAGACACGTAAATTATCTTGACTGATATCATGCACTCGATTCTTATTCACTAACTTTGATTCTTCCTTGATCATTTCTTTACTAACCAATTAATTGAATAATCTTTATCTAATTAATTCATCAAAATTCCTACTTTAATTAAATAAATCAAATTTATTTAATTAAATCCTAATGTTCTTCATTTAATTGAATAAATCAAATTTATTTAATTAAATTACTAATCTACCAATATCCTCTCATTTGATTTAAATAAATTCAAGCATTTAAATTAAATGTCACAATCAACTAAGTTCATCTAAGTTAATTAATCCCAGATTAATTAACTCCTAACACAAATCCTCCATTCCTCTAGCTTTTGCAAGTTGCACATGTAAATCAATTTATTTGATTTATTAATTCCTCCTATTTCCATTCAAATATGGCATATTCTTGGAATATTCCAATTATTTGAATTCTCCCTCCCAAAGGACTTTTGTCCTCCAACTTGGCATTAAAGGCTCTTACATGTCCTCTCCTTGAGCCAACTTGGCATTAATTCCTCTTACATCCCCTCTTGCATCTTCATCATATTTTGGAAGTTCATCACAAGGGATTGGGAAAGGGCTGTCTTTTCACATCAGAGGAGCACCAATCCCCCTATGGGATGATGGTTTGGTATCCACAATCTTAGCATTCTCACTATAGGCATATTCACAATCTTAGCATTCTCACTATAGGCATATTCATTATCTTGCATCTTCATCATATTTTGGAAGCTCATCACAAGGGATTGGAAAAGGGATCTCTTTTCACATCAAAGGAGCACCAATCCCCCTATGGGATGATCCTGTATATATTGGCAACAGCAACAGCCCTTGGCACTCTCTTAGCACAACATGATGAAAATGGGAAAGAGAGAGTCATTTACTACATCAGTATAACCATGGTGGGACATGAGCTGAATTACACATTCATTGAAAAAGCTTGCTTAGCAGTGGTGTTCGCGGCACAGAAGTTCAAACACTATATATTGGCTCACCATATAAAACTTATTTCCAAGATAGACCCTCTTGATGGGGTCATTGTAATCCTCATCATTTAATTTATCAATCCAATGCGGTGCCCATGGTTGTATGCAAGAGAGAAAGTAGAAAACTTGCTTGACAGTTGAAATTCTACTTGCAGAAATAAATCCTATTTGATTGAAAGGAAAGTTGCATGAAAGGAAATTTGCATGAAATGGAACTAATCTAAGGAACAATTTCATGAATTGAAAATATTAAACTACTTCACACTTGCTGGAAACGAAAAGCTTTCTTGGATTCAAATTTACTGTAGAAAGTTGGAAATACATTGCTTGAAATGAAACTAAAACTATCCTATTTCCTTAGGCTGAAACAAGTCTTTCTAATCCCCTCCTTTTATCCAATGATTACATTGTATTTATATAATTCAAATTCTATATCAATCCACTAAGAATGTGGATCCAAGATCCTATTTTTGAGGGGTCATTTACAAAACTTCAAGAAAATTGAAATTGCTGTCCTCCATCACGCCACTTTTGTCTCAGTCATTTTCTGACGTGTATTGCTCATTTTCTGCTTCAAATCATGCCAAATTCTCAAAAGGGTTTTTATATCTTCAAATCTAGTTTCCAAATCATTTTGAAATTTTTTATTTCATTGAGAAACGAGGGAGATTATTGTTTTACTAATACTACATTTTTGACAATTTTTGAACGCCTGATTTTTATGAAGTCTTCAATTCTCCACGTGAATGAAGGGATTTTTCTCCTTTTTTCTTGCCAAAATCATTGATCATTAACATGAAAAACATGCAATAATCATGCAACAACATTTTAGTGATGTGGTAACTTGAGTTATCTTTGGTGGAAGAAGGAATTATGAAATGTAATAACTATGAGAGATCTTTGAACTCAACATGAAACAAATACTCATCCCATTAATTTTGGAATGATTGATGCTCCATGATTTTGCATGAATGTAGGAGTGTGTTGGGAGTCTTCTATATCTTCTCATTACTTCTTCAAATCCTTCTAAAGCTTTTAGGAGTTAACTGCTTCAAGTGTCTAGAGCTCTCTACTGCAAGTGTCTATGAAGCTTCTTCTTCCCATGAGTTATTTAATAACTCATTTACTTGCATTATATCATCTTAAATACTTCATGGAGACATATTAGAGGAAATTTGAATCACATTTAATTACAAAAAATAAATCAAACATTTACTTTATATTTTACTTTAAACAAGCTAAAGAACTTTCAATCATTACTCAAATCCACTTTAACACTAATGCATTAGGAAGAAATATATGATTTTCTTTGATAACATATGAGACAATTTATGGTCTCATCACCTCTCAAGTATCTACTTTTCAAAGAAATGCTCACAGGGAAAACAACAAAATGGGTCATGATCCTAACAGAACACAACATTGCGTATGTAGAACGGAAGGCCATTAAAGGACAAGCAATTGTAGATCAGCTAGAAAAAGCACCAATGCATTCAAAAAACCCACTTGTGTCAGAGTTCCCTGATGAGTCAATATTTAACCTAAGCGTGACAAATCACTAGAAAGTATATTTTGATGGATCCTACACACAACATGGGTCAGGAGCTTCATTATGCCACAAGGAGATTGCATACCCAAGTCATATAAGTTGTCTTTTCCTTGCGCAAACAACATTGTAGAGTATGAGGCCCTTGTCATAAGACTCAGAATTGCAGTACAATGGAAGATCATGACACTCAAGGTCTATTGGGATTCACAGCTTATCATCAACCAAGTCAATGATGAATACCAAACAAAGGATGATAAATTGACCCCATACAAGAAATTAGTGGAAAACCTCAAAGAATTCTTCATCGACATCACGTTTGAGCAAATACCTAGGGAAAACAACAAAGTAGCGGATGTTATGGCAACAATCGGATCACTACTAGATATCCCACACAACGTCCCTAAGCAAGAATTCCTCGTAGAGCAACTTCTTGTACCAACATTCTAGATTCCAGAGTCTAAATTCGTGTGTGAAATTGTTGGTCCTGGTGATCCCTGGTATCATGATATATACACCTACTTGAGAATAGGAGTGCTCCCCGCTGATATCACCCTGAACCTTAAAAGAACATTTTTCAAGAATTCATCTTGCTTTGTTATCTTAGGAGACACCTTATACCATAGGAGTATTGAGGGAACCTTGTTATGATGCCTTAATGTTGAGGAAGCTTTGACTACTTTAACTAATGTACACAATGGCATTTTTCGGTCACATTCGAGTGGTATGACCTTAGCTAAGAAACTGCTGAGGACTGGGTACTATTGACCAACAATGGAAAGAGAGGCTCACGACTATGTCTGAAGATGTGTGCAATGTCAAAAAAATGGGGATCTCATCTATGCACTAGCTTAGAAGCTCCACCCAATCATTACACCTTGGCCCTTTTCACAATGGGGGCTTGATCTCATCAGAAAAATCACTCCCACCTCATTCAATGGACATAAGTTCATCATCACTGCCATTGAGTATTTCATGAAGTGGGTAGAGGCCATTCACATGACCTATATTATAGAAAATCAGATTTCCAAGTTCATCCTGAACTACCTAATTTGTCGCTATGGTGTCCCTCAAGCCATTATCTCAGATAATGGGACACCTTTCAAAAACCAAGATGTTTGATACCTATGCCAAAAATTCAATATCCAACATCACTTTTCCACTCCATACTACCCCCAAGGAAATGGCCAAGTTGAGGCTACCAATAAAACCATCTTGAAAATCCTAAAGAAAATTGTTAATGAAGTTGGTCGTGACTAGCACTTACAACTAAATCTCACCTTATGGGCCTATCGAACAAGCATTTGCACACCTACAAGTGCAACCCCTTTCTCCCTATTATACGGATCAGAATCCATCCTTCCTATTGAGATTGACCTCCCATCCTTAAGAATATCATTGCAAAATCTCATCACTGATGAAGAATATCGAGTGTCATGATTGAATGAACTAGAACTACTGGATGAGCAACACATGGATGCCTTAAACCATTTGCAAGTCTACTAGAACTGTCTCAAGAGGAGCTACAACAAGAAGATCAAGAGTCAGACCTTTCAAGTCTGAGAGCTCATATTGAAGGAGAATCAAAAGAATGTACCAAATCCATAAAGAAAGGGAAAGTTTGAACCCAATTGTTTGGGACCCTTCATCATCACAACAAGCTACAAATCAAGAGCATATCAGTTATCAACACCAAAAGGTGAAACTCTGCAGGAGCCTATCAATAGCTCCCATCTCAAAAAAAATTATGTCTAAACTTGTAAGGTATAAATCCAAAAAATCCAAAAAAAATTAAAAAAAGGATTGAAAACAGTAAAGAAAAAAAATTGTCCTCTAGTGAAAACCACTTCGGTGGCACTTTGGGAAAGTACCTTGGTGAAAACTTGGAAAATAGGTGCCTCTTGTAAATAAGCACTTTCCATCCACCATGGTCTCTATGGCTTGTTCTACATCATTCATCCATCACACTTCCATATCTCCATCCACCACCCATCTGCGTCTGCATCATAGCTTGAGCATGTGTTTGTATCATGATCCCTCACTCCTAGTACTACTTGGCACATTCCTAAGGTCAGTTTGTCATGCCTATATCAAAGTAGTCTATCACATCACATGCTGGGGGCATGTTTGTATACCTACATTGGATCAGATTCATGTATTTTCTTGCAATCTTCCTAAAAATTAGAAAATCCAAAACCATTCAGAAAATTAGAAAATCCAAAAACATTAAAAAAATTAGAAAAATCCAAAAACATTCAAAAAATCAGAAAACCAAAAAACATCCAAAACACATCAAAATCCCAAAAATAGGTCAAAATTTCAGAAAAGGTCAAAAAATAGAGTCATCTTGTTGAACTACGGGTCTCTAAACTCTAAGCGTAGGCAAGGCCATCATCGATGTGCCCCTTAGACATTAGGTCAGTCCTTTAGGAGTCTGTCACAATAATTAGCAATCCATTTGTTCATATCTCATCAATAAATGAGTCTGTATTAGTTGAACTATGTGGTCTCTATGTGTATAACATAGGAAAGGCTAATCTTTGATCAGCCCCCGAGGCCCCCAGGATAGGTCTTTAGGTTAGGTCTTTGGTCAAAATCTCAAAAAACACAAAAACATTAGAAATTTTGAAAATCAAAACATTTGTAAAACATCTTGAAAATACCAAAAACAGCCTCAAAACATTTCAAAAACATCAAAAAAATCCAAATATTTGAAAAAATCCATCCATCCCATTTCACATTCACCCAAAATAAACATCCGCTCATAATAAATGATCGTCGTCCTCAACCTTTGGTATGGCAATCGGAAACATGTATAGCAAATTGAAAGTGAAACTCAATCATCAAGGTCTCAAGTCTAGGTCAGTAGGTAAACAAGTTAGTCAACTCTTGGTACTAATAGCCAATCATATAGTCAATCCCAAAATCATCTAATAACATCATGTCCTAGGATGTATCCTTCCTACAATGGACATCAACATCAGGCATCACCATAGTTTAATCTTGGCTAGAGGTATGAAGAACATTAGCTTGTTTGTTTACTTGATGTTTGTCTTGTTTACTTATCTTATTGTGCTCATTCCAATGACCTCTTGATGATGTCTAAACAAAATGATTTAGAGAGAAAGGAATGGGGCAACGATCTTTATCTTTCACTTTTTGTGCTTGTTGGATGTTCTTGTAATATAACCTTGGCAAATACTTGCTTTATTAGGTATGGAAGGTGTTTTGGACAGCTTGTTGACTATTACATTATTAGGTTTTTCCTTTCCATGTTTTGGTCTGAGATGTTTGAAATATCTGAAGTACATCCTAGTAAGGTTTCAGTATGTCAAGTGTGAATAGGGATACTCCTATCTAATTGTCAAGTCAAGTCCATCACCCTAGGTAAGTAAGCTTTTTACGTTCCCAATCTAACATCATCAATCTCTCATCATTATTTCTAATTAAGTCTTAGCAGATCATGGACTTGTTGGATCCTCTTTTCATCATCCCATTTCTTCTTTCTTTTCTCTGCACTAACATGGTACCATGACAGTCAACTAAACATCACCAAGGCATCCATCCTGCATCCACAAACCGTCAACATATTGCATATCATCCATATCATACATAATAGGAAACACCGATCATTTCACATGCATTGCATTTCCATCATTGAACCATAATATAAATTGGTTATTCTAAGCATCTCATAAACCATACATTTGCATCCATTGCATAATCATATAGGCATCATCACAAACATCCATACATGCATCATCATAGAAAGATACTAAAAAAGAAAAAGAGCATATCATAACATATCATAACATCTCATAATCATAATGTATCACATCATCCATTTTGCATTACCACTAGGGGCATAATATAGATTTGTTAGTCTAAGCATTTTAGAATCATTTGCATCCATACATCCATACTGCAAACATCATCACCATAAAAGTGCATAGAAGATACATAAAAGAAATGCATCCATAACATCCATGAACATTTGCATAATCATCCATCACATAAAATTAAAATCATACATTACATCACATCATATAGGATCACATTGCATAGACATAGAACATCAAATGCATCCACCCATAAAGCATAAATAAAGTAAACACATCGCATCATAAATCAATCAAACCCATATCATATATATATCAAAGAATCATCATTGTCATTGCAGAAATCTAACTCAAGTGTATGTATATCAATCAAGATACAATGCCCACAAGGCTATCAAAAAATGGAACCTGTGAGTCTAACTCAAAAAGAATCAATCGCTGATCAAAAAATGGTATGATGCTAGCCCTGGTGGCTGCTCCCCTCGCCTTCCTATCTCTCAGCCCAGTCATCTGTCTATCGAAGCCTTGTTTTTGAGAGTAGTCTAGCACCCGAGCAGCTACGGGTATGGCCTGCCGATAATGAAGTATATAGTACTCAGCCTCTCTGACTGCCTCATAGTATATATGTGTCGGCACGGTCCTCCCCTAGGATGCGGCAGCCATGCTCTCTAACTACTGCCTTTGGCCGACCTCCTTAGCTAATTGAAGCTCTGTGGCCTGCCTCTACTAGCGCTCATGGTCTCTCTCTGTAGTAAGGGCTTGGACCTGTTGTCTAGCCTGATCTCTCTCTAATATGACCATCTGCAGCTAATCTTGTAATCCTTGTATCTATGCCTATAGCTGCTGAATTTGGCCATCCCTTGGATCTAGCTGATGTGGCTAGTGTGGCTACTAATCTGGTTGTCATGGAGGCTACCCATCTCTGGTTGGTGCCCCAGGACCTTGTCCACCATGTCCTGCCTATGCTCTCTGAGCACTCCTCCCCCGAGGTCTCCCCCATGGAAGTGTCACTCCTAGATCCGTCAGTCGGTTCTGAACTAATCATCATATGCATGAGTCATTCTTGGATCCGCTGGTCCCTGAGCATAGGCCCATGGCCTAGCAACCAATTGTCGAAAGTTATCAACAACATTGGACATTGGAATCATTCGTCCCCATCTGGTCTCTTGGGATGATCTGGCGAAGATAGTAGTATACTGATCGTCTGGTCAATCCTGAACCTCCCTGAACTAGCAGGCCACCCTATCTAGAAGGTACCACTCAATAATGGTGTGCTCCCTCCCATGCATCAGCCGATCTTGTCGAGCATAGAATAGCTATTGAGCGTCGTCATACCATGCAGGCATTTGTAACCATGGACGCCAGCAAAATACTATCATCTCATCCAAAACATGATGCAAGCGAGGTAAACCCAGCTATCTTGTATGTCTCAAAGTAATCGCACCTGTGTACCTCTAAATCATGGGATCATCAAGCTCTATATCAACCACGGTAATAATCGGTCAGAGCATGACAATATGTTCCTAGGCCCACATGTGTAGTAGTGTCACTCTAGCACAAATTTTTCGGTTGTCGCAATACACAAAATCATGAAGGTTATGGTATAATGAGGCCAACATCACTAGTCCCCAAGAAAATTATGTCCTTCGGAAAAGCATCCTCTCCCAGGCCAAGCCCCATCCCAAACTAAAGTGTTTGCCTCATTGATCGGGAGCTACTAACCCTGATATAATGGCAGCAATAATTAGCCTGACAATCGACATCTGACCTCTATAATAATCTAGGACAATCTAACCCTCAGAAAGTGCAAGCTCCTTGACCTCCATAACCTCAAAACATGCGTCAGAGTCGACATCTCCATCATAGATCACACGATCGTCGTGTATCGACAGCCAAAGGATGTGCCATACATCCTCCAAAGTGATGGCCGCCTGACCAATGAGAAGGTAAAATGACGAGGTCTCATTGTGCCACCTCTCCACCAATGCAATCATCATCACCAGGTGGGTCCGGACAATGAGCACATAGGCAACGTACCAAAGACCAATCTTGCCTAAGTGCTCCTGTCGCAACTCTGATAGATCGCTCAATCTGCATAGGACTGAGGGTTGATGCTCACGTGAATGCATAGGCTGGATCACCTCCTGTACCCATGAAACCATGGCGTCAAAATTTGTAAAAAAAATTTGACCCCATTTGGAGTTTTCGACCTCGAAACCATGAATGTGTTGCAATTTGCAAAGGCGTCGCTATTTTTCATACTCCAAACAGCAATGCTGGACTCTTTGAAAATGCTAAATCGGCCTCCATATCACCATGCACACAGGCCTCGCCCTTTGACTGCTAAACCCTAATCCTAAATTGGGTTAAGCATCGTCATTAACAAAGGTAGTGCTATTTGGAATTTGGAACCCTAAAGTTAAATCGCGATCAACATCGCTATTTACACAAGCAACGTTGTTTAAGCTTCAACGTCGTCGATTTTGCACTTGGCACGTAGCAACGCTAAGGACTCTAACACTCTAAAGCATAATAAATGCACTTAAAAATCAAAATCTCAAAGTCGGGTTTGGGTCACATACCAGTGGTCTTGCGCCTACAGGTCTCTGGTACACACGGACTTGCTCAGAAATGTGTCGGGGAAGCACTCGTTGCGCTATTCTGCAGGAGGATCAGAGCTCAAAAAGCTAGAACTTTCAAAGTGTGAATACAAAAATGAATGGAAAGTGACCCCTCCAAGCCTATTTAAGCATGAAAATTAGGGTTTTTTGCCCCAATTTAGTCGTCAAACTAGGGTTTTGTACCCCCAGCACTATTTTTTCCCAACTGAAGCTCATTTCACATCTTTTTTTTGCATTTTGGCATATTTTCAACATCCTAGAGCCTTTCTAGATTTGTTGGGCAACTTGTCTTTTTTTCAAGAAATCACCCAAAAATCCAAATTATTGTCCAATCTCTCTAGGGGGCAATATACCAACATAATTATTCTTGCTAGGGTAGCAATGGGGCATCCGAAAAATTCAGAAAATTTTTGAATTTTGATCTCGACAAGGTTATTCTTTGAACCAATACAACAGGTACATTGCTTCAAACAGGGGAAAAATGTAGACACGTAAATTATCTTGATTGATATCATGAACTTGATTCTGATTCACTAACTTCGATTCTTCCTTGATCATTTCTTTACTATCCAATTAATTGAATAATCTTTATTTAATTAATTCATCAAATTCCTCCTTTAATTAAATAAATAAATTTTATTTAATTAAATCCTAATGTTCTTCATTTAATTGAATAAATTAAATTTATTTAATTAAATTACTAATCTACCAATATCCTCACATTTGATTTAAATAAATTCAAGAATTTAAATTAAATGTCACAATCAACTAAGTTCATCTAAGTTAATTAATCCTAGATCAATTAACTCCTAACACTAATCCTCCATTCCTCTAGCTTTTGCAAGTTGCACATGTAAATCAATTTATTTGATTTATTAATTTCTCCTATTTCCATTCAAATATGGCATATTCTTGGAATATTCCATTTATTTGAATTCTCCCTCCCAAAGGACTTTTGTCCTCCAACTTGGCATTAAAGGATCTTACATGTCCTCTCCTTGAGCCAACTTGGCATTAATTCCTCTTACATCCCATCTTGCACAAGTTACTTCTTCAAATTCAAATTCCACCTACATGCATTTAACATGCACATTGTTCAAAATGTGCTCCACTCTCCTTCATTAGCATGTTTACAAGTGGCACAATGTCATTGGACCCTTCTTTAATCCCACATTCATCCTATTATTCATTCTCCAATCCTTTTTCACTATAAATAGAGGCCTTCTCTATTGATTTGGAATCCACAATCATGCAAAATTTCATGCAAAGAGATTATAGTCATTTGAATTTCAAGAATCCATGATTCCATCCACATTTTCATCCAAAACCCTAGTTTGACGACTAAATTGGGGCAAAAAACCCTAATCATCAAGCTTAGATTATTGGAATTTTGCATCAAGGGGCACACAATCATCATCAAGCTTATCAAGGAATTGGGAAAGTGCTTCTTTCCACATCAAAGAAGCATCAATTCCCCCCATGGGATGTTGGTTTGAGAATTTTGAATAAGATTTCATTAGCTTTTATTTGATATTTTACCTTGTTTTCTTGTTCTTGTGTTTGAATGAATTTCATGGGGAATGTTTGGTTTAAACTTGTTTGAGGGCTAATGTTTGATTGTTTGTCCATGTTTGACCAGGTTTAGGCAAATCATTCTACAAACCTATATCTATCTTCTGTGATAATTCAAGTGTAATAAACATTTCAAAGAATCGAATGATGCATTCAAGAACAAAGCATATATCTATCAGGTATCACTTTTTGAGAGAGAAGGTTATGGAGAATGAGGTGAAGCTTGAGTATGTTCCTACAAAGGATCAGATTGTTGATATGTTTACTAAGGCTCTTCCTAAGGATACTTTTGAGTATCTTCAAGAGAAGTTGGGGGTTATTTCCCCTCCTTTATTGAGTTAGATGCATATAAAGGTGCATCATTCCAAAGGATATATGGATCTATCTGCTTTCTGGACTGATGTTGGCAGATACCTCTCAGGGGGAGTAGGTAGTATCACGTGTTGTCATTGTGTTGATAATTGAGTTGGGTGTACTCCTAAGGGGGAGAATTCAAAGCATAAAATTTAGGTTTAGTGTCAAAAAGGGATATCAATGCAAAATATTTTATCCTTTTTCATTGATTTCAAAGGGAGAGAGAGAATCATGTGAAATAATGAGCTTATCTACTCAAGGAGAGAATAAAAAAGAGAGAGTATTCAGAATTGTTGTGTGATCTTTGGTAGCTTTTCACATCTTTTGTTGCTATCAATGACAAAGGGGGAGATTGTTGCAAGAATGATGGTGTTGTTATTGATGTCAATAGGAAGCCTACTAACTGGTGTTGTCATTGATGTCAACTATGGGATGAAGATGTTGAGCATATTGAGAAAATTTTGGAACAAAGAAAAACATATTGTACATGTGTAGTAGAGACCTTGAGGAAGTGTGTGAGTACATGGAGATATTCTTTTGTTGTAGAGTCTGAAGATGAGTTGGAATGAAGTAATAAGATGAGATGATGTTTATGGTACTTGGTTTCCAAGTGCTTTTAATAAAATTTAATAAACAGAGTAAACTATGTTGTGCAAATGTTCATAAGTTGCCTCGTTATTGTATTTTGTGTTCTTTTAGTGTCGATGTTATTCCCGTGTAGTTGTTGCGGGTTATTCAAAAGTGTTAGAGGTTGCTATATTCAGAATTTGGGTATTTGGATCATTCTACAGTGTGAGATATTTTTACCAGTGTGTGAACCAGTTGTTTAGTGATGTTTTATGTGGTCTAGGAGAAATATATTTGCTTCACATTTCTCTGTTGTGTGGATTTAGGTTGTGCATATTTTTTAAGTTTCTTATAATGCTTTTATCTTTCTGTGTTCAATTTTTTACTTGATTTGGTGCAATACATTGAGAGTTTCATTTCTCAGTTTTCAATTAAGGATTGTTAGTTGCCCTAAGTTAAAGTATTTTTTGATGCGAGTTTGGATGAAGTGTTTGATGAATTTTATGAATTTCATGGATTGTTTTGGATTAATTTCAAGTGATTATGTTGTCCAAAACTTTTGGCTTGATCTAAGGAAGCATGTACTCTTTGGTGTTTTGCATGGGTGTTGGATGACCTTGTGTTTAACACTACATGCGAAGCTTGTGGAAGCATGTTGAAGTGTGTTGGGATCTATTTGGGTCCTAATTAAAGATTTGTGTAGGTTACCTTTTGTTTCTATCCACCGTGGGAATGTTTAGGTGTTGGCCTATTTTGAATTTGAATGTATAATGGATAATGGCTGACATGAAGAAAGCATTTGAGGTTGAACTTGATATAAATATGTATGGTGTTGATACAAATAAGTGTGTGGAAAGAGTAAGAATCAAGATAGATGCGAGATTGTTGCAAGTGATGTGTGTGATGCGAAATTGAGCATAGCAGTGTGAACTTCATGTTAGGGTTCCTGAAGGCAGTGAGTTGAAGGCATCTGATATCTTTCATGTGTGACTGTGAAAGTGTGCAAGTAATTGTAGTGGACTCCTTATTGCATTGAGAAGTGTTTTCTATGTGTAACATTCTTCTTCTATCTTCTTGTTTTATTTCTATGGCAGTGAGCCCTAGCTATGATCCTTTTTGGGCAGTATCTCCTATTATGGCAATGAGCCCCTTTGTACTGGTTAGTGATGATGTTCCAATATCACATCCTAGAGATCGTAGTTCCCTCCTCAAAGGGGACACTACAAAAATCTCTATGGATCCTAAGTCTTCTGAAAAGGTGATTAAGGTCAGAAGGTTCCTTTATTCTGAAGAAGCTAAAGAACTTTCTGACCTCCTACATTCTCATCCTAATATCTTTGCTTGGATGTATGAGGACATGCATGGCATTGATGAGTCTATAGTGGTTCATAATATCGTCCTATGTCCCGATGCCAAGCCAATTAAGCAAAAAAACCGAAAGATCAATCCTAGGGTAGCATTGAGGGTTAAGACTGAGATAGAGAAGTTAAAAGTAGGGTTTATTCGTTCTATCGACTACTTGGTGTAGGGGCACCTAGTCTACATAATGTAAATAAGGGTCAAATGTGAGTATTTTATGATGTTGAATCACTTTTGATGTAATAAGGTCTATTCAGACCATTTTGTCATGTTTAAAGTTGTTTTAGGTCATGTGGGGTCAGTTTTGAGTCAAGTTGTCAAATTGTGCAAAAAGTTGCAAAGTTGCATAAGCAACATTTGCATTTTTGGATTTTGTGGAAGTTGAACCATTGGAGATTCAAATGGAAGTTATCCAACAGTTGTTTTTGGTTGGAAATTTTTAAATATGCAATGTAATGGTCGAAGCAAACTACTGATGAAGTTTTGGTGATCAAACAATAAAGGAAAGCTTTGTTTTATGTGTTTTATAGTGTGTTTTTACTACTACAGGGGTTTGTATGATTCTATACGGCCTGAAAAATGATATAAATTGCATTGGATTATTGAATGGATGAATTAATTGTCTTTTGGTTTTGGTTTCATCATTTTTCATTGAGATTGGAGTAAGTTTGAACCAATTTACTGAAAAACAGTCAGAAAACCATAGTTTTGAGGGTTTGAGAGGGAAAACATGAATTAGGAGACCATTCCACTTGTGGGAATTCTGAAAGTTGGTGGAATGGTAATATTTAGGGTTCTTTTCATGTTGGTAGGGTTTGTAGGAGTAGGGAATGGAGTTAGGGCAGAGTTTTATGCAACCCTAGCCTAATATTTTTATGTATTAGGCTTAGGAGGATAGGTAGATATAGGGCTTTGTAAATAGAAGCTTTGGTGATGATTCCAGTTGAGAGAAATTGTATATTCAGACCCCATGTGACATGAGGAGAGCCCTGGATTGAAATTTTGTGGTTTGGAGATAGCATTTCCTATTGCTGCTTTGGAAAACAAGCCTAATTAGGCCTAGTTAGAGCATAGCAGTCCAAATTGGAGGGTGTTGTTACAAAACAACCACATCTACAAATCCGATATGTTTCAAAGGGGAATAAAGGGTTCTTCAATGGTGATTCAATTTTGGGTTTGAAAACTTTTATGAAATTTATGATAAAAAACCATAGTTTGGAGTACTACAAGGAGGATTGAAGGATTGTTGAGAAGACCACCAAGTTGAGGCTCTTTATTTGCAAAGTTGGTTTAATTGTGATTGTGTTGTAATTCTCCACCCTACTCTGCATCACCACTCCCCTTGGATCTTGAATATTGTCGTTGTTAGTAAACCTGATGGTCGTATTCATATATGCATTGACTTTTGTGATCTTAATAAGGCTTCTCTTAAGGATGATTTTTCGTTACCTAATATAGATATGATTGTGGATTCGACTATAGGCCATGCCTTGTTGTCTTTCATGGATGGCTTCTCGGGTTACAATCATATTTGTATTAATCTAGAGGATCAGTACAAGACAGCCTTCACTACCCCTTGGGGCACTTTCTGCTATGTGGTTATTCCCTCTTGGTTAAAGAATGCAGGAGCTACTTACCAACGAGAAATGACCATAATATTCCATGATTTCATTCATAAGATTTTAGAAGATTATGTTGATGATATCTTGGCAAAAGTCTATAACCCGTCAGGATCATGTGAAGAACCTTTGTCTTATTTTTGAGAGGCTTCGACTCTATAAGATGACACTTAATCCTTTTAAGTGTGTCTTTAGCATAGACACGGGAAAGCTTTTTGGATTCATAGTCTCTCACCATGGAATCAAGGTCTACACAAATAAGATCGATGCTATTGTTAACATGCCTCCACCCAGGAACATCACTAAGTTGCAAAGTTTATAAGGGAAGATTTAGGAAATTCGTAGATTCATATCTCAACTAGCTAATCGCACCCTTCCTTTCACCCGCTTGTTAAGGAAAGATGTTTTCTTCATATGGGATGAAGAGTGCCAGAAATATTTTGAGTCAATCAAAGCCTATTTAGCCAATCCTCCTGTATTAATGTCGGCTATGCAGGATAGACCCTTTTTTCTTTACCTCACAGCATCACCATATGCTTTGGCAGCTTTGCTTGCTCAGTATGATGATGTCGAGAAAGAGAGAGTGGTCTACAACATCAGTTGTGTCCTAGTTGATTATGAAACTCGTTACTCCTCCATGGAGAAGCAATGTCTTGCTCTTGTCGTCACTACACAGAAGCTAAGGCACTATCTTCTCCATTTTGAAACGCATGTCATTGTAAAAAGTGACCTTCTAAAGCATTTGTTCTCTAGCACCAACCTTGCTGGGAGGTTAGCAAAATGGGTAATGTTACTCACTAAGTTTGACATAAATTTCTCTACTCATAAATCAATAAAGGGTCAAGCAGTTGTTGATCAATTGGAAGTTGGTCCCTCATCTCGATCATTCCCAGTTTTAGATTTGTTTCCTGATGAGAACATTCTTGTGATCAATTATGATCTCAAATGGAAAATGTACTTTGATGGGTTGAGATGTCAAACTGGCTTCAGAGCGAGCGTGGTCCTAATATCACCCGAAGGAAAGATAGTCCCTCTACCCTTTTGATTGGACTTTCCTTGCACTAATAACATCGTTGAGTACAAAGCCCTCATTGTTGGCTTGTGTGTCGTGATTGCACTAAAAATAAGACATCTCTACATACTGGGTGATTCTGAGCTTATTGTGAATCAAATTATGGGAGCCTATCAAGCTAAGAAAAGTAAGTTGTCTCTATATTGAGACCTCGCTTTTTCCTTGCTTAACAATTCTCCTCTTTCATGATAGACAGTGTCCCTAGGAGGGAGAATAGACATGTGGATGTGATGGAAAGTGCTACTTCCTTGGTACCTTTGAATGAGGTTACAAAAGAATACCACTTCATGGTTCAGGTCCTTCGGACCCTAGTTGTTTCTGATCAACCCAAATCTGATGCCTTCGTGTGTTCTCACGTAGACTTGAGAGAATTATTTTCTAATATTTACAACTACCTAAAGACTGGAAACTTTCCCGATGATGCGATGAAGAACGATCACACTCATATACGAAAGCTTTCAACCCGTTATGTTATCTTGTCTAATGTTCTCTATCAAAAATCTTATAATAGCTTGCTTCTTCGATGTCTCACTAAGGTGGAAATACCCCTTGCCCTTAAAGAAGTCCATTTAGGCTTTGGAAGTAGACATTTTGGTGGTAAATCCCTAGTGAGGAAGTTGATACACATGGGGTACTTTTTGCAAATGATGGAACAAGATTCCTTTGATTTTGTTAAAAAGTGCCCACAATGTCAACAACATAGTCATCTTATTCAAGCACCTACACAAGAGTTACAAAACCAGACCTCTCCTTGGCCATTTGTAAAATGGGGGTTGGATATTATTGGAAAAATATCACCTTCTGCTTCTAAGGGACATACCTTTATCATTACTGCTACAGATTACCTCACGAAGTGGGTCGAGGCTATCTTGCTTCGCTCTACAAAAATTGAAGCTATTTGTAGTTTGGATTGCCTTCTACACTTGTTCTGACAATGGTATGCCATTCAAGTACAAGGAAGTAAAGCAATTCCTAGAGAAATTTTGCATCCAACATAGATTTTCTACACCTTATTATCCTCAATCTAATGGTCAAGCGGAAGCGTCTAATAAGACTCTTGAGCTCATTCTTCGTAAAACTGTTAATAAACATGGTAAGGATTGGCATATTCAATTAACATACAATTTGTGGGCCTATCGCTCGAGCGTTCGTACAGCAACAAGAACGACGCCTTACAATCTCATGTATGGTGTCAAAGCTATCACTCCTTTAGAGTTGGATATTATGTCTTTAGAGTTGGAGGTTTCACTTAAAGGGTTAATTGACAATGAGACTTACTAAGCTAATTGTTTGCATCAGCTAGAGATGCTTGATGAACGCCGATTATAGACCCTCGATCATCTTAAAGCTTATCAACAATCGTTATCAAGAGAGTATAACCAAAGTGTGCTTCCTAGAACTTTTAAGGTGGGAGACTTGGTTCTCTATGAGAATCAGAGAAATGTAAATGTGTCACCTGATCAAAGGGGGAAATTCAGTCCTAATTGGTTAGGCCCTTACATTTTCATCTCCATTTATGGTTCGGGCACCTATGGATTATCGTCTATGGATGGAACACCTCTAAAAGAACCTATTAATGGAATGAATCTTTGTAGATACTATGCATAGTGTCTAATGTGTCATGTGTGTGGTGTTCACTCTTTAAAGGTATTAGCATTGCATATGTTGGCATTATTCATTAACACATTATGAAAAAATTTGTGTTGTGATGTTCCCATGTGTATGTATGAAGAGGTATACATACATGTGTATTACTATGCTATGTATCCATGCATTACATTACATATTTTAAGGCAATTAGATCATCATTGTATTTAATTAACATACATCCATGTGTGTTCATAAATTATGACAACATCTAATGTAAACATACATTTGTATACATAAATAACATCCATAACATCAACATACATGAAAATAAAGAAGCATACACATCAAAATACACAATGCCATAATGTCTGAACCAATATCTCGTATATATATATCAAATGTCATATACATATATCGGTCCACTATCATCAAAAAAATGAGTGGCTACTGAATATGTGTGTCAATGTCTATACCAAAAAATTTACAAAACATATATATATCTTGTGGCTACAAAACTGATGTACAAAATAGGAGCTTTCTATGGTTGGGGCATATGGCTCCCTTATCCCTTCGGCTCTGGCTATGACTATGGTATAGGAATGGGTTGCACAGTGGAGATGGACCTAGAATGGTGTAAGCGTGATGCGGACATGGTTGCACACATCCCCCTAATCTCTCCTTGAAGGGATCATATCTACATACTGGCCTGCATCAGCTCCTATTGCAGTTGTTAAACATCTATCGAGATCACAGTTGTTGGTTGTCCCACGAGGTCATCAAGATGGATCCGTAGGGCATCATGCGCCTGCTTGGTGGCATCAGCCCTCATCACATATGTATCTTGCTCTATAAGTGTCGTTCACAGTTCCCTCGATAGTTGGTCATGCTACCCCTAGAGTGTGGTAACGTCTACAGTCCCCTGCACAATCTCCACCCCCACTCCTCATAAGCAGTCCTCAAATGCACTACCAACTCGAACAAATGGGCATGTCGCCCTGCAGAAACTGGCTGATATGCCTCAAGGACCGTCCCCTGGATGAGCATGTCAAGGGCCACCTCTAATATGTACTGGGCTATCAACCTAGTCCATCCTTGTAAATCCTCTGCAACCACAAAAAGAAAAAACAAGATCAATATCACATGGTATATTTGTGTAATCATAAACAAAGAAAACTAAAGGTACTAAAATATAAATAACATGCCCAGTATACCTGGGTCCCCTGGCTGCCAAGCAGGTTAGGGTGAGGAGCGACACTAGGACCTGTGTCACCAGTGTTGGCAGCCACTCCTGGTGCTGCTAGATTCATCGTTGTTGTGACGGTAGGTGTTGTTGGTGGTGCCGACGAGATGGGGGTGGTTGGTGGAGGAGATGATCTCCTCTGTTGCTGCCTCAACCTCGGTGATGTTGTTGGCCGCTCCTCCTCCTCATGTGGCCTCTCCTCCTTCTTGCCCTACTCTCACCCACCTCCTTGGCCTCTCCACCTGTCCTATGGTTCCTATGCTGGCATGTCCCCTTGTGGGTCAGGATCCCCTCTAGGGGCATCCTCTGCAAACACTAAACGAGGATGATGCATGTCTCACCATGCTCTAAAATTTGCAGCTATGCATATGTTATCTGCCACAGCTATCGGTGGCAGATCTTAGTAGGGCTCATCATCATCTAATGGAATAATGTCAATGGAGGGGCGAGGAAAATCCTTGGATCTCGCAACTCTCCTCACCGCTCGTGTATACATGGGGATTGTAGGAGGGATGGTTTGTACATGTCCATGCTGCCACATGACCCAGCTCCAATAATAAGGCATAATGATATGATTGTGGTGGCCTATGAGAAAATGATCCAGCTATAGGTTTCTAAGGTACCTGTTGTCATCCACCCACCTGAAAAAATGGTAGGGTCTCCATCTAACCCAATCAGGCAAAAGGGTATCAAACTATAGATGCCAAATTAAAAGTCACTGTGTCTCCACTTCCCTATCACCTCATACCAATGGGCCATGGGGACAGTGTACAATCACCTTTGTGGGAACCCGACCGACCTCGTGCACATGATGTGGGCGAAAGCCCACACCTGCAACAACATGCATGTTGTGAGGTTGCGGTACTCATAGTGAACGTATCGCCCCAGCTCCTGGTATAGGTGCACCAACATGTGGCCCCAGGAAAAGACTGTCCTATTTTCGACCATCTCACGTATGGTATGGACCAGGACCTCATGCAGGTGTGAGCCTCACCCATCTATGGTGACCCAAAATACCACAGTCACAACCATCACGCAGTGCAACAAAGGTGTGGTGGTCTACACCTGATCATACCAGTGTGTATAAATATGCCTTGTGTCATCACCGCCATCAGTCTGTCCCGAGTAGTAGAGGACACCCTCTGATCGCTCCCATGTTGATCGGGTGTCATCTATCGCATCTACAGATAGGGAACCTGAGAATCTAATAAACATCCTCTAATGTGATAGTCATCTCTCCATTAGGCAACTGGAAATATGATGTGGTGGCATCCTACCGCTCCATCAAGGTCGTCGGCATCCGTTCATGGTATCACATCTCTAGCATAATGAACGCGTGCCAAAGATCGACTTGTTGTAGATGGGTGAACTCATCCTCGCTGAGGCAATCCCTCTGCTCGCGAACCAGTCAATATGCTCTCCCATCAAGATGCTCCCAAATCTTAGGATAGTCTTGCAAAAAGTGAAAAAAGTTTAAATCAGAACACAAGATTTTAAAAAAAAACTTAGGGTAAAATTTTTTGTAGACTTTTGCGCACCACGCAGACGTCTGTGCATCGCACATAAGTCCTATTCCACCATTAAATCCCTGAGGACACCAACACATACTCGAGACGACAATGCAAAAAAGGGATGCTTGTGTGTACTCTAGACGTCGACATAGAAAAAGACGCTCACGCAACTCAAGGAGAAAAAATTTCCTAAAAACATACTAAAATGCACTATAAACGTGGTTTTAAGATCTACTCGGTCCACCTCGCGACCCTCGACAATATCCTCCCTCAACTACTCTAGCCTCAGTGCCTCGTACTCCTTCCTACTCAGCATTTTGTTGACTTTTCTCTCACAAAATTCAACAATTTCCTCATAGTGAATAGTGAAAATGACCCTTCTAGGGGCCCACCTAGGTATATATAGGCCCCTTGGGGCCCATTTTTCCTGGAGTTTGTGGCTCCCTGATTTCTCTTGAATTTACCCCACTTAGCTGGGGAAAAACTCAGGAGGGGGCATATAGTCACCTCTTTACCATATTTTTCTTCTGAATCATCAAATTTTTCTTGACCATTTTTCTCATCATTGTAGCTTCTTTCAATTTTTGAAACTAACTTGAATTTGAGTTTTGCAAATTATAATTTTGTGTGACTTTTCACAACCAGTCTCACACTACTTGTGGAGTTCAATTGCTAGGGGGCACCTTTGGTACCATCTAGCTCGACCTCGGTGACCTCTAAGGCACTTCTTGGCACGCAAATCTGTAAAATTTCAAAATTTAGGTAAAATTTTCTTTCTCTACTTTAGTGTGGCTGATTTTTCCCAAAATCGAGCCCACTAAAGTGGGGGGAAAATGTAATGTCACCAAATTGTACCTAAGGGCAATTCCACATTTTAGCACTTTGCCTAACATTTATGATGCCTAAGCACATTAATGGCAAAAATCCCATGGGTCAGAATTTCACAATTCTAGCTCCATGTGGACCAATGGAAAAGCAACAACAACCTAATGACATGCTTCTCGAAAACTGATGCCTTGGACACCTATGTGGCGCGTGGACGTCTACACAGTGCACTAGCATCCTAGTGGCTTTCTGAGTTTGAAATGAAGAATCTTGAATCTTTACTCTCGACACGTGTCCTAGTAGTCATATTTTTTAGTGTAACAGCTCTTTGCCACCCTAGCATGCAACAAAACCCCTCATTTGCTCTCATTTTGGGGGTTCAATTCATTCAATCAAGCTCTCTCTCTAGTTTCACTCTTGAATCTTTCTTCATTCTTGACAAGCAACACTTCTACACATGAAGATCTACTAGACTGAGGTCCCTCCAACAGCTATAGCTCTCTAGTAAGCATTCGACGGTGCCTCTGTGTGTTCCAGAGGGGGCCAAGGCCCATGGGTAATGCTCTCTCTCACTCTTTCTCTATTTACATCTCTTGTTCCTTTACTACTTGGTGGTGTGGGTTCTACTCTTGAAGCGAGTTTTTCTTTCACCACCCCCTTTGTCCATTTTAGTTACACTCTCCTTCTATTTGGTTGTCCGTGGAGGTGGGAACACCAAAACGGGGGTCTGACTGCAACAGGCCCCTATACAACCCCAACATTTTCCCCTCGCTCATTTTGTATGTAGGTTGTGAAGAGGAGCTTGGAGTGAAGACTCGAAAGGTAAGTTTTCTCCAAGTTCTCCTTGTGCTTTTCTCATAATTTTTATACCCTGCTTTATTGTTCTATTTAGTAGAACTCATATCTGAGTTAGGAAGTGAAACCTAGTTTCTCTTGCTTGAGTTCCTGAGCTCCCTATTGCTCAAGATGCCAGCACACCATTTGGACGACAATGCGTCGTGCTGGCATCCCTAATCCGCACTACCATCCTTTGGTTGAGAGCTCCTCTATCAAAAGCATAAATCTGGAAGTTTCACTCTCTTAGGATCTGAAGTAGTTTTCTCTAAAAGCTAGCTAGTATACATTTCCTTTGCAATTCCCTCATTCAATTTATGTTGAGGTGGATAAGGGAAGTTTGTTCCTTGGTGATCTCTTGAGAAGGAAGAGACCCACATGCAGGGAATCCCTCTTATCTCACAAGTCCATAATGGATTCACATCCATAACCAAGTGTAGGCTCCTCAGTCTTTCTATTGAAATCCCCATCAAAGAGTAACCATATCAACATATGATCCCATAAATAAGAGATCTCTTAGCCTCACCCAAGTCTCTTTAGTCTCCATGAGCATCTACCAATCAATCCATGCCAACTTCAAATGCAACCTTACAAAATCATGAAGCTCCAAGAAAATAATTAATACTCAAAACCAAATAGAACAAATCAAGACCATTGTCAAAATTTCAACTATAGAATTAGGAATTTATCATGACATCATGATCTAGCATCCTCTCCTCGGAGATCACATGAAAATAACCATGCATCAGCAAATGATGAATCAACATCACTACCAAAGCTCCCACTGAATTGTGTAACCAAGCTCTCCAAGCATCGTGATAACCATCTCTTATTTGAAGATCCTCCATTGCCCCAACACAATCAAAGAACTCAACAACATGAGCTCCCAAAAGGTAAATTATAAACACAATCTCCAAACCAAGAAGATACAAATGCTACACATCATTTGCCAATATAACCAAAGATGTCATTAAACTCTCACTACTATGTAAAGGAAAAATCCAAGAGCTCCTTATAACACTAACAACCATTACAAAAGACCATCCATCTTCTAATAAAAGATTATCCATGGATCACTGCACACTATAACAACAATAGCTTAGAACCAAAATCTTGAAACAAAGAAGATATAGCACATTATGTAACTACATAAAACTCCCACTAAAATTAATATTGAGTTATATATGGCATCATGACCAATATCATTGCCAACACTCTACTCAAAGTGAACAAAGCTTCTCATGCACCATAAACAACTAATATAGATTAAAATGAACAAATCTATCATGTACTCCTAATAACCATATCTTGATGTAATAAGCATACCAATGTAATATTGGTGACCAAGAATAAGGCCTACCAAATAGAATCCACATTAGAAAATCTTACAAGATCTGCACATATGCAACATATCAAAGGAGAAATACATAATTAGTGCTCCAATCTCAAATAACTAAAAATTAGATTCAACTTGACATCAATAACTTGTAGAACAAAGATAATCAGGTATGACATGTAGATTTCCAAGACTCAAACACCAGAATCAATGATAGATTTGATTTTCCAAACAAAACCACATAGGAGTAACCATAGACCAATAAGAATCCTCCAAGCAATCATGTAAACTTGTAATTGTATTCATCCATAACACCCTAAATACAATCTCATCATGGATCTACAAGCCACATATTTTAGTTAACATGTAAAACATGCAAAACCATCTATGTAAATCTGAAATCTATATAACCATCTAGACATTCACATCAAACATGTCATCTGAATAATGGAATAAACACAAATCCACAAACCCATAGCTGAAAACAAGATTAAACTACAACCCAATAGGAAAACCAAGCCATCCAAGAGCTTATAATATATGAAACATATCAGGTCCACAACTCACAAAGAGGTTAGTGGCTTATATTTTAGTGCTTTCATGTAACCAAGGGCTAAAACCATGAAGCCAACATACACACTCCATTATGTAGTCCAAATTGAGAGTGCTTCTCCATGTGACCAAGATGTCTCTACTCATCAAACATGAACAACTTCTCACTGCACATGATCACAAGGTAAAGAAACAAAACCACCAAATAAGAGGATACACACATATTGTCAAACAAGAGCTCCAAGTTACCAAAACATAACCAACTGCACAAAGATCCATAATCATGACTTCCAATGCCCAATATAGATCACATTAACAATATCCATGGCTTTCAATCTAAAAAATATGCAAAACAAAGTTAACTCATAGAGCATTCATTGCTGCTCCAAAAGCCTTCCAACAACCTTCAATTCCTTCTAACAAATTCCCACAAGCTTTCCAAGTTAAAAAACTAAAAATAAATAATACCCAGAACCTAGTTAATCTTTAGCTCTAATACCAAATGATAAGAAATAAACAAGTTCAATACTAATTGTTGAGAAATTCAATCTCTATCTAAATATGACTTCAAAGGATGAGATACAAGGCTTGGATTACAGCAACATGAAAATCTAAAACTTATATGCAAATCTGAAAATTAAGTTGCCTTAATATGGAAATACCATGATTAGATCCACCTTCTTTATGATGTCAAAAAAAAACCACATAACATGCTTGTAAACACTACCTTATGTGAACTTATAACAACAATATATGAAGAATAATATCACAAAAAGATAGCAACAATGAGATAGAAATCAGCAACACAAGATCATCACATAACACAGGATTTACGTGGAGAAACCCTTGCAAGAAAAAACTCCACCAAGAAGAGAGGCCAAGTATGCATTATCATCAAATAAATGAGATTACAATAAAACCCCTTCCATTCTCCTCTTTGCCTCCAACATGGTAGCACCTGTGAACAACCTCCTTATGCCTCCACCTGTCTTTGTTCCTTTAGAGTAACACTACATTCAACTATTCCATGACAATTCTACATCCAAAAGGCTGAATTTATAGACTTGTGAAGGCATTTAATGCACCAAACATGGCGCCCAAAGATGACCCTTCATTCCAAATGTCCCCAACTTTTGGATTACCTCTTCAAAATGCAAAAGGACACCAATTTTGGCTCCAATACTTTCTCTTCAACTTGAGCACCCAAACTTGAGAGATAAACATTACATTAATTGTAATAAATGATGGAAAATCAAGTGACACTTGTTGCCTCATTCTAAGCTCCCACTTGGAGAATCCCAACAATCACTCATTTATCATTTCCTTTATCTTTTATTATCCTCTTCTAGGCCTCCACATGTGGGGAAAACAATATTAAATATTTATGTCCATAACCCACCTTTACCATTGCTAGTGGACCCATCACCCCTTCTGAGTATATTAGAAACAATGGTGAAAATTAATATTACAAAATATCTTTCTAATTTATCCTAAGTGCCTAAGGACATTTTCCAAGGATGTGGGAACCATGACATATAACATAGGATTTACAAAAGTGGATGGCACTTAATCTTAACAGTGCAAAAGTTTGATATTGCACCTAAACTATGTGGAAGCCTTGGGTAAAGTCAAAAAATCAAGTTGAGCCCTAGATAAAACATTGTTCTAGATGGTCTCAATTTAATAGTATGACATGGTGTACAAGTACTTAACATGACCAACAATACTAAGATGAGATTGTGGCCTAATGTATTTGGCATAGATCACTAGCCTTTTGGAATACTATATTCTCCATATGCATCCTTTTCAACATGGTTTTAACTTTTAATTTAGATTGTAGCACAAAACCTCCAATAAGAATTCTTCATGGGAATTGGATGTGGATAAGAGTTCTCAACTAAAATTTTGATATATTTTTTTTAAGCAACTTCCTCTTCTATGTTTTTAGTGAAAATGGTAGAGATAATTTTTTAAGTTCAAATTCCTTTTTAAAGGCTATTCCGCAAACTCAACATCTATGCCCCCTTCTACATTAAAGTCCTATCCAATTTCGCTCACGATTTCTTGTCTTCATCTTGAAGCTCATCCCACGGTAATTGTTGTATATTTTTATATTCATGGAAATCTTCACCACATACAACCTCTAGTGCTTTGTCATCTTTAATTACATGTTTCTTCACCAAGAGAGTCATATATTTGGAACCACAATGAGAGAACTACTAAATTAAATAATAGTATTTTTAAGAATATTGTATACACCTTCACATAGAATCTATTGCAAACCACATTTGCTAGCTCATTACACAAATAACTTGAGTTAGACTATTAAAAATTTATTCAATGTGTACATAATATTTTCATTGACATCCTTAAAACACACAAACGATGAATTGCCGCGAGTTATAAGCTTCAAAAATTCAATAATATTTGTATCATAATAAATCTCAAAAACATCTTTAAGCTTTCTATTCAAGAAGTCATCTTCTTTCACCAAAATTTGTCATGATGATAAATCTCAAGAAGTTTATCTTCTTTCACTAAAACTTTTACTTTACAAGAATGTGGTGTTTGCCGACTAAACTCCCACCACAACTAAAACTATAGTCAATGTAACAAGATTTGTCATTCAACTTTGGATCAATCTTCAATACATAACATCATGCCACCAATATTGGTATGTGGAATGCATAAGAATTTTATGTTCTAGTTTCTCAAGATTTCATCGATCTTATGTATTGCTTTGGAATATATTCTATTAGACTATTAAATCTTCAGTACATAACATCATGCCACCAATATTGGTATGTGGAATGTGGAAGAATTTTATATTAAGTTTGCTTTAGAATATATACTATTAGACTATTAGTCATATCATCCTTTGTTTGGACTCGAGATTTGATTTTCTCCTCTACGCGCTTAGTAATATAGAAGCTTCGCCAAACACATTTTGTGGTACCTTGACAAATAAGGCTTTTTTTCCTCTGATAAAGGAAGCTATAGAGATTGAGAAGCATCTAGATAACCTGATAGAGACGAGAGTTGTTATTTCTGCTCGTATAATAAAGGAGAATATTGAGATCAAGAAGCATCGAAATAACGTAAATAGAAAAAAGTTTAGAGCTAAGTGAATGTTAGAAGCCCGTCATTCATATGCCAACGAAAATAACTTGGTGCAAATAAAAAATCATTAATGTTCAAATACCAATCACTAAATAACGTGTGTAAAAGAATTAATTATTTTGTAAGGGTTTCTCTTCCTGGAATTATGTATGTAACAAGCTGTTGAAGGAAATGTTATCATTCATCAGATGATAAGCCACAAAGTGTGGCACCAACCATAACAATGATTCCACAAAGGCGTCCATGCATAACAGGGCACTAGTTTAATCAGAACAACTTGTCAATGGCTCCAGCCTCCAGGTCATTTTACCCTGCCAAACAATAATAGGGCCACTGAACTTTAAAAAGGGGCATTTACCTCGTAACAAGACGGGGGGACAAGAAATTTCCCGTCTAGACACAAGCCTATTATTAAGAGATGCCCAAGATACTCACGTTAGCTGATTGTTAGATGCTCAAAATGAGGTAAGAGGAAACAGAGTTATTGTATGTATCAGTGGCAGGTCCCTCGTTTGGATCAGCAGGGTTACACTGGTGCAGAAAGCAAGAAGAAGTTGGAGGTGCTGAGCAAAGCTGAAACTACAGACAATAAAATAGATGTGAATCAAAATACTTTGAGAAGTTGGGACAAGGTTCATTACGGACGGGATACTACCCAGCGACTTGTAATGACCAATGTGTACACATGGACTGGAGTATTGAAGTGAAATGCCTAGCTTACAAGGATATACAATCAGGACCAGTATTTCTAGGGGCCGTGCTCGTTGCCATAATAGAAATTGGGCAGCCTCAATGTTCTTCAGATGTAGGCTTTGTTCTTTTGTTGATATTTCGCCTTGCTCAATGATTGATGAGCCGGGTAAACCTATGAATGTGGTAAAATTAGTATAAATAATATTTATTTATTTTTAATCAAAAGGTTAGTCCAGCAACCCAGAGCTTAGCTCTTTGTTTGGGCAAGTCGAGAGCTTAGCTCTTTGATGTGTAGCAGGCCCCTCACCACACATCACAGGTAAACCTGAGTCAAACACATGACCTGAGCTTCCTAAGACAACAACCGAGAGAGTGAGCTGATTCAGTAATGAGCAAACAAAAACTTGAAAAAATGCATTAGGCCTGAGCTTCCTGAGATGACAACCGAGAGAGTAAGCTGATTCAATAATTGGCAAACAAAAACTTGAAAAAATGCATTCGACCTGATTCCTAAGACGACAACCGAGAGAGTGAGCTGATTCAGCAATTGGCAAACAAAAACTTGAAAAAATGCATTAGGCCTGAGCTTCCTAAGACAACAACCGAGAGAGTGAGCTGATTCAGTAATGGGCAAACAAAAACTTGAAAAAATGCATTAGGCCTGATTCCTGAGACGACAACCAAGAGAGTGAGCTGATTCAGTAATTGGCAAACAAAAACTTGAAAAAATGCATTAGGCCTGAGCTTCCTAAGACGACAACCAAGAGAGTGAGCTGATTCAGTAATTGGCAAACAAAAACTAGAAAAAAATGCATTAGGCCTGAGCTTCCTAAGATGACAACCAAGAGAGTGAGCTGATTCAGTAATGGGCAAACAAAAACTTCAAAAAATGCATTAGGCCTGATTCCTAAGACAACAACCGAGAGAGTGAGCTGATTCAGTAATTGGCAAACAAAAACTTGAAAAAATGCATTAGGCCTGAGCTTCCTAAGATGACAACCGAGAGAGTGAGCTGATTCAGTAATGGGCAAACAAAAACTTCAAAAAATACATTAGGCCTGATTCCTAAGACAACAACCGAGAGAGTGAGCTGATTCAGTAATTGGCAAACAAAAACTTGAAAAAATGCATTAGGCCTGAGCTTCTTAAGATGACAACCGAGAGAGTGAGCTGATTCAGTAATTGCCTAATTGGCAAACAAACTTGAAAAAATGCATTAGGGTAGTTTAACTTTTGCAAAACAAGATAAACATGAGCCAATTATAAAAGAAAAACAGTTCACAAAGTTTTAAACTTATTTGTAACACACAACTAAATGGTTTATACCTTCTAACACTTATTTTCATTTCTTGTTTGTACCCCCATTTGAACATACAGTTCATGGTCTTCTATCCAATTAAACTACATGTAATTAAGCCTATTTTGTCCAGTTTAGAAAACAACCCAAGGAATCATGGATTTTTAAGTAGATATACGATAGAATTTTGCAAAGCCTTCTATCCAATCAAATTACATAAAATTCAATCAATTTTCTTGGAAAATATCAAGTTTGCAAAATAACTGAAGTATTCAAGAAATTTTGAGAAGATAACAAACAAACAGTTAACTAGAACTGTCATTTAAAAATTCAAAAACTAAATTAACTCAGCCCCATGTATTCTCCCTCAAACTCCACTGATGTACTCTAATCTTAAATCGGCCAGAAATATTCAAGTTCCCCAAAGCAAATTACTATAACCGTATAACTTCACCAATCCAGAGAGGCTAATTAAATATATCGGTGTAAAACAAGTGTGATAATTTGAGTAACCCTATTCACAAGATACATAAAGTCAGACATCTACTTGTTCATACCGAGGTAAATAAACAATGAAAGACCTAATCTGCCATCAAAAGCGCCTAATCATTCAAATTTTATTTTAACAATGAAAAGATCTAATCTGCATAAGAAGTGCCTAATTATTCAAATTTCAAAGCACTTGGTTACAATACATTCACTAATGGGGTAATTCTTTCTCTTGCAAGAGGGATAGCGTAGAAACAAGAAGAAGCATACTACTTGTAAATGTAAATCCACGCCAAATGATTAATTTGAGATCCTCAATGAAACACTTAAAAGTAACAAAGATAACGAGATATCCTTTACATCTCATTAACAATGACATATAATCTGTTACATGTCCAGCATATTGCCGCAATTAGGTGATATACCAAAAAGAAAAGAAAAGAAACACCAAACAAAAACACTATAGCATGTGCCACAACAGAGGCATGCAACTCTGGATACTTGTAATTTTGTAAATATGAGTGTCAGCTTAATCAATAGATCTTATTAGAGACTTGTAAGGAAATCACAAAGAAAATAGTTGTAAATCAACAAGCCAGCATAAAAAAGTTGACGCTCTTAAATCAACAGATACAAAACATTAGAGTGACCAAAATGCAAATTCTGCCTAAACTGCAAAAATGAGATGGGCTGATGAAGCTGTAGCATGTGACGTTCATCTTTATTTCCTCTGACTGACAAGTTAAAAGGACTGCATTCAAACTGCAGCGCCAGCTGTTGCTTGCTTGTTTGCAAAAGCAATCCCCTTCTCAATGCTTCCCTTTAACTCTGGCTTAAGTGCTTCCAGAGCTTTCTGTTCATATTCAGTCAGGCCCTCAAGAATGTCTGGTAACACTGCTTCAACACCTTCCTTTCCAAGTTTAATCCTAGATGCAAAGAACGGTAATTCTGTCAATTCAGATTGAACATAAGAGCACTCATAGACATCTTGATCACCATCAAGAGCACGGAGAGAAGATTCGACAAATCTAGCAGCAGCATAAGCCATGGACAAAGTTGCAGATCCAGCACCAGCTTTTGCTTCCACAACTTCAGTTCCAGCATTTTGAATTCTAACTGTTAGTGATTCAACCTCTTCTGGCGTGAATGTTACATAAGGCTTGGTTTTTGACAATAATGGAAGGATAGTAATTCCTGCATGACCACCAACAACTGGAACATCCACACTAGCAAGCTTCAGATTCTTCTTCTGAGCAACAAAAGTGTTTGCTCTAACAACATCCAAGGTAGTAACACCAAACAACTTTTTAGGATCATAAACACCTTTCTGCTTGAGTACCTCAGCCGCGATGGGCACAGTTGAATTCACAGGATTACTGATAATATGAATAAAGGCATTAGGGCAGTTATCTGCAACAGCTTCTATCAAGATCTTGACAATACCTGCATTGATGTTGAAAAGGTCATCTCGGGTCATTCCAGGTTTTCGAGGAACCCCTGCAGGAATCACTACCACATCTACACCCTTCAAAGAATTTGCCAATTCAGTAGGTCCGGTAAAGTCTTGAACCTGTGCAGGACTGTTGCAGTGGCTCAGATCTGCAGCAACTCCCTTCACATTTGCAATATCATAAAGATTCAAAACAGAGACCAAAGGAAACATTTTAATCAATAACGAAAGAGGTTGTCCAATCCCTCCTGCAGCACCAAGAATGGCAACTTTGAAGCCTTCAGCTGAAGATGATGCCTCACCAGCCTTTGCACTAATTTGTCTCCTCTCTGATGACTTTGGAGCATTTATAGAGGATCTAAGCACTGCATTTGTCTCACTACTAAAGAAGGTCGCCTCAGATTCACGGGATATGCCAGCCTTCAGGCCACTAAATATCTTGGAAGACATTTTGCTAGGAAACCTGATCACAGAAGACCGCAGATGTATTCCAGCCCCAGATAAACGGGGTTCAGAAATGGAGAACCCAGGGGCAGAAACCTTAGACATTGATAAAGTTGCAGATGCCATGCTGTTCCTCAACACCTGAAAAAAATTAAGAGTTTCTACTCAGCAGATGAAAATCCAAAATAGATACTATGAAATCATATGATATATACCCTACTCCTAGAGTGTGCCTTCTAAAACCATATGACTAAGAAATCTATCCAAAAGATAAAGCAGAATGCATGGATTAATTAAACGTGTAGGTTAGGAAAACAATTTAAGTACCTATTAAGGAACAAGAAATAAGGCACCCAATAGGTTAGTATCCACTTCTACAGCAATAGTAGATAAAATAGAGTAACAAATCAGTGACAAACTAAACCTAATAACAGCAAATGCTAGAAAGATCATGGGTAAAATATTTCAACGAAAACATTATAACAAACACATGATAACAAGGAAATGATTATCACACCACAAGTGGGGAAAATTCTACTTAAGGCAAGGGTCTCATGGAGGGGCATTACTGCAACTGCTTAATGTAGATAACTGCAAGAAGAACATCTTTTACCTTCAAATGCGAATGAACAAAAAAACCAGTGTTCCACGGGCCTGGGGGACGGGGAAACGGGGGGACGGGGAAACGCGTTTCGGAGACGGGGGGACAAAGGGCCTTAGTTTGGGGACGGCGGGGAGACGGCGGGGGGACGGCGGCGGGGGGGTGGCGGGGGGGTGGCGCTGATATAGTTAAACATATACTTATAGTACTTGAAAAACTAGTTTTGAAAAGATGTATAATAGTATAGCAGTATAAGAATTACATTTCAAATGAAACTATAGGAAATTAGTAAATTTATAACATGGCAAAATTTGAAATACTAAATCTAAATACAAAGATATTTGAATGCTAATTGCTAAATAAAATTTACCAAATGGAATTGTCAAATTGGAGATTTCTATTATATCGCCAAAGGCCCAAATATGAATAACGTTGATGACATGACAAAGTCTATAAAGATGATTAATTGATTACATGATTCATCATTAGTTCATTACAATAAGTAGCATTACAAAATGAAAACTGAAAAGACAAAATGCCAAAATGTCGAAACTCAAAATGTAGTGAATGGAGGCCTCTAATCATCTCCAAACTCCCCATCACTGGAACTGCTGGACTCCACATGGTCAAGATCCCTCAAGCTCACACCAACCAGCCCTGCATCTGAAGTGGTAGGATCATCCTCATCAATCTGTGAAGGCTCCTCTGGCTCCACATCCCATCGTGCCGCTGGACTCTCCTTGTACACAATTGTCTTGCGGTCCATGAGACGCAAAGCACTGTGTACAGCCACAAGCTTCTCTGCTCTCTTAGAGGTAAGTCTGTTCCTCTTAAGAGAGTGGATGAAGCTATATGTAGACCAGTTCCTCTCAGCAGCTGAAGAACTGGAAACCTGGGATAGCAGACGAATAGCTAGAGTGGTGGTCAAAGATTTCGAACCATGACAATTCCACCACAAAAGTGGGTCCTCCTGTGCCATAGAAACTATATCCACCTTTGCTGCATCTGAATAGCCTCTAAGAGTGGCAAATCTGGTCCACTCAGTGCGAATTGTGCTGGCATCTGTAGAATCATACATCTTCTCTATGCACCTAAAGAAACCTGCCTTCACCTCATCATCCTGAATCGGTGTCACTCTACCTGGTCTAGCCATGTACCACTTAGGATTCAAGGCAAAGGCAGCCATATGCAAAGGAGTGTTCAACTTGTCCCATCTGCGCTGAATGATTGGCCGGATGTGCTCATTGTAGAATGCTAGAGAGGGGTCCTTCACTTGCACAGCAGCCCTCATCTGGTCAAGCATAGAGTCAATGCACTCATACACCTCTCCAAGGTTAGGTGCATCCCCATCCCCATATCTGATAACCTGGAATACTGGAGAAATGATGGAGACAATGTATTTCGCATCAGTCCAAAACACATCACTCTTCACTATCTCCTTCACCCTTCTCCCCTGTGCTGTCTTGGCCTCGGCCCACCTATTCCACTCATTAGTCATAACCATGACTTGCAATGCCTCTTGCAACTCAATCATTCTCTCCAAGAGAATGAAATATGATGCATATCGGGTCTCCACCGGTTTCAAGAACTCCTTCTTCGCGAAGGTCCTGAAGAGTGCATGGGAAGTGTGGTGGTTGCAGATAAACATCTGCACATCTCTCGCATCAGTGACCACTCCTCTAATCCAATCAATCTTCCCCATGTCCTTGAGTGCATTGTTCATGGCATGCACACAACATGGGGTCCACCAAATATGTCTATAGGCTGCCTCAATGAGTTTCCCTGCTGCTTTACACACATGGGCTGCATCTGTGATTACTTGGACCACATTTTGTGGCCCAACCTCCTCAATAGCCTCCCTGAGGAGATGAAACTGAAAATCAGCATCTTTGCGATGCCCTGTACAATCAACTGCTCTAAGGAAGTATGGGCCCTCTGCACATGTGACCATGATGTTGATGAGTGGACGATGGCTAATGTCCGTCCACCCATCCATAACTATACTGCACCCAGATGCCACCCAACATGCCTTCATCTTCTCCATCAAAATATCGATCTTGGAATAGCACTTATCCAAGATCGAGGTCCTCATTTTTGTCTCACCTGGTGGCACATATGATGTTCCTCCCTTAGCCACCATAGCCATCATCTCCCTATAATAAGGAGACCGTGTAACATGAAATGGAATTCCATTGGCAAAAAAGAACTTGCCAATGGATTCATCTATCTCATCTCTCAACTGCACATTAAACATATTAGCTATGGGGTTACTTTGTGATGTCTGCAACTTGCGTTTCCCTGTGGCTGTCCCCCTAGCGACACTAGAAGTGGAAGTGGATGAAGTTCCAAACATCATTCCTCCCGTCTGAAAAGTATGTGGCACTGATGCATGCTGGATTTGCTGAAGGGCTGCCCTACCAGTCAAAGTAGTAGGGACTGAAATATTTGTGTCCTCTGGAATGCCCCAAAGCTTGTTAAACTCCATTCTATATTTTATATTTTTAGCCTCCTTCAAAAACTTACAAGGCTCAACACCTTTTCCTGTCCAAAAAAGAAAGTGTGCATTCACTTGAGTGATGCTACCAAACCATTCCATATGACAAATGTTGCACTTCCACTTCCTTGTTCCCCCACCTGAACTTGATGTGCTTTGTATTCTTGTAGTAAACTGTTTCAGAGGAGACTTCGGATCAAAATGACCCCTAGCAAACTCTGCCAAAGTTTCTGAAGGGCAACCTGTACTAGCTGCTGCACTCGCTATGGAACTAGATTGGGCTGCAGGATCAGCCCCATGGTCATCCCCCTCATTCTCAGGTTCAAAATCTGAATCATGTTCACTATGAGAGTGAATTTCCATGTCATCCCCACTCATGTCTTCGGTGCTCATCGTGAAAGTGACACTGCATTTCACAAAATTAAAATAAAATCAGCCTACTTTAACAAATTGAAACAATGAACATTGAAAATTGAAATAAGTTAACAAATTTGAAATTTTACTTTGCAGTTTGCAAATAGAAATTAGAAAATAAAAAGGATTTGAGAAATAGAAAGGATATGAGGAAAAAAAAGCAAGCTCTATAAGCAATATAAATAAGTAATAACTAATAACTAATAGTATTTGAGAAATAGAAAGGATCTGAGGAAAAAAAATTTAAAAAGCAAGCTGTTTACACTTTAACAGTTTAACTTTAAACTTTAATATTAAAATTTTAAAATAAAAAAATTGATGTTGAATCTTGAGGGCAAAATGATGAATGATTCAATCATCTTCATCATTTTGCTCTCAAGATTCAACATCAAATCTGATTTTGAGTCTTTGAGATGAATAAGAAAAAAAGAAAACAAGTTTAAAGTTTAAACTAAGAAAATAAATTTTAAAACAAAAACTTGAAAAACAACAAGAAATTTGAAAAAAACTTCAAAAACCCTACCTTGTGCTTGAAAAATCTCTCCAAAATGAAGTAGAATCGTCTTCCTCCTCTTCTTCTTGCTCCTTCTCACTCCTATCACACTTGCAATCTTTATTTTCACCCCTTCAATCAGACTTCTTCACTGTTTTTCTTCTTCTTCAGCTGGCTGCAAAAAAAAATCAGTCTTTGAATGTGATTGAAATGATCAAATCTTAATGTTTTCATTGTTTTGTGTTGTTTTAGAGGAAGGGGTGGGGCCCACGCCAACTTAGGGCAACAAGAAAATAAATATAAACTAAAAATTTAAGTTAAAATTTGATTTATGCGTCCATTGACGCGTCTCAAGACGGGAGACGGCTAGGCGTTTCCCAGCCTCCCGAGAAACGCCTAGACGTCTCCCCAGGAGACTTGGAGACGTCTACACGTCTCCAAGGAAACTTGGAGACGTGGAGACGTCTCCCCGTCTCCGGCGGCGCTCTAGTGGCGGTGGCGGGACGGCGGGGGATGCCAAGTACCCGTCCCCCCGTCCCCGGGACGTCCCTGTTTCCGAAACGGGTCATATTTTGGGGGAAACGCGTCCCCGTGGTACACTGAAAAAAACCCTCTATTTACAAAGCCCCAACTGCTCCATGCCACAACATTTGGAGAGAAATTGGAGGAATTGAAGAATTGCAGCACCCATTCAATTATTTTCTTTGCCTATTGTGAGCTTGCATCCAACAAATTTTTGTAGTTTCTTTACACAATTTTTTCCACTTAAATGTGACAAATTACTTAGTATTGAGCTACAGTCCCATGGAGGGAGGCTATCCAAAATTTCTGAGGGTGCTGCTTAGAAAATCTAGGAGCCTTATAGAAAAGTCATCCCATGAATTTTTAATTCATTTTTGTTGAGAAAAATTTAAGGTGTGAGTAAGAAATTTCTGGGGAGAAATTATATGAGATATGTGCAAATGGATTATCCAACATTTTATCTAAGTATAATTTTTTTACAAACATGTCATGCAGGGTGTCACAGACATAAAACTTCCTAAGCTAATGGGAAAAGCTTTCAGGCCCACCATACCAACAGCAATTGAAAATGAATTCATCCTATTTTATGGGAAATATCATTTTATTCTTGTAGCTGATTTTTTTTTATTCCATAGGACAAACCTTGAAATAACAATAGGAGTTGAATGGGACTGCATCCTTAATTATATTAAAAAAATTGAAAAAAAATTAAATCCTTGGAAACGTTTAGCTGCAAAAGACCACTAAAATATCTACACAGCCACAACGGAAATAAATCAGGAATGGCTCATCCACGAGCCCACTAATTAAAAGATATATACTTCCAAACTATCCAACACAAAGATACAAAGCTTCATAGTTAAACAAATATAAAACTCCGGTGCAGTAAGAATCCTCAACAAAAAAAATCATTGTTTCTACTTAAATTTGAGAAAATTCCCAGCAATAAGTTACAGTCCCATGGAGGGAAGCTAACTAAAATTTCTCTAAGTGTGCTGCTAAGAAAATTTAGTAGCTTATTTATAAATGTACACCCATCAATTTTTAACACTTTTGTGGAGAGCAAGAAATTTCCTATAAGAAATTATACTAGCTATGTGCTAATGGAAATCCAGATGTCTGTCAAAATTTAAAATCTTCAAAAACAAGTCACGTAAAGTGTCACATAGACATAAAACTTTCTGAACTGGTGGGGAAAATTTTCAGATCCTCCTACCCAATGATAGCTGAAAATGAGAAAAAATCACTTTATTCTTGCAGCTGGATTGTATTTGATACCATAGGACAGTCTTTGAAAAAATAACAATACAAGTTGAAGCCCCTTCCATGGCACTGCATCCTTAAAAGTTTTGGGAGAATTTAGATGCAAAAAAACTACTTAAGTATCTCCCTTTCAGAAATAAATAAAGAATTGCTCATCCATGGAAGCACTATTAGAAATTAAAAACTTCAAACCCTCCAACGCAAAGATACAAGATTCACAGTAAGCAAATGTAAAACTCTGTTGCGGCCATAATCCTCATGAAAAGGCAACACAAATAAGATGTTTAAAACTTTGTACAAAGCTTGCCATGAGAAGAGTGTTTAAAGAGCAGAATTGTGCGTATAGAATTTAAAATATCCTAAAAAAGTTAAATGTGAAACAGATTCATCAACAGCAACAGAAGCACAAATAATGAAAAGTGGACACATTTAACATGACCTGTACATAGATCTTCGCTTGTCCAACATAAGAAACAATAATTTTCTGTTCTAGGAGATTTAACTTCTTGATTGTTAGAAGGAAGGATCTTATAACACAGGAATGGAATGTACATACCAGTAGTAGTCATCATTGTGGAGAGAATCTTGATTTATACAACGTTTGGCATTTCTTGTAAATATATTGAAACTCTAATGATTTAGGTTATAAAAGGAATTATATACACCTATTCACAATCATCATCTCCAAAATATTACAAAAACTGTAGTCACTGAAAATCCTATACAATTTCATGCCTAATAAGTCAGTCTCTAGCAACCATTGGATAAAAGAAGATCCAACACTAAATAAGATTTACCTAGAAATTTGAAACAGTGGACAAAACAATTTGATGAAGAATTGAGTAGATTATTGGGTATGCAAAGAACTAATTTACTGCAATAGACCAAATATTCAGATAAAATTTTGTGTGATAAAAAATAAGTACCAACAAACATCACATACTCGTGCATCATTGCAAATGACACCAAATAAAACAAATGATCCACTCAGTTTCTCAGCCCATATTGCCAAGCTAACTCTCAAATACGTTGCCTCAAAACCCTTCAATGCACTAACCATGCAAATGCTTGATATTGAGCAGAGACATCCCTTGTCAAAATTAAAAGGCATTCGCTCCACAATATAGCGAACCACCACAGTTAAAGACAATGTCAAACAAAAAAAATCAAACGCTATATTTCATTGCACTAAGCTTTGTCCATTATTTTGGCCCAATATGAACATGTTTAAACCGACTTCCAAGCAAAAGTTTAAAAAATCAACTTGAGACATATGCCCTCATGCCGAATGCACACATGATTTGATAAATCTAGCCATTTTCTAGTGATTGACATCAGACAAATGCTAGGCTTCATTTATTTTAATATTTTGTGATATGTTTTAAGCATTTCTCAGCAAGAATACTCAAAATTTGACTCATCTTGCTAACCATTTCAAATCAAGAAATCCTTCACCAATCAACTACACAAAATATGTTTCCCAGCGCCAAGTTTGAAAATTCAACCACAAAAACAAGCAACCTTGGGAAACAAATTAAAACAAAAAAAGGAGGAAATTTCATTACATTAGATCTCATTATGTGGCATATTTACCCCTGCAACAAACATACGCAGTGTAGACACAATTTCAACGAAAACACCAAAACAAAAAAAATATATCTTGCACCATTTAAACCATGAGATTCAACAAAATCCAAGCGAAATCACACAAAATCAATTTATCTCTTTCACGATTTAACTCTTAAAAAATAAACAAATAATCCTCAAGTGATGGACTGCAAAAATTGTGTTTTCCACAACATTTTTGTCGATAGAACAGGAAAACTACGAGATCTTGGACTAAATCACCTCATATCGAACCAGAGAGACGTCACCAAAGAAAAAATAATAAAAGAAATAAAATATGATAAACCCCGACACATTAGGTGTAGAATTATTCGCACCTAAAACAATCACAAAAGTTGAGCAGATTATTCTATGAAAATAGAAATCAATTTTGAAAATTAATATTTCCTAAAGCCATTTTTATCGATTTAACGGAAGAAAGACGCGATCTTTGACAAACTCTTTACCACTTTCGAATCAAAGAAATATCGACCAATTTTCTTTTAAAGAACCGTTAAAAAATAAAATGCCAAAATTTTATCGCATTAGATCTCATTCTGTCCATTATTGAAGTCTAAATCAACCATACATCTTTCAAGCAGACTTCTAAATGAAAATAAACAAAAGTTGACTTATCTCCTGCAGAATTTCAAATGTCTAACGAAAAATTCGTGCAAATCACTACAAAAGCATTTGTCTTCCGGCTCTATTTCTACAGATTGAACCAAAAAATTACGCGATTTGTGACCAAACATTGCTGTTTTCGACTGGGAAAATTCAATAAATAAATAAACATGAAATAAATAAAATGCGAAAATATATTACAACAGGTGCCTATTTGCTCTCAAAAACCCGAAGCAGACAACTCTAAAAATATATTTCCAGCTCCATTTTCCCCAACAGATAATAAAATCAGGGTTTTCCTGCGCCATTTTAGCCCAGTAAACGGAAAAACACACGATCTGGATCTGGAGAGAAATCTTACCGTTTCGAGGACAACACGCCGGAAAGAGCAACTTCACGGTAGATCCTTGCAGCTGAAGGAACAAATGCAGAGGCTTTAAGCAAGTGAAGAAAATAAATGCTTCCGCTAAAAATATTGAGACGCCCGCCACAGGTATCCCTTAACACCTCGGCACCTTCGTTCGCTGGGGTTTAGGCATCGAACGATCTGCACCGTTGGTTTCATCGGACGGGCCTCATTAGCTCTACTCGAATATTCCTCCGCGATTCTGGAGACATGCGATGGACGACCCCGAGGGTTTTGGGATATCAACGGTCAGACGTGATCTGCGTAGATCTAGTGCTGACGTGTCCCAATGGACTACGTTTGACTAGTATTTGTCGTTTGCCACGAGGGCAACAATCTAAGGGAAAGGTGATGTATTTGTTTTATTGGCGTGTTAGGGCATGCTTCCGTGGAAAGTGAATGAAAATGGCCTTACCAAAAATAAATAAGTCAAATGTTTTATTTTATATATCCCACGTGAAAAAGGGACCCCCCCACTTGCATGCGTTCAATTATATGCCACAAGTTTCAAAATAAAAAATTTAATTTATTTTAAGAATTACTTATGTCCTTTTTCATATGAATTCCACCCATACGTGTACAAAACTGTTTAATATTCGAATGTGGTATATTTTTCATTACATTTGTTTGGTAGAGAGTGTTATTAGTGCCTGCTTTTATGGAGATGCTCTTGTAATCAAATTTTTCTTCTGATCTTTTGTGAAATATTTTATAATATATGTTTCTTGACTTAAATTTTGTTAATATTTTTGAGATGTAATTTTATTTTTTATGTAAAAAATTATATTAAATCAAGATAGTATTAGATTTATAATATCATTTGAATTAGATTAATAGATGTGAAAATTTAATGAAATTTTTTAATCTTTATATTTAATTATAAGTAAAGCAATAAAATTATATGAAATAATAAGATAGTTTGAGGATGGATCATGGAGTGTACTTGGAAATGTTGATGTAAAAATTAGCATATAGTTACAATTGGAAATCTCAATACTATCATCATAGACTATGAAAACAAAATGTTATTAAGAAATATAACAATTTAATTTAGGTTAATGAAAGGATTTATAAGAGGTGTTTGGTTTTGGTTTGATGTTGATCTTATTGTGTACATACTATCAGATGATCTATTAATATATTAAAACGAGGGCTTATATTTAAATTGTAGTTCATTTCCATGACTATAAAATTGACATGTATGAGTGTGAAACTAAACTTTGCAATTCTTATATGACAACTTATATCAGCTCTCATTATATATATGTTCACTAATGTCTCAATTCTAATTTTTAATTAATAAGGATGATTTATTTAGACTAGCCCCACACCATCAAAGGTTACAAGGAGGACCTTCTCCCCTTAATATATTCAACTTAGAAGCCACTTATTCAACTCTAATTAACTTAGAAGTCATAATGGAATTCCAAGAGTTGCCACTTAGAATTTCTATAGATGTCAAATTGAAGATTCAAACATGGATCTCCATCTTAACAACCTTATGACTTTATTATTTAATCACAACCTCATTGACATGAACTGGCTATTTTGTTTGCTTAAGACTTATTTTATTTTATTTGAAGAACCATTTTTATTTACTTAATGATTATTTTATTTATTAAAAAGATTTTATTTTATTTCTATTTATTTAAGAGTTATTTTATTTTACTTTTAAATAATTTAAAAATTAGTATAATTTTATTTAATAAAAATTATAGTTTTAATTTTATGTACAAGGTTAATTTGGAGTCCTTAGTGTCATTATATAATGCACCTCCATGTAATTAAATAAGTATTTTAAATCTATTTATTTAAAATCTTGAAAAGCATTTTTATGGGAGACTATATTAAATTTGTGAGATGGGTTAGGTGCTTCAAGTTTAATATTTTTGGTATCTTTTAGGTAGATACATTTAAAATACATTATTTTATTAGGTTGATTAAATTTCATGTATAAATGAATGTCAATTTTATATTAATAGGTTTTTATTATCCACTCAATTTAATAATCAAACCCTTTATAAATCATAATTAAACCATTTATAAATTAAAAGACTATAAACATACAATATTCAACCTTTTCTACAAAAATCTATGCAAATACAAATTAAATTGTAATTTTAAAATTATTTACATTATAAATTTAAAAGCTAAAAAAATACTTTTTATTATTATAAATGACATATTCCACTCAATGTTGAATTATTTTTTCTATTTCTATATTTTAAAATAAGATTTTTAAATTTGGTGGAGAAATATGGGGAACAATTGTACTTTATCAACTATTTTTTGATTTAATGTTGGTACTTGGATTAGATGGGGGAGTACACCATTAGACACATTTATAGGAAATCCAATAGGGCTATTGAATTTCTCTCCAATAGGGCATCTACCAAGGTGTTTATCTCAAAATTTCTTGTGACCCTCATACTTGGCTTGACATACACGCCACCCTAAATCAAGATATTGCACTATCAAAATTATCATGGGATGATTGACTCACTGGTCAAGGCTCCAGTGTATCTTCTCGGTGGATTGACTATTTGGCCCATAGAATAAACATAAAGCTTGTATAGAAGTCTTTGTGAGAGATTGCTTCTTTCAATTTACATATATCTTCTCTATGTAACTAGGTTAAAAGATACAAATAAGGAAATATATTTGGTCACAAATCTCTTGACATATATTTAGTAAAAATAGCATACACATCCTTAACCTAGAAAATACACTTGCAACAATCCTCTAGGGTTTTAACAATGACATGATTATTATAGGTTTAGCAAAAATTAATCATAGTGGAATGTATAATGGAAAAATGAATAAAACAAAATAAATAAAAGGTTTTACTTAATGGTTTTTCTTAATATTAATGTGTGCAGATGGTCACCTTTCAAGGTTGATGGATGCCCAGTTCTACAACATAGTCAAATCTAAATGAAACCCTGACAACAAAGCAAACCCTAACTATTAGATGAGTTTAATGTGCTTAGCAAAGCTTAAACCCACAAATGCACCTCTTTCCCAATAATAAATCTCTAATTAATAATCCTAAACTAGTTTAAGAGTTTCATGTGTTAACCATGAAATATTTTTTTGCCTTGCCATACTATTGTATGAAAACAAAACAATTTTACAACATTTTATGAACTAACATTAATTAACACAAAGAATATAGCAAGTGTGAACCCAAGGATTCCTTGAATCCCAATAAAACTCTTAAATAACATAGGAGACAAAATAAATTACCAAGAAAAATACAATTTCCTATATAGATTTTTTAGAATTATTTGCATTTCCCTTACAAAATATTAGATGGGGTTAGAAATATCAATTACATTCATTTACACAAGTTACACTACAAATTTGAGCTTGACCTAGATGAGTTTTTTCCTTTATAGATGCAAAAAACCCTAACCCTTTGCAGTTAATCTTAAAATACCTTACATAGATCTAGATGTGGGGCATAAAAGCATCATTTAATGAGCATGCAAGACTAAACCATGCCATTCTCACCACCACCTATAGCTTCCAGCCTCAAAAGTGTTGCCCTAAGGTTGAAGAACATTCCAAAAGTTGTCAAAAATTCAATCATGAAGATATACATTTATATTTCCCACAAACTTGTGTCCAAATCCATGCACAAAAAGTAGGAAAAGGCTCACAAAACATGACACAAAATCATCCAAAAAGATGTGAAAATCAACCACAACAAGAAAAATTTCACTTGCAATAACTTTGGTATAGTCATGGCATCTCTCATCATCAAATATGTGTCTTTCTAAGAATACAAAATGATTTTAGGGATTTTCTATTAGGTATAAGGCCAAATCAAGTCATAAATAAAACCTTAACCACTTAGAGCAACTCGCCAATGAAAACCACTCAAAACATGACATGTCAAAACTATGCTCTAATCCTCTCAAGCAATGTAAATATGGTATCATTAGCTATCAATATTTTTCTTGACATGTTGAGTCCTTTGTGGCAACCACATGACCTTCTAGGCCATTTTGTTGAGTTATAGAGGAAACTAACAAAAAATAGGTGAGATTGTTGAACTTTAGAGCTGAAGAGGAACTCATGCTAAAAACATGTGGTCAAGCTTGGTGGACTTCAGAGTTGGTTTGGAAATCATACCAAAATGGGATGTAGAGAGGGGGAAGTTCAAAGGGGAAAATCCAAGAATGGAAAGGCTTTCAAGTTGTTGTAATGACCTTATGACACATATTAGGGTACAAGATGGCTAAAAGTTTGAATCCAAAAGGTTTTTACAAAGCAGCAATGGAGTTGTAGGCTTTCTTAGAATGGAAGGAAATGGAATGATAATTAAAGGATGCCCAAAACTTAGGCATTGAAAGACTTAGAAATTTTGGAGCATGAAAGATGACATCAACAAGTATGATAAAACTCCACAAAAATGATGATGTCAGTAAGTACAGACTATCACACTTTGGTAAAAAGATGATGTCAACGTGACATCAGCATCAAGGAATAAGAGAAGCAAAGGATGTAAGGAAGTGGTACACAGAGATGGAAAAGTTTGAAGGCTCGATGGAAAATAAAGGAGATGACTTCAAAGGAAAAAAATGTGGGATAGGGGTCAAACATACAAGGGGATGGATACATGAGTTTATGACCAAGTCTGACAACTCATTTATACAATATTTTTCTAAGGCAAAGTTCAAAACTTTAGACTTGGGATGAATGCAAAGATGCCCCTGACAACCCAAAATGCCAATAAACCAACACTTAGATAAATTTTTCCAAAGGTATGAGTGGGTGGTTGGGATCAATAGGGAGGGTATGACAATAAAAGAAACCTTAATACGTCAAAAATTTGATAATTCATGTAGAACCTAAGGAAATGACCCTTGCACCTTCAACACAAGATTTTTTGGACATTTTGGAGATTCTAAATCACAAACATCATGTAGGGGACATCACAAAACTATCAATACAGATTATTTGGCAAAGGGAAAACTCACTTGGGTTCTCTCAAATTAGTTATCAAAGATAAGTCAATACAAAGCCAAAATAGTTCATAAAGACCAAACAAATCCATACCTACAATAGTTTGGACACACGTGGTTGGGTTCCAACACAACCCGCACAATCATTACATCCCATGAGATACCATCTCTTTGAGGCATTCTATCAAACAATTCATGTACCTTGTCCATATTTCAAAATTTTGCATGTACAAGTTTACTAGTGTTTACAAATATATCCAACAAAATTCTATTATCCTTCATGCTCTCATGGATGTCATAACCTTTTTAAAAACTCCCATTCTATTACATGTTGTGGGATGCTGGAAAATGATTGGGCTAGGTACTTGTTCATTATATGTGGCAGAATAATATGACTACCTTGCAAGGATACCCATGTCTTGTATGCTACAACAATTATCTTCCATGAGATAATATCTTGTTCTTTCATGTGGCTAAACACCTTACAAGCATTCACTCAACTTTAGCACTTAACATACATGTACAAATATGTATTATTTGAAAATTTGAGCATATTTTTTAGAATAAAGGTTTCTAATATATGAAGAATACAAAGTTGTTTCTGAGAGAGGATGTATATAGCTTGTAGAATGTGGAACACATGTTTTAAATCGCCCTCTCCACATAATTATGTGAGGTTTAGATAATTAGATACCACAATGACGTTGTATGATTGCTAGTGGTGTGCATGAAAAATGTGTAATATTACCCAACATTTATTTAACAACATTTACCTCAAATTTCGTAAAACCCTTTCAACAAATCATTTGTGTGCATTTCCTATGATAATGACACTTAATGAAGTCTTTTTAATTTTGTATTGAATAACGTAGAATTACAAAAGAGAAATCAACCCAGGAAGAAGGAAGAAACCCAAGCAATAACAAAAAACCATATCAATAGTATATTTGACAAAAATCTTGTTCTAATGTGTTTCAATGGATATCTACACCCTACTCTTAAGCTACACACAATGTCGTAACATACAAAAATACTTACGACCAACAAGAAATTTAAATTTGTAACCGCCAACTATATTTGATTGAAAGTCTCTAAAACTTCACCAATAAATCCATTTTATGTGTATCTTGCAATTATTTGAATTCCATAAAACGATGTCTCTTTAAAGAAATTTGCCATATCTGTTATGTTTACATATTTGCATGCATATATTTCTAATGAGAGTAGTTATGGAGTCCATTGCTAGTGTGGGCAAAGGAGGCGGAGTGACCTTAGAACAATTTGCTAAACATCACCCACCTAACAATTCTTCTTTTCTTATTCCTCAACTTGTATTAGGTAGATGCACTTTGCACCTCCTCTTTTTTAACGTGCACGCAACCCCCACAATACTTACTTTTGCTTTATAAGACCAATGTATAACGAGATCGTGGGAATTACAAGAATGACCGCAACTTGCTTGCACTGCAAGTTACGTCTCTAATTTTTGCCTTTTACTGTGGAACTTTAGTCTGCGAAAGCAACTTAATATTTTCCAACCCTTGCACACTTACCTAAGTCCAAATCTACATTTTCACTTAATAAAATTTTACTGGCAGATTTTTGTTTTTTAAAATACATTTTTAAAAAATCTCAAAAATTTAATTATCTATAGAAATTCAATTTTTGTTTGATTTTAATTATCTTTTCATTGTGACTATAAACATTTCATCTAATTTTTTGGATTTTGTAGGTGATTTCAAATGATTCTATTGGTTGTATATTTTAAATTTTGATAAATTTCATTAAATTACACTTGAAATTAAATAATCATAAATTTGCACTTGTGAATCAAGTGACTACACTCAAACATAAAAATATCTTGGTACCAATATGTCTAAAATTTTAGAACCTATTTTTGAACTTTTCAAACAAAATTATTTAACTAACCTAAGTAAATCTTAAGAAAAGTTTATTTTTCATACAAAATTGTTTTATAAAAAGTTAATATTTCATTATCAAGAATAATTGTACCAAGATTTTGAGTTTTTTCATTCATGTATAATAGATTATAAACATTGAATAAAAGTATTAAAAATAAGATAAAAATACCTCATAATTTATACATTTAATGATGTTAAGGCCTAAATTTAAGATAAATTCAATATTGAACTAAAAAATGGTAACATAAATATTTGCTAAACATTTAGTAATATATCAATGGAGAATTAAATTAAGGTATTAGTAGCTGCAGTATAATAATCATTAGAAAAGAAAGAATAATGTTTTGGATGCATTATAACTAAAAATTTAAATGTATTGTTAATAATGTTTATAAATAGTAAGGATGAGATTGAATAATATATAGGTTGTAAAAATAGGGTTCAAATTGAAATATAGAAAATCAAGGGTTAAACAAGTGAAAAAAGTGTGAAGTACTAGAAATTTAAATAAAGGGAAATGATTTATAATGTCATATGGATTAAATTAAGAATGTTGAATAAAAATATAATTTAGATCGAAAATAAATTCTAGTCAATAAAAATAATTAGAAGAGAAGAATTTAAAATTGAAATACTCATATAAAATGTTAATTATTTATGAAGAGCAAAATATAAAATGTTGAATTAAAAAAAGATAAAAATAAAATATTAAACAATATAAAAAATTATTAATAAATTATATATAATAATAAATAAAACCAAACCCTTAAAAAATAATGAAAATATAATATAGTTTTTAGATTCTCTTAATATATGATAATATGTGTTTTATTTTAGTAAGTAAAGCTTCCTATAAAAATCATCTCTTTACTTTTTCTATTCCTCTAACTTGTAGAGAAATAGATATGAATGTAATTTATTGGAACTAGTATTATCTAACTATATAAAATAGAATATTAAAAAATTATGTAACATCATCTTTAAAGCTGAAAGGCAATACATGTTATTTATTCCTTGATAGAAGAGGAAAGTGTATGTTGTGACAAAGATAAAAGTAACTTTATTATATATTCTTTATCGTACATAACTAAGCTAAGTTATTTTTAAAAATCGTATTATTTACATGCAATGGGTGAGGGTGATTAATCTTGTATGTATATGATAGTGTATTCAAATAAAATAACAATAGTTAAATATTTAGCCCGTCTGGATAGTGGAGTTGGTTTGGGTTGTGGGTTGTAGGAAATTTAATCTTTTATTGAATGAGATTGACCCCTTACAATTAAAAAACTTGCATGTTTCAAATCAATTGTTAAATTAGTTGAAAGTGGTGCATGATAGCATGAGAGGTAAAGTTTAGCCTAAAACATAAAGAATACATTCAAACACACACTCAAACTAAATCAAACAATGACACTTTGATTGAGTAAAAAATTCATAAACATATAGAAGAACAATTAAATATATGACTCCTCTCAAGTTCCTTGATATTTAGATATGCTCAAGATGAGTGAGTGAGTGAGAGAGAGAGAGAGAGAGAGAGAGAGAGATTTGGTAGAATCTTGGTTGCTCAAGTATGAGTTTCCTCAATTTAGTAGTATGTGTAGGTTTCTAAGTATGGATGTGATGCCCTTGGAGAGGTTGGTTTGTAAATATTTTTAACCATGGGCATGGATGTTTGAGATTTGATCATGAGATGGATGTCTAGGATAAATTTGCATGGAGGAAAGGATGAGAAGGATGTAAGTGGATGGATAGGGTAAGATCAACTTGATGGAGGGTTGAGATATTCTTAATTTACACGAGGAAGGGGGATGTAAGCAAGTGGAGGCTTGAGAAGAATGCAAGTGGATAGGGAAGATCAAATCGTGAGATGAAGGGTTGAGGTCAATTTGTCTTGCATGGAGGGATAGGATGCACACATGTGGATGCTTGGTGCGAGGGCAAGTGGAGGAGAGAGCTTGAGTTATGGTGGATGCTCAATATATTCTTAAATTTGAATGGAGGTTGGAGATGAAAAAGGTGATTTTTTGGATTCTAGTGGTGAGGTAGAACTTATTTTTTTAATTTTTAAATGAGGGGAAATATGAAGAATGTGCATTAGCCTAATTAATCAAATGAGTATGTCATATTTATTTAATTAGTTATAAAAATTATAAAATAATTAATCAATGATTGGTTCAATTAATTAGTGCATGGGAGAGGCTAGGATAATTAAATAAATAAATTTCATTCAATTAAATAGTGGCCAAAAAATGAGATTTTGTTTTAATTAATTAAATAAAAATAATAATTTAGTGAATTGATGATGAAAAATCAACCTAATTAAATAAATAAAATTTATTTATTTAATTAGTGATAAAAATTTGAGAACAAATTTGGAGTGTCTACATTTTACCCCTCTTTGAAATGGACTCAAGACCGCAAGGAGTGATGTCATTTCAAAGAATAATAAAAATAGGGTCTTGAAGAAGAAGTAATGATGACAAGATGCCAAGAAAATATTTGGAAGGGATGGTGGTTAGAAAATGGTAGGAGGGTGTCCCCTCGAGTGAGTAAGTGGACTTACAAGGCCCAAGTGGTCTCAAAAAAGGAGAATTAGGGCTAAGAGGGGAGGGAGGGAGGGAGGCTGGGTATAAATAGGGGTGATTGGAAGGGTAAAAATTTATTTTTAACCTTGCCTCTAGAGGGAGAATAAATTTTTAAAAGTGAGACATAAAATGGGTTGTATACCATTCCAAGAGTATGAGCTTTCATATTTTCCTTTTTTTATATTTTGTTTTTTTCCTTATCCTCATGGATTTAGAAACATGGATAAGCAATCCCTTGAATTTTTATTTAAGCCTTATCATCATCCTCATTAGATTTGAAAATATAAGATTGTATATTATAGCTCTCTTTCCTTCCATAGATAATTTGAATCAATATTTTCTCTTGATTAGCATCTAATACATATTTATCTTCATGAAAATTGCACATCTCTTGGAAAATTTATCTACAATTTTCTTAAGTATTACAATTTTTTTTTGGCTTATTTTTGTCACATAAATTTTATGGTTTAATCATCTAACAAATTCTAACATGGTATTATAGCACCTTATTTTTGAGAGTTTAAGTTCTAGAATTTTTTAAGTGAGAGTTTTGGATTTTTCTTAAGATTTCTTTAACACATATATATTCATTTGATGTCCCATGATGATCTTGAGAATTTGAAAGGGTTTGCAAAATATATTAAAACTCTTGGTTTGCACATGTTTCTTCTCATCATCCTCAACACACTCTAAACACATTAATTCAAACACCTTTCAATTCTATGTTTTTGTGTGTTTTGCAACCATTACTAAATGTTTATAACATCTAATAAGTTATCATACATCACATTTTTAGACATTTGTATGGATTGTTATCTATTAAATAGATTCTCAACCTTACATCTCCAAACTATCACATAGATATATAGTGACACCAGTATTGGGATACATTATGCATCGATTATTAATTGTTGTGAGATAATAGCTTAGTCTTTCAACCATCTATCCAACATCTTAGGGAAAAACCCTTGATCTTACAGAGCCAAAGGCAAAGGAGGTCTTCACTACCTCAAGAATTGTTCTTTAGTTGCCAAACCTGAAGACATCTTTGTGGTGATCTTCCCAAGTTTGACAACCCTAGCACTTGGGAAATTATTAGACCTTAGACATTTGGGGTCTACAACTCAAATCACCAACACATGACAAATGTCAAAAACTTGAAAAAAATCACAAAAAGGGGCCCCAAGAACAAATATTAGTATTAATACAAGAGTCTCATCAAACGTGCTAGAAATGTGGATGTTAAATTTGAGCTAAAATGAGAGATTTAGATACATAAACAAGTAATGAATATCAAACTCAAACAAGACATGGACACTCAAGTTAGAGAAAAGAATGAAAAATAGAATAATATAATGTAAATTCAATAAACAAGAAAATTATACCTCTGTTGGATCTTAGTATTTGTGAGCAGGACCTCCAAATTTGAATGATTTTGATGTGGGTGATCACTGCTTTAATAGTACTCAATTTGACACCATGTAAGTGTCATGAATGATGGATCTTAATTTCCTTTAATAATTCTTCTTAAATAAACTTTCCAATTTGGACATGGAAGGTGGAGATTGAAGGGTGAAATCAAGAGCTAGAATTTTCTTTCATGGATGTGCATCCAAGCCTCTTGACAAGTGGAAAGAGGAGATGAGAGATGCTTGATCAATAAATGATATTTCCTTATAATACAAGATGAAATTAGATGCAAGCAAGTGGGAAGAGATGGATGAGATAAATGGAAGGTAGATATTGAGAGATAAAATGTAGGTTCAAGGTTTCTTTGTATTGCATGCTCACACATGTGTAAGCAAGGTGTGGGGACAAGTTGTTTGAGGCATGAGTGAAAGTGGAGGGTCCATATTTGCTCCATGAATTTCAAATGGATGGAGATTTGAGGACAAACTCTTTTGAATTTTAGTGATACGAGGTAAAAATTTAAATTAGAAGAAAATTTCAAAGTTTGACTAATTAGCCTAATCAATTAAATAAGCAAGTATCATTTAATTGATTATTTAGAAGAATTTTGTATTAAAGTTCATTAATTAAGTGGGTATAATCAATTAACATTAGGGATGTGAAGAGAGATTAATTATGATTCATTGGTTAAGTTAGTCAAATAAATTAATCTATGGCAAAGAATAATTAATTTAAGGATAATTAGCCAAATTAATTAAATAATAATTTATTTAATTAGTTTGTGAGAAATTTGTGTGAAGTGAAAGTATATTCGAAGTGTTTACACTAATTGTCAAGAAAATAGTGCCAATAAGAAATGAAGGTTGTGTTGGAAGTGTGTTGAGAATCTCAAAAGAATCTTTATAAGTAATTGAGCTTTCACGTACTCAAAATTTCTAATCATTATACTCCTTGGCTAGAGCATCATCTTATGATGTAAGATTTCTTTGAATAATTAATATATTTATTGAAAAACACTAAGATGATATTTTAATCAAGTGAAGTAAGCATAGCTCTTCTAGATCTTATCGTAAAAATGATGAAGAGGGTAGTCACATGAGAGTCTTGCATAACCTTACTTATAAACTATGCATGATTGTCATCTTTAAAAATTTAAGAAAGAAATATCATAAATATGTTGGCAAGTCTAGGATTCAATTGAAAATTGAACTTGTGCATATTTTTCTCACATGTTACAATATGGTGGATGAAGATTTCCCTAGGTGTCTCATTCACACCATAGAATGTTATAATTGTGATTAAGCTAATTTTTATTGTGGGATACATCATTCTAATTTCAAATTATTAGTACAAGTCTTTGATTTATAAATAGATCATCAATTTGGACATTGTAAAAATAGATGATGACCTTCAAAGTTCAAAGTGCTTAATTGATCTACAACTATTCTCTTAAATTTGAGATAAAGATTTCATACAAGTAGAATATACATAAAATTAATTTTGGTTTTCATCTTCGTATTTTCAAAGTTATGATCATCAAGATGAGAACCTAAATGCTTTTAAAAGGAGAAGATATATGCAAATTTTATTTTTATTTCAAAATAAATCATTTGACCAAGTCCTAATTTTCTAGAATTTCTTGTTCCAAATAAGCTTGATATAAATTGATGTATACCTACTTATCCACCAAATAATATTGTGGGTCTATAAGTGGCAGTTTCACTTGACACACAACAAGGTCCTTTCAAAAACTTTCCTCTAAATTGTGAGATCATGCTCTCTATTCCTACCTCCATGTTAGCATTGTTTTTAAATAATAAAAAACCTTAATCTTCTTGTTTTGAAGCTCCCCTAAATCCAAAGAAATGTATTCCCTCTTCAACCAAGAGCTCAATATTGAGAAGTGAACAACAAATATCACACATTACCAAGTTAAAGGTGTTGGTGTAAATAAATTCTTCTTCCTAGTTAATTCATTACTAGGGGACTTATTTACATGTTAAGTTTACTTAGGTCCTAGGAAGGAATCTTTCTAGAAGGTGTTAGTTGTCATTAGTTGTTATCTTATCTTTTGACTTGTAACACATGTAACCTAGGTAAGTGTGATTAGTTGTCTCATATCATACGATTAAGACACTTGTCATAATCTTATGACATCTTGTATCTCACCTTGGCTATCTAACCATTCTACTACATTTATCATATCATTGAATCATATTGATAAGAATACAGTTTATTCTTGTCACATTCTATTCTCTCTTTGTGCTTTCCATTTGGTCTCAAGATCTTGGTAGGCATAGCCAATTCTAACATGGTATTAGAGCAGGTTGGGTGCCATTGGATAGTCTTCTTTTGAAGAGAGTTGGTAAATCTTGAAAAGTTGAGTATGCTTTTCTCTTGCATCATATGATGATATGGAGAATCAAAAAAGCTTAAAAGAAATACTAGATTTGAGGGGGTTCCATTTCTAGCTCTTTATTGCATGTTCAAATTGAAGCTTATTGATGCAAATCTAAGCTCACCATTGAGTTCAGGAGGTTCGAGATAGTCGGTTTTTCCTTTTGTTCCATCCAAATCGGACATATGAGGCCAAATCTATGAGGGTTTGAAGTTGAAGAGTGGTTGCTAGATCCAGAAGGTAGCTGCATTTTTGGAGCATTTTGGGTCAAATCTGATCTTGTCATCACGTCTAGAAGGGCCAAAAACCTTAAGATCATTTGTCGATTCATCCAAATGGGAGGCAGTTGTCAAATGAGGCAAAAATAAATTGCCCAGGGAGTTGTACAGGCCCCCAGGTTGTCATAATTACAATACGATGCGATTTGCAAAAAAAAATTATTTAATCGATTAAATATTTTTGAATTTTTTTATAGAAAAATTAGATTTTCGATTAAATTTTTTGCAAATCAAATCAATTGTAAAAAGGTTTTATTTTAAAATCAGAAAAAACAAAAAAACAAAATACTTTAAATTCTATGTACACAAAATGTTGCAAACAGTATAGAGTATCGTTGGGACCACCTGCCATGTGGCAAACAGTCACTCGCCGCCGCGGCCCCACCTCTTAGCCGATCGGTAAACAAAATAACTGGCATCTTCTATAAAAACTGGTGCCTCCAAAAATATCTGGCGGGGTTTATTTATTCACCAGCAGTCAAAAATCAAAAACCGGTGGTATAATATTCCATCAAATATTCTGCAGATTCCACCGCCAAACTTCAAGAGGAATATTCTGACCACTATAAACATATTATGCTAGTATATTCTGGTTGGGCGACAATAACTTGCAACGGCTTACAGGCTGTCAAATTTAACTGAGAGTAGCATATGATAATCATTTAGTTGTCAATTTTAATCCCGCAAATTGATGACATCGACGCCCTTAAAAAAATTTGCCCCCCTCACCAATGGAGTTTTTGATTTTGCAGTCCAACTTCGGAGGCTCATAACTTGGTCATTTTGACTCCTTTTTTTGAGCAATTTTTTTTATTTGTGCTGATTTTTTGCTCTCTTCGTAGTGGTGCAATCACTTTTTGGTTTTGGTGTTAACAAGTGTTGTTGCTTCGTCATCATTTTGGGAACTTCAGGAGCTCATATCTTGCTCCTACAGTAACATTTTTGGGTGAATTGTTTTTTGAAAGTGCATGATTTTTCATGTACTTTCCAGTGGTGTAATTAGTTTGATCTCATCTGTTGTAAAAGTTTTACTTTGAACATGTGGCCTATTTTTAGCATTTGCATGTACCAAGATCAAAGTCCACTTTGCTATTTTTGGCAAGTGGCAGTTGTGAATGCACTAAATATAAAGTGTCAAATCAGATATTGCTTGGGGGGTTTCATGATTGATTAATTTGGGGGGGTAATTTATTGCCTTTGTTGGTTTATGTCTCTTGATTGGTCTATTGTGTGACTAAATATGGGTATAAAAAAACATCCTACTGTAATAAGGTTAAATCGATGGAACTTTAAGTCTTGGCAAGATGGAATCCTAACACATTGTAGGTGGCTTAATCTTTTTCCATGTCTCTATGGAATAGTTCCTAAACCTTCATCAAAATGGAAGAGAGTTATGTGGGACATAAAAATAGAATATATCTTGGGAGTAATTGGTTGTAGTTGTGATATTGATACACAAATGGCCACTGATGGTATTGAGATCCCTCGTGACCTTATGACCAAACTTTGGGAGATGTATGGAGACTCGAATGAACCTCCATTCCCAGAGGATCCTGTTGCAGATTGTCTTGTTCCACTTGCATAGTTTCAACCTGTTGATGATAAAACAACTAAAACACTCACTGATTGGGGAAGGTATGGTAGTTTTGATGACATAGAACCTTCTCCTTCTATTCTTACAGAGACATCTATTGAAACTTCAGTGGCTCCTAATCTAAATTTAGAGGGTTCATCTTCTTCATCTATGAGTCAACATCTTGAGGCTGAGGGCTCTTGTAATCCAGCATTGGTAGAATCATCTACTACTGTGTTAGAATTGGCTATGGTTGCCAAGATCTTGAGACCAAATGGAAAGCACAAAGAGAGAATAGAACGTGACAAGAATAAACTGTATTCTTATCAATAAATTCAGCCAGTGGTGGTAGAGGGGCCATCGGTTTATCATTGAGATGTATCATTCTGCACATACAATTGCAAGGTGAGAAAATGTTATATTGCTTTTCACAGATTAAAATAAATTAATGCTATTTTAAGTTGGGCCTAATAGTTTTCAATTAAAAAGGGAAACTAATTAATAATGTTATTATAAAAAAAAATCAACACTTAAAAATAAAGAATATTTTTTAATACCAAAAATAAAAAATAAAATAAAATATATTTTTTAAATACTTTTTTATTAAAATACTATTTCTGACTTGAACTTTGAAGGTGAGGAGGTGTTGATGGGAGGTAGTACCTCGAGGGCGCCCACCTTCCAGGTTGGGAACCCTGAGACTACTACCCCTGAGTCAAAAGGGGCGGATTCCACCTTAATGGGGAGTAACAGAAGAAGCTCTGAACATGTCACTGAAAGTGTGAACAAAATGCAAGAAATCTTAAAATCCCTAATTAAAAGAAGTGATGTTGTTCTGGACTGATCAAAACTTAAGGGGGGTAAGCAAGAGGGCAAAGGTGAGCCAAGCACTGATAAATTTGATGGAAAGGGGGCAGAAATTGGCAATGGTTCAACATGACTAATTGGGTGCTTAGTTGATGCCATGCCAATGAAGGGAACCTAGGGATAACTGTCAACCTCACACCTGGGCCAAAAAGGAGAGGCAAGAAGAAAGGAACCGTCACTAAGATCAATGAAGGCAGCCTTATGTTGAGCAAAAATAAAAGAAAAAAGACAAGTATTGTGCTACCTACTCCAAATACAAAGAGATTGGAAAGTGGGGAACCCTCTCCTAAATAGTTTGAGATGTTTAGGAAAGAAAAAGAGGCTTGTCCAACTCTTGTTGCTAATGAACATTAACTACACCTCCTAGAATGTGAGGGGCCTAGAATCCCCTGACGGGAAATACCTGGTGAGAAGATTCCTAAATTTAGAAAATGATAAAGACTTTATACTCCTACAAGAACTAAAGGCCACCGGTTTCACCCTTGAAACCAACTTGAGTTTCATTTGTAATAACTCCCTTGCCTTAGTCTCCAATCATGATAAAAGAAAAGGATGAACTGCTATACTTATGGCCAAAATTTGGGAGAAGTATGAGAAGGAAGGAGCCAAATTTGGTATATTTTTAATCTATGCCCCAAATGACTACATAGAATGTACTGAGCTTTGGAAATGGCTAGCAGCCCTCCCCGAATTCCCTTGGATTTTTGGAGGGGACTTCAATATGGTGGAAAATAAGGAAGACAAAAAAGGGGACCTCGACATGGAATGGAAAGGCAGTGAAAAACACTTATGGTCACAATTCAAGAACAAGCTCAAACTATTTGACCCTCTTGAAAAGAGGAAGGACCAATGTAATACTATGTGGTACACCTAGTGCAATGCACATAACGGTGGAAAGAGGATATACTGCAGGTTAGATCATAGGTTTTATGCAAATAAAAATTGGTATAGTTTCACCCCTTTGGATGGTGGTCAGAGTGTCATGGTTTATCCCTATACACTCTTTGATCATCATCCGATCAAAGCCACCTTAATCTTGAATTCAATGAGGAAAAAAGAAAGAAAGTAGGGGCAAAACTTCATACACAATGTTAGTTTGCTAAAGGATGAGAGTTGTAGGGAGGCTATATGCACCCTTAGAGAGATAAATAAAAGCCTCTTAGGGAAGGAGGGGGCAATCAAAAGGTGGGAAGCCAATGTTAAGGGGTGGAGAATTCTCTATCAAACCATTGGGAAACACATGGCACTAGAAATGAGGGGGGAGGAGAATCACCTACAAGAGGACCTGTTAAGGACAGAACTAAAACTGCAAAACATCTCAACTGATGAGAAGGCCAATGAGTAAATGGTATTGGCAAAGAATTCCCTCAGAAGGCATCAATCCCACAAGCTACAATGCCTAAAAATAAGAGCCAAACTCAATTGGCTTGAAAATGGAGACAAGGGCTCCAAATTCTTCTTCATATTTCTAAAAGAGAAAGGGGTGAAAGAACAAATAAACCTTATTTGCCAAAATGACAACCTTTTCACCACTCAGGGAGATATTTCAAAGTAGTTCTTCAACTTCTTTAAAGAGATCTTCGCATCTGAAGGTGAAACAAAGGAAGGTAGGCATGTAAGGAATCTGATAAAAGGGATGATCCCCTCAAAAATCTTCCAAGATGATGCTAGAGCCCTGGATAGGGTGATCAACATAGATGAAATCAAAACAGCCATCAGCTCTATGAGTAATGATAAATCATGAGGAGTTGATGGCCTCCTATTTGAGTTCTATAAGACCTTTTCAGATTGGATTTGTGATGATCTACGTCAAGTCTATTTGGAGGAATTTGAAAAAGGATCATTGGGGGACAACATCAATAGTGGTATCATCATATTGCTACCCAAAGATGGGGATAAAAAAAACATGAGAAACTGGAGACCAATAACCCTGCTAAATGTCTCCTATAAGATCCTGGCTAAAGTATTAGCTTTGAGACTGGTCAACATTCTTCCAAAGTTTATAAACAGTACACAAGCAGGTTTCATTAAGGGAAGATACATTTTAGAAAACCTTATCACAAGTTGGGAAGCTATGGAGTGGAGTAGAGTCTTTGGGTAAAACTCAGCTATGCTTCTGTTAGATTTTGAAAAAGCCTACGATAGAGTGGAATGGTCCTTCCTAAGAACAACCCTCAAGGATTTTGGCTTCCCCATACACTTTTACAACATGGTGTACACATTGTTGAAAGATGCTTCAGCCCATGTGGATATTAATGGTTCACTCTCTGAAAGTTTATGCTAGGGAGATCCATAAGGTAGGGGTGCCCTCTAGCACTAGCCTTATTTGTTATAGCTTCCGATGCTCTGTACTTCCTGCTAAGAGAAACTATTGCAACCCCAAAATTAAGGGGAATCAGTCTTCCAAATAAACATGAACTGTTGAATAACCAATTTGCTGATGACACAACAATCTTTGTTGATCTAGATGAGGAAAACTTAGAGAAGTTGCTAGGTAACCTAAATATATATTGCAAGGCCTCGGGAGCAAAAATCTCTAGAGAAAAATATAGTTTGCTAGGTTGGTCTGATAAGCCTCCAAAATGGTTGCACAAGTTTGATTTTCAATGGAGGGGACCTAACAAAAAGGTCAAGTATCTAGGCATCCCGTTTGCAATCAACCCATGCCTAAAAGACATGTGGTTGTGGATCAAAGAGAAAATTGAAAAAAAAGGGATAGATGGAATAGGAAATTTGTATCCTTGGCTGGAAGGCTTTAGGTATGCCAGAAAGTTCTCTCTTCATATTATATCTACTTCGCCTCAGTTTGGTTTTTCAGTAGTTACCAAATAAAATAAATTCAGAAGAAAATTAGGAACTTTCTATGGTCAGATGGGAAAGGGAAGAGGGAAAAACACCCAGTTAGGTGGGATTAGTGTTGCATGGGGAAAGACCAAGGAGGTTTAGGGCTCAAGGATCTGGAAAAGCAAGGAATAGCCCTTGCTAGTAAGTGGATTTTCAAAGCATTAGAGGGTGATGAGCCTTGGAAGATCCTAGTCTAAAATAACATTCTAATGGCTACCCCCAAGCATGCCAAGTCTTGGAAAGATCTACCCTTCATCGACCTTCTCTTATATAAGCACACAATTGTTCCTGTTGGTCCCATGTTTCTTAGGAGAATTTGGAAGGCTTGGGAATATATCAAAAGAGGGGTCTCCAACCCAACTTTCACTGACCACAGTGGTAATGCTCTACACTCATCTAGCTATATATGGTGGAACATGGAGCATAATGGGAAACCTTTAGCTTTACTCCAAGGATGCTCAGCTAGGAAGTGAGCTCAAACTAGGGTGAGAACAATGGAAGATATCTTAACAAATGGTAAATTGAAAGAATGGGAGGAACTACAAAATGAATTTCAACTACCCCACTCTAGCTTGAGAACATATTCAATGCTAAGACAAACTTGGGAACTCACTCCCCCTCTTAAGCCACACAGTCCAAACAACAATTTGATTGAGCAGTTGATCTAGAAAGATTCCACACCCCTCAAGAAACTACAAGCAAAAATCATTTATAAAGATATAATCTTCAGTGAGTCCCTAAATGAGCATATTAATGGAACATGGGGAAGAAACCTAAATTGCAAAGAATGGAAAATAATTTTTAACTCAAATTCGTCCTATATGTTCGAACCCAAAAAGGCTTATTTGAGATGGCTTATTCTTCTACAAAGAGTGCCTATCAAATTCAAACATGAGGACATAGAAATCTACAACATATGCAGATTTCCAGAAATAGTTAAACAAATTTTATTTGATTGCCTATATGCAAATGAAATCTAGAAACTTATGTGCAATAACTTGTCAATCTGGAATTCAAATAATAAAGTGAATTGGAAAGAAATTCTGCTATGTAATGATAAGACTTTGGGGAAAGAATGTGATCTTTTTTGGCACTGTTTAGCTAATGAGGAATTTTGGCATTTGTGGAAGGCCAGAAATGGGGAAAAATTCAATGAGTGGAGGAGGTTCCTTATTGAGTCTACAAAAAGACTCATTTTACTTGAAATTGTTGCGCAGGTTGTCATGACGGTGAAAGCATCTAAAGTCAAATTTCGTAAACTGATCAAAAATGGGGTAGTGCTTCTCAACCAGAATGAAGTGAAATTTTGTTACAACTGGCAAGTAGGGCAACCTAGCCTTGCAATATTCATGAATGTACTAGTGAACTTTCAGAAAGAATTTAATGAAAAGATCAAGTCAGAGCAGGAAAAACATGATGCAAGGGCGCTAGGACTACACATGAATGAACTGATGGCTGCGAAGGTTCTGGTAGGTTAGACTGATGGTCCAGAATGATACTTTTTTTGCTTCCTATCTATAGTTTTCTGTTGCATTGAGTATTTAGTGTATAGATGTTATATATGGTGTTGTCTTTTGTATATGTTGTATAGGTAGCTTAATGCACAGGTATGGCTTAGAATTGTATATGGATCAGATTTGTATATGGCCCATATTTGTATTTGGATCAGATTTGTATATGGCTCAGGTTTGTATATGGCACAATTGATGATGTAAATCCACATCTTTTGTATATGCACTAACTAGCTAATGTATAGAAGTTGGGAACATACCTGTATTTGGGGAGAAAAACTCTAAAATGGGGGGATAAAACTGCTAATTAAGCACTCTATACTCTAAAATGGGGGGATAAAACTGCTAATTAAGCACTCTATGATGTGATTTGGTTGTTTGTACTATCCTTAATATAAAAAAAATAAAAATTAAATGTTTGGTGCAACAAAAAAAAACCCACTAGGGCTCAATTTTTAGAAAAGAGGCAACTATAAAAGGAGCACTCAACTTCTCATTTGACCATGTCATTCAAATTATCCTGATGCATCTAGTTTTTATATTTGAGTAGTTTCTTCAATCTTGGGCATTCATAGATGAATACCCTTTTTTCCCATTTTAGATGATTCCATCTGGATTCTGAAGATCATAATTGTACTAATTTATTAAGGATTTGATGATACTTTTTAATTTCATATAATGTTTGTTATTGATTTTTGATATTTCATGCAAGATTCTTGTGATATGGTGATTTGGATTTGCAAGAAAATAATGTTATTTTGTTCTCATCATATTTGAGAGTTTTTGCATGAATTTTAATTTTTCTTTTTTATCAATTTAAGCTTTGAATCTAGTAATGCTAATTGAGAACCATAGTTTGAGGAATAAAATATATTATTTTAGCACAGGATCAACCAACCCTAGCTAAGTGTCACCTTAGAGGAACAAAATAGTCATTTTTAGCATTAGATCAGTCATTTTCTGCTAACCTTAGTTGTGTACCACCTTTGGAAGAACAAAATTAGTTATTTTTGCATTAGATCAGCCACATCAATTGTTGGTTTACTTTATTTCAATCATCATACATTAGCAAAAAAAATTGAGTCATTTATAATAGACAGATCATATTTGGACATATTGCATGTGTCCAAAAAATATCAACAATAATTAGGGGTTGTTGTCAACAATTTTTTGAGTTTTTAGTGTTGTCATACACTATTTTAGCTTAGGATCAGCCAAACGCACCATTGTTTTTGTCTTGTGACTAGATTGTAAACACTTTTTAAATCACTATATGTTTTACATCAAAAATATTTATAGTTATAGGGCCTTGTGAGTGACAATAAATTATTTTGAAAATTTTTGAAAATGTTTCTGAACCTACTTTCATCAACATTGTAATTTTTAGAAATTGCAAATAAATTGAATTTTTTTGAAGGGTTTATGTTGGAGAAATGAAATAAATCAAATGAGGAAGAATATAATCAACAAGACCAAATACCTTCCACACAAGTGAGATTGCAATGAAATAATTGTTAAATTGCCAAAAAAATGAATATAGGATGGAATTGAATCTAAATAATAATATGACCTTGTTATGAAGGTAAGAGCCAAACCCTAAATGAAACTATAAGACAATCTAAGATCATAACAAGTGTCTTAATTGTATGAATTGAAAAAAAAAATGACCTAAGTAATTTCAAGTAATACTGTGTGAATAGTTCCTAGAGTGAATCTAGTTAGGTAAAGTACATTTTTTCATACTAATATCGCCTCCTTTAAGTGCAACCTAGGGAGAATGATAAAACATGAAAAGATACAAAGATAGGTCCCAATAATAAGTTCGTGTTAGGTACTCATGTACACATAAATCTTTCAAAAAAAAAAGAAGAGAAAACCTCATGGGAAAATGCTCCTCTCCAAAAGAGAGAAAAATATGAAAAAGTAAAGAAAGGAGGACTCAAGATGACCCCGCAAGGACTACTTCCATCACAAATATAATACATGTCCCCTCAATAGGAGAGAAAACATGTTAAGGACTAAGAAGCCTCAAAGAATTTCCCAAAAGGAGTAGGAACATGAAGATGAAGAAAAGAACACAACTGAAGCACAAAGAAGCTATAAATAATTTCCAAAAAATGACGCACTATAATGTTAAAACTAAATAACCTCCTCTAAAATTGGGATGAAGAGCAAGATCAAAAAATAAAAATACGCATGAGTGACCCCAACAACACTACTTAAACAATGATCAAATGGCTAACCAAGGCAACAATCTAAAAATCAAAGATACATATGGCACATTAATCTATATGAATGACCCTAAAAATATTACTCAACTAATGCAAACTATACTACAAGTCAAAAATACAGATGTTAGTAGTATTAATAATACTAATGAATTGACAATAGAAGGTCATCTCAACAAATAGGAATGCAAGAGTATCTATATGCTATGTGTTTCATGTAGTGCCTACCTATTCCTAGCATGTGATGTTAGTGGGAGAATTATATTTCATATATGTTGAGATGTTAGATGATCATATTTTGATATTATTGTTTTATGTTCTGGTCCTTTGTCTCCTCTATGGCTATTTTATTGTTATGCTTGATGTAAATGGTATTGTTATGCTTGATGTAAATGGCACTGAAGTGTATGTGTGTTTTGATGTCAAGTTCCTTGAAAGAGGATTGATGTATTTCATTTTGGAGGTTTCTTGGGATGCATGCATGATGCGGGCTTTCCCAAATGATTATTATCATGTTTTGGTTCATGAAGATATGCATTAATATAGATGTTATAATTAAATAATATCATAAAATTTATCATTTAAATGCATTGAAATTATGGATATGATGTTGTACACTATGGGGTATTTATGTGATGCTTCGGCTATTTATATGTATGGAGAAGGTGCACTTGACATGTGCGTTGAGTGGTTACATGTACTAGGTATTTCTCCACCTAGCTCCACAGATCTAAGTATACCCCGACAATGGTTATAAGGAGATGTCACATTGGCCGTTATTGTATTTTCTTACCTATTGTACTTGATCCGAGTGTGAGACCCTTGTTATTTTACCCGTTTTGACTCGGATGCCACCATTGGTATGATTTCAAATATCATAACCCGGTTGTGAATGTCTCGTGAATGTGTGGTTGATTTTTTGTTAAATTTTCCATTTCCAAAATTTAATTCAATTAAATGCTTATATAGATTTAATAGTGAAATTATAGGCTGAATGATATTGGGAAATGAATTTAATTGATTTTTTGGACTTGGGGGTTATTGGTGGGAGTTTCAAATGGATAAATGATGAAGGGAAACTCTCCCTCGAGCACACCTTACATAGAAAATAACATGCAAGAACAAACATGCAACTTTATTATATTCTCATAAATCATCTACATACATGCAATCAAGTTCATTACAATTATCTAGTCACAAGACCACTATTATAGAAATATGGGCTGCAAATACATGCAAAAAATCAAACATGCAAGTTTGTGAATGACAATAATAGCCACTAAAACCCCAACCTTTGTTCTTTGTTGAAAAGCAAGAATTTCCTCTCTTCTCATCCAGAATGAATCCCTCTTCCTTTGTAACCACTTTATAAGACTTTTTTACTTTCTAATGAACTATCACTTCTATTTTTGGCACTCAACAAATTTAGTTATCCTTTTCTCTGAATTTAGAAAATTCCTAACTTTTTGTCTGATTTTTCGGGAACCATAACTTTTGGCTCGAGCATCGTATTTTACAAATCATCTACGTCATTGGAAAGATCTCATCGAGCGCAAGGGCCGCAATGATATATTTCCAATATACCTTTTTTCAGCCACTTTTCAAGCCCATCCAGAACCTCTAAGTACTTGAAAATTGACTTTGACTATTTTAAAAGGGATATTTAAGATAAAAATTAATCTCACAAACAACAAATGGTATTGAAGTGATTTCTTCACCTTTGTCTTTAGTTCACCATTTTGGAGCTCTCTGTAAGATTGCATGCCCATACATGCACAAATGCTAACTTGCTAAAAATAGAAACCTGCTATTTTTAGCTTTTCCAATATTACTAAAAATAGTAAGTAATCTTTGCCATTTTTATCGCTTAAAAATTCTTCACTAAACCTAACTAAAATCAAAATAAACAATTGTTTTTAGGGGATGCAAGATGCTCTTACACCCTGGATGCTCCTGCATCAATAAATGGAAAAATGAGTTATATAAATTTAATTTGATTTGAATCTTGATTTTCACAAAGTAATGTGAAATATGTCTTATATATATTTAAAACATGATTTAAATGTGGAATAGTAAATTGGGCTAAATTTTAATGTCAAAGTTTGGGTTGGGGCGAATCAGGGATTAAATGTGATTAATTAGAAAATAAAATATATTATTTTATTGGGAAAAGAAAATGTGTTTAAAAAGAAAGGGTTTCTATTTTCTTTTTTATGTTGGGAAATTGGGAAAAATATGGAGAGAGAAAATCCTTGTTTTGAGCAATTAGAAATTGTTGATTGGGAGTGTAATCCTTATCGAAATTCGACTAGGTAAAATTCGTTAGGATAGGAATCAGGAAGGGATCATGCTTGCTTCATTTCGTGACTCCTCGTTTGGCATGCGAGGCAAATTTCACATTTCAAATTTTGGAGGGCATTGAGGTACTTTCTTTGTTTTAAATTCATTTGAGCATTATTCTTCAAATTTGTTTGTAGGAGAATGGTTAGGGGAGTGTAGAATCCTCCCATCTCCTTTTATTTTGTAATTTCATTGGTGTAGTGTAGAGTTTTATTTAAATTTTGGAATTTTTTAAAATAGCAAGGTTACCATGCCCAATTTTTTGGGAAATGATGAAAATTTCATTTTTGTAGTTTAAGAAGGGTGTTGGGATTTTTTGCAACCAAAGGGTATTGTTAGAATTTTGATTTCAATTTTTTTTAATTTTGATGAAATTCCATGGTGGATTTGAGAATTCTCATGCTTTTATGCATTGAAAATTTTGAAAGTTTTGTATGAAAATTATTGAATTTGAATGTTTGGAAATGATGGAACCTCGTGAAATGTGATGTTATGAATTGTGGGAAAATGCCATTTAAATTAGAAAAATGCATTTTGTGTTGATTTTTGTGCCACACTCATTGGAGGGTGTGATGAATGTTTGGAATGTTTTGACGAAGTTGTCCTTTGTGAAATGTGATAATATGCATTGTGGAAAAATGTTATTGAAATCGGATAAAAATGGAAATTATGCATTGGTTTGCATGCCTCAACTTGAGTTCAACAAATGTTGACTCTAGGACCTAGTCCTTTTGCTTTGTGATTATGGATGGTTTTTGTTGGAAGATTGAGGAGATTGTCATTGATGATGTAGTACTGGCAACATGAGCATGGTATGTACATAATGTAGGATACAGTGTTATCATTGATGTCAACATTGTTGTGGACCATCTTAACTTGTTTCAAAGGTGTTATGGAAGAAATTTGTGCAAGTTAAGTTGGTCCAAAAAGTGCAGTGATGTAGAAATTTGACTAAGTGTCAAACCTACCAGTTCAAGGTATAGAGTGTTAGTTTTTGGGTCTACACTACTCTGCGAATGGAAATATCTCTCTATGATTCTAACCTAATTTTTATTGTTATTATAAGATTCTAAATCCAAGATTTCATATTGTTTGGCGAAGTATTTTGGGAGATATGAAAGAGTTTCGTTTGGTATAATACAATTATTTTTTGTATAGTGTGTCCATATAGGAGATTATGCACTACTCCGTAGATGAATCTTTTGTGTTGCGATGTTGAAGATAAGTTGTCAGATGTCAATTGAATAGGAATTCCATATTGTTGAACATCTGAAATACTGAGAAGGGGGGTGAATTAGTATTCCATAAAACCATTCACATAAAATCCATCCAAACAATATCACAGATCTAACTGAAACAACAAGAGAAAACATGGAATCAAGATAATGCATCAACACACATGAACACCAATATTTTTACATGGAAAACCCAAAATAGGAAAAACCACGATGAGGATTAGCTCACAATATAATATATCCAGATATAGTATATTATAGGGCTCACTTCTAGGACTCACTGTCCTTAGAAGGCTCACAACCAAAATACAAAAGATATGACTAACCGCCAAGATACAAAAAGATATGATTCACTACCAAAAGTATGAACTGATGAGATACACCTTTTGTGTGCAGATTTCAGTTCCAATGAGGCTTTGAATATGAAGTACTACCCTGCTTACCGGTCGCATAACAATTCTACTCTAATCCTTGACTTCTCTCACCATACATTACTCGCATGTGATAAATCATTTAAGCTCGCTTATTCACTTATCTCTCAATCCTTCAAACACCACTCTTCTTCACCTCTTCTTCATCTCCAAAATGTCTCATATATATACAAGTGTATTTCATTCATCAATTAGTTCGACCTAATTAGATGAAAACAAACCAATCAAAATATCTCTTGTCGGCACCATATAAGATTTAAAACATCTTTTTATCCATGTAGTGCATTATTTCAAGTCGGCTTAGATCTATAAAGGATCCAACTAAACATCTGTAAGGTATAGTTAATCTTCTTAATACACGTCATATATTAGGTCGGCCATGAATAGGACCTAATCACAAAAACTCCAAACTAACAAAACACCTTCCAGATTTGATATTAATCTAGTTTCTCATCACATTATCATCAGAAAGACTACCATTAGGACCACAGCTTCAGAACGTCCTTCTCAAGAAAATGCGGAGTCTCCCACACTGGTATACTGAACATAGAAACAACTATAGTATACAGAGTTGAACTCTGTCATTGATAATTTTTTGTACATAGCACAAAAATTCTTGAGATATTGAATATAGTTGTATGAATGAGTCATAATAATATGTTCGAAAGAGCATAATCATATCTCTTCTTGTGGTGAAGTCCGGACCTAAAAACCAACACACTAGATCAACAAAGAACACTTTCGGTATAGATTAGCTTCCAGTATGGATGGTACCGTATACCAAATATGCTTCCCACAATGTTGACATCAATGACAACGCTGGATCGATAAACTCAACCTATATACACTCCATGCTCATGTTGCTAGACTTCCCACATTTCCAACAATCTCCCCCTTTGGCATTGATGGCAACATGCATATCAAAAACATTTTTATCCCAATATAAAACAACTGAATACTCCCCCTATCAAGGTTAATGCTTCCTTACAAAATTTTTCTTGACAAAAATGTTTTTCCTCTTACTATCTATCTCTCCGCCTTTGATATCAATGGCAAAGGTCATGTAGGGGTCTGGTATATTTCCTCAAATATGTGTATGCATCAAAAATTGACCAAAAAGATATGAAAATATTAACCTGAAGAAGAAGATCCTTTGAGGTTCTTCAAGGTATCCTCCCATGTAGCTTTGCCTTCTTCCCACGATCCTTTTGCACTTGCAAGAGTCTTGTATAGTAATTCAAGTTTTTTTAAAGACTCTATACCTTCTTCCATAGTGTTGGGGCTAAGATTTATTTTTGATAGACTACCAACACTGTCAAGGGCACTAGATACAAGAATATGCATGAGTTTTACCAAATCTCTAAGTGCCACATACTGCTTGATCACTTTTTTTCTCTGATTATGTAGACAAAAGAATTTGTCCTGTAGTTGCACAATGTAGGACCATCTCTGATTGTCCCTATCATCAGCCAAGCTATACACATCTACTTCAGTGCTCAATCAAATTTCATTCTTCATTATTTCACTTTTTGCATTCAATTTCCAATTAGACCAATTCAAGCAGAAAGATACTAATTTCTGAGCTTCTTTTTCACACTCCTAAATGACCTTCAACTCCTTCAAAAATATATGATGTGCATCTGCACATTTGTTCTTGATATCTTCTAGATTGTCTTTTGTAGTCCTATTTCCTGTTTGTACTTCTAGTTCAGAGATGTATGCTTTTAGTGAGTTAATCATACTCCTGAGATTTTCCATAGTGGATATAGATGAATTAAAGTTGGCATCGAAAATCACTTATTGTAGTTCTTTTAATGCTTCTTGAATGTTTGTGCTTTCATGCTCATGTTGAGTTATCTCAAATTCACTTCCTTCTGGTTATGTGGTTTCTTGCTTGATAATAACACCTTTTCTCTTCTTTCCAATTCCTTTTGCACTACCGAAGGTTTCAGTCATAGAAATTTCTTCCACATCTGTCCTGTTAGGGTTCTTGGGGCTTTCTAGAAGCACCTTTGCATAATGGTAAATTTCTTCCTCAGTTACTTCATAGTCCAATTCAGAAATCCACACGTCTGGATTCAACTGCTTCCATATAATAAAAATTTGTAGAGGTAAGGAAACTGATGTTTTCGGAGTATTTTTCTACCATATTTTCTAGAATTCTTGTCCTCTTATTCATTCTCATTTGAAATTTTCCAAAGAATGCTACAAGAGCAATTTTTTGAGCATCCGAACCACCAATATTTGTCATGAGATTCCTTATCTGGTGTGCAATCGGGTCTGATTTTTTCCATTCTACCCTTCCAATTACCAGTAACTCTTTCATAAAGTAAGAGTAAGCAAAATGTTAAGGTACTATACCGAAATGTACTTTTCTTATTCTTTTTTATTTCTTTCAAATTCTTCAATAGATGCAGTCAAAGTATCTCAAAAAGATCATAATTTGTGTCATACTTAACCATATCAAATGGAGTGTATGCAACAACAATAGAAACTATGTAGTCATTACTAGGTATGCAAATTTTATGTCCAATAATCATTACAGTGTATTGAATGACTATGCTTCAATTGTACTCAAGACAAGTTCTTTTCCTTCAAGGGTCGCACCAGTCATCTCCATTATCTCTTGATCATTGACAGTCTTTCGTTTCAGAACTGGTCCAGAGAAACTCAAACTAGTCACATCACTTATAGCTTCTCTGGTTATCAAGTGTGCACCATTAATCCAAATAGATTCAACGTGAATCCTACTTAATTCCATTTGTATGTATTTCTTGTTGAATTCAAACAAGGGGAATTACCGCCATACATCAAGTTTCTTTTCACCTAGGATTTTATATGCATCATAAATTTCTTTCAATTCATTCTTCCACAAAATACTTAATCGAATTGGTTACATTTCCTCATTTTTTCCATAAATGTATGCATAAATGTCTTCAATAAGTAATACTCTAAGAGGAATGCTAGAAAATGCACCCGCCAAATCTTTGGACAATTTTTTCAAAGAATACTTCCTTAATTTGGTTTGCAATTTGTCTAAAACATTCACTACCTTTGAACCATCCATTGCATCTAAAAATTGAAAATTTTAGAAAAGTGCTTAAGCAGAATACCTTTGTAATTTTCTCCAACGAAGAATAGGGTTTTGACGTTTGGCTTCCAGAGCACGCTTCAAGTTCACTCCTTTCACAAATGCTTTTCATTGAATGCATTCCCCTTAACATTTTTGAATTTATTTCTTTCATCCCAAATGCATCTACAATAAATGCTTCAAATGCAAGTAGATCACCTTGAAATTTGTGTACACTTCCATCCTTTCAAATTATGCAGACTTCATTCGTCACACATGTGTATATGCAAATTCCTTTCGCATGAGATCTTGAATTCGTAACCTTAATAAATGCATTCATGTCATGATATGACATCATACATCGAAAAGGGTTTATTAATTTTTTTTATTATTTCTCCCCCTTAGCCACTGCCTGAATTAATTTTTGACAAGAGTATCTACACCGGAGAGCGCCACAGATAAAACTAATGAATCTAATTCTCCTTCCCTTCTCCAAATTCTTTTCATTTCCTTGTTAACTTCTGTCGGATTGCTACTTCTCATAATTCTACTTCTGTAATCTTTGACAAAGTGTTCTGGATTACTGCAATTACAACAGACAACATTCTTCCATCTATATTCGCACTGGTTAGCCTTGTGTCCAAATAAGTTGCAATGATAATAGTAGCCTTTAAATGAATAAAATATCTGACTTCCACATTCCATAACTTTATGTCCAATCCGTTTGCATTCAAAACATTGATCGTAGAATGATAAAGTATCATTCATTCTACTTTTGCAATCTTTTTCCCTATGTCCAAGTTATCTAATAGGAGTCTTTCCGGTATTGCTTCCTAAATTCTTGAATTTTCCACCATTGCACTGAGCCTTTATGTCAGGGAATTGATTTTCCTTTAAAAAAATTCCTTCTTCAAATCCCAAACCACTTTTATCCATAGAGGCTCTCTTAAAAATATTCAACTTATCAAGCATTGCAGTGCTTGCCTTGGATTCATCTTCATGTCTTTTTTCCTTTTCCAAATCTGATTTCAGAATTACCACTTCTTGCTCAAATATTGTACATTCATCCTTCTTCCTTTGAATTTCATCTTTCTAACAATATTCAATTTTTCTCTTCTCTTCCAATTGTTCTTTTAGTCTGGTGATGTCTTCATATTCCTTCTTCAATTGATTATTGACTTCACAGTAATTCTCTTTTATCTTCTTAATACATTCATTTGCCTCATTTATCTTAACCTTCAAATCTTCATTTTCTTCTATATGCTCAGTAGAGATCTCTTCCGGAGGAATAAGAAATATTTTATCTTGTGTGTATTCAAATTTTGAGACCTTCCTAAAGCTGTTAGACTTCTTCAGAGGAACCAAGCTCTGATACCAATTGTTGAACATCCAGAATACTGAGAGGGGGGGGGTGAATCAGTATTCCATAAAACCATTCACATAAAATCCATCTAAACAATATCACAGATCTAACTGAAACAACAAGAGAAAACATGGAATCAACACAATGCATCAACACACATGAACACCAGTAATTTTATGTGGAAAACATGAAATGGGAAAAACCATAGTGAGGATTAGTTTACAATATAATGTATCTGAATACAGTATATTACAAGGCTCACTTCTAGGACTCATTATCCTTAGAAGGCTCACAGCCAGAATACAAAACATATGGCTAATTGCCAAGATACAAAAGGATATGGCTCATTGCCAAAATTATGAACTAATGAGATACACCTTTTGTGTGCAGAGTTGAGTTCCGATGAGGCTCTGAATATGAAGTATTGCCCTGCTTACCAGTCGCATAACAATTCTGCTCTGATCCTTGACTTCTCTCACCATACATTACTCACATGTGATAAATCATTTAAGCTTGCATATTCACTTATCTCTCAATCTTTCAAACACCACTCTTCTTCACCTCTTCTTCATCTCCAAAATTTCTCATATATATACAAGTGTATTTCATTCATCAATTAGGTTGGCCTAATTAGATGAAAATAAACCAATCAAAATAGCTCTTTTCGGCACCATATAAGATTTAAAACATCTTTTTATACATGTAGTGCATTATTTCAAGTCAGCTTAGATCTGTAAATGATCCAACTAAACATTTGCAAGGTATAGTTAATATTCTTAATACATGTCATATATTAGGTCAGCCAAGAAGAGGACCTAATCACAAAAACTCCAAACCAATAAAACACCTTCCAAATCCGATATTACTTTAGTTTCTCATCACATTATCATCAAAGAGACTACCATTAGAACCATAGCTTCATAACGTCCTCATGAAAATGCAGTCTCCCACACTTGAATACTAAACATAGAAACAATTGTAGTATACAAATTTGAACTCTATCATTGATAAATTTATGTACACTACACAAAACTTCTTGATATCTTGAATATAGTTGTATGAATGAGTCATAATAACATGTTTGAGAGAGCATAATCATATCTCTTCTTGCGGTGAAGTCCGGACCTAAAAACCAACACACTGGATCAACAGAGAACACTTCTAGTATAGATTAGCTTTGAGTATGGATGGTACTATATGCCAAATATGCTTCCCACAATGTTGGCACGATGTTGACATCAATGACAACACTAGATCAGCCAACTCAACCTATATACACTTCATGCTCATGTTGCTAGACTTCCCACATTTCCAACACATGTGGCATCATGTGTTGAGTTCCACATATTGCGAATTTTGTGTACAGATAAAGGTTTGTTGGTTTAGGTCTTATTCAGGGCCGACCTAACACTTTTGATGTTTTGTGAATAATGAATAAGTGTTTTTGTCTTATGTAAGATCTAATATAGGTTCATCCTGACCTATCTTAAGGTGATTTTAATTTTGAGTTATGGCACGAAGTTTAGATGATTTTTTTTGGGTGCCGACAAGTTTAATTTTGTGTGTTACATCTAATTAGGTAGACCTAATTGATGTTACACTTAATTTGGATATATATAATGGATTGATTTTGATATTTTGTGATAAGTGAATAAAGAAAGATGGATGGCATGTATGGTGTTCCACCTACATGTGTGCGATGCAAATTTGATCAAAGTTGTGTGAATTATGTTGCAAGGTGTGCAAATACAGAGCAGAGCAGAGCATTGATCCAAATCAATGCAAATATTAATATTGTACTTCATTGGAACTGTAATCTAGCAAATTATAGATGCATTTGTATTAGTTCAAATAGACTATAAGCCACCCCTTCTTTCTCCTATCCTATTCTTTGTAGGCAGTGAATCCACCTGCAATGAGCACTTCTATAATATACTATATCCGGATATAATATATTATGAGCTAACCCTCACCGTGGTTTTTCCCATTTCAGGTTTTCCATGTAAAAATGTTGGTGTTCATGTGTTTATGTGATGTTATGCATATTTCATGCTTTATTTGCTTATATCAATTGAATGTGCTTTAGCAATTGGATGGCTAATGTTTGAATGGTTTAATAGAATACTGATTCACCCCCCCCCCTCTCAGTAATTTGGGTGTTCAACAATTGGTATTAGAGCTTGGATCCCTGGAAGGAGCTTGACCGCTTTGGGAAGATCTTGTAAGTTGAACATATGGCTGATAGAAAGTTTCCTATTCCTCCAAAAGAGATTCCTGCTATTGAATACACAAAAGAAGATTACATGCTTGACAAAGATGGAAAACTTAAATTTTCTCTTGAAGATCTTGACAAAGTTGAAGGTGAAAACAAAGATCTAAAGGAAAATGTTAAAGAGGCAAATGAATGTATTAAAATTTTGAGAGAGAAAATCAAGAAGTTCAGAGAAAGGCATAAGGAAGTCAATGACCAATTGAAACAAGCAAATGAAGACATCACCGGATTGAAAGTGCAAGTTGAAGAAAAGAAAAGATTTGGGGAATGTCTAAATGCAATAGTAAAAAGCAAATTGGATGAATGCATGAGGCTTGAACAAGAAGTGGTAAATCTAAGATCAAATCTGGATAAAGCAAGAATTCATGAAGATAAATTTGAGACAAGTTCTACAATGCTTGATGAGTTGATTGGAGGTCAGAAAGCATTCAAAGACAACAGTGGTTTGGGACTTGAAAAAGGTAAAATCTCAAAAGCAAATCAGACACCTAATGCAAAGAAGATCAATGAACAAGAGAAGGCTGAAGACAAGAACAATGGAAAGATCCAAAATCAAAGAAACAATGCTAGAAGACCTCCAGTCAGACAACCAAATGCTCAAAGGTACCCATCTTTCAATGGTTTTTGTTATTCTTGTAATAAATTTAGACATAGAGCAATGGAATGTAGAAGTAAAATGAATCAAAATGTTTCATCCTTTACTAGTCAATGTTTTACATGCAATAAATTTGGACATAGAGCAAATGAATGCAAAATTCAAATGATGAATGCATATAACAATGGTAGAATGATTCAACCTTTCAATGGTTACTGTTAAACATGCTATGGATTTGGACACAAGGCTAATCAATATAGATCTAGGATGAATGGAAGGAATGTTGTTCAAAAGAATGTTGTATGTCACAATTGCAAGAGACCTGGACATATTGCCAAGTTTTACAAAAGAAAAAACACAAGGAAGGATAATCTAGTAAAGAGAAATGAACCAATAAAAAAGGTTGATCTGGTTGAAGTAAAAAAGGAAATGGAAAAGATTTGGAGAAAGAAAGAGGAGATTGAGAACAAGGAAGAATTTGTACCACCCTCTGGTGCAGATGTTTCCTCTGAAAACTAATCCAAGAGCTAAGAGGTGTTGAAGCTATAGCACGAAGGTATGTGATGAAGAACAACATCCTAGATCTATTGGTGAAAACTGCGAAAGAAAATATGTCAATGTAGAAGATTGTGGAGCATCGGAAGTTGATTGTGCATACAGTTTTAGGGTTGCTAGCTTTATGAAATGAAGCATTTATTATAGAATTAGGTAAATTCGAAGAGTTAAAAGTAAATTTTCCAAGGCAAATTCATTTCACCAAAATCATTCGAAGGAGAATAGAGCAGCAAAAAGAGAATTTGAAGAGATCAAAGCAATTCAAAGTTGTAGAGCATCAAAACCCTAATTCGGTGAGCAAGTTAAAAAGGTATTTAGCAAATCTTGTGTGCCCTAGATTTTTGGAATTTGTATTTAAAATCAATTTGAATACATATTGTGATGGCTACACCTAAGTTTGTTGAAAATTTTGAGAAACCCCAACCCAAATTCAAGAGATATCCTGCAAGAGCCATAGAAGATGATCCTCTAGGAGCTTTTTTGCATATTTCGTATGGGGTCCTGCCTACAAAGGATATTAGGGCATATATTAATGGAAGCATGGATGAGCATTCTCTTGGAAAATTTAGAGATGTATGGGAAAATGAGTTAGTTGATAAAAATTTCACCTTGAAGCCAGAGTACAAAGCCCTAGCCGAGAAGAAACTGGATGTATGGGAATGCTTCCCAAGATTTTTTTATGATAATAAGTGGATAAGAATGGCACTAAGTAGAATTCGTGATCAGTTTCTTTGGACCGACATGCCCCATATGATTACAAAGGAAGTGATTAGAGAAATCACCGATCTATGCTCCATCGGACTGGTTCTAGTCTTAAAATCTGAAAACAAGGATGCAATGGAGAAAGCAAGTGCAACATTTGATTAGAGAACACTCACTATAAACCCTATCAGAAACCCTGCTATTAGGTATGCTGCCATGGTCATCGGATATAAAATCTACTACACCAATAGGGATAACTCAATTTCTACCACCACAATCCATGTGGCACAAGATATGGTAGAGAATGGTGTTGATTATGACCTTAGTGAGTTGCTTAGGAAACAACTAATGGAAAACCTCAAAGAGATCAAGAAAAAGAAATATGTGTTTAAGTATGGAACATTGGTTATGTGCTTGTTTTTCTACTTTTTGAAGGAGGTTTTGGTAATTGGGAAAGTCAATTGGATATCTGGAAGGCCTATGGCTCATCAAATTGTTGACTTCATGAGGATCCTTGGAGACAATAATGCACAGGATGATGCACTTACTACTTTTTTTGCAGCATTTCAGAGAAGAATGCATAAGAGACAGAGAATCCCTAAGGAAATTGTGGAGAAATATAAAAATGACATCACTTTTCTAGTTTCCATAGATCACTACATCATGGAGGTAGTGGAACCAAGAACTGTTTAGTTTCCAGAATTAGGTTATGAAGTGATTGAGCAAAACTTATTAGTTGTGCAAAAGTTCTATTGAACAGTCCTAAAGATACAACCAAGCCTAGGTATGGGACTTATGAAGAAAAGTCCATGGAAGTGCACATGAAACAAAAGGAACCTATTATAAGAAAGAATGTTGATAAAATGGTGGATGTTTATGCACAAGACTTGGGTCTTTCTAAGGAAGGAGTGTGGATTGCTATAGAAAAATCCAGAGTAGAAAAGAGTGTAGCTAAAGCATCTGGGAGCACTAGAAGATCAAGTAAATCAGCTACCACTCCCCCATCAGTTCAAAAGTCCTCTGGGGCTTTACCTATTGTAGGAGAGAAAAGAAAATCTACTGTTAATCCTCCAGTAAGGGAGCAATCCCCTCCGATAGTGCATGCCAACAGGGCAAAAAAGAAGAAGACTGCCACCACAACACCACATGTTACCACTGCAAGAAGAGTCAAACAAAAGGCCACAAGAGAGAATGGAATTGGCATAAATGTTGCAAAAGAAGAAGAAATGGAAGAAGGACCACAGTTGGTCCAAAGAGGCAAGAAAGATGCTTCACAAGGTGAAGCAAGCACAAAGAGAAGAAGAATTGACATAGTAGATACAGATAGTGAAGAAGAAGTTGAGAAAGAGAAAGTTGCATTCAAGATTCAGAAGAGAGAGAAGGAGAAGAAAGCCAAGAAGGCTTCTCCGGAGAAGAAGCAAACAAAGACAAGTCAAAGGAAGAAGTCTCATGAGAAGGTAAAGAAGTAGAAACAATAAGAATTTCCTCACACTCCACTGAAGTTAGAGGCATTGTTTAACAATATTGTGCAGAATGATATGTTGAAAGCCACTATAGAGCTATACAAGGAATCTAATGAGGTAGACAAAGCTACTATCATAGAAGCCATAGTCAAACACATTGTTGTATTTGAAGTTGATATGAAGAATATTCAGAAGGATATTCTTGATGATGTTTGGGATATTTTTCTAAAAAGAAGAGAAGAAGCCATAATGGAACATGAAAGGCTAAAGGATGAAGCCTTGGAAGGAGTTGGTGCTCCATCGATCGAAGTAGATAGATCCAAATTGGCTACCATTTATAGCAAGGAGCTAAGAAAAAAAAAAGAGTTACCACTCTCACATGGGAAAGGACAAAGATGATCATGAAAGAATCCAGAAAGAGTGCAATGAAAAAGCTGAGGAGATTGGGAATAAGTTGGGACTGCTTCTAGTGATTAAGGAAGAAATAAAAGCTAATATTGTTGCTCCAGAACCAAATATGGAAGGAGAAATGCACACTAATGATGCTCAACATGAGAAAGATACTATTGATGAAGTTGCACAGGATAACACCCCTCTGAAAGTGGAGGATATGCCAAAATAAAATGAAGAAGAGGCATTAAGTGGAGAAGATATTGCAAAGGGAAATGTTGAATCTTCTTCTCCGATAAACATAGGAAATGTTGCAGAGGAAGTGAATACAAATTTTGATGTGCAGCATGAGGAAGAAAAAGTTGACGAGGAACAAGAAGAAGAGCATCAAGAAGAAGAGGACAAGGAAAAGGATGCATTCAAAGATGTAGAGAAAGATAAGTCAGCTGACTCTAGTACTGCAGATAAAGAAAAGCCTACATAAACTATAAAGTCTCTTGGTGAATCTTTCAGCTCCTCTAGAGAGTCTCTTAGAAATTTGTTGAGTATTTAGCCTAACTTTCAACCAGTTGTGTCCTCACAACTATTGCAACTGCCAATGAATAAGGGTAATGTCAACTTGAACAAGATATATCCTATTCACAAGCTTCAACTGGGAGACTTGTTCCATGCATCCGCCAGAAAAGAGATCATTGATACACATCGAAAGAGCAAAGAGGTAATGGATGAGGCAGTGAAGGAATTGCATGAGATCGTACCTGGATCAAACATAGATACATCTCTCTCAAGTATGGATAATCTCAAAGTAATGATTGATTCCTTCAAATCATATGCATCTAAATTGAAGGCAGAGGCAGATAAGGAAGTGGAAAAGAGGTTGAATGACAAGAGAATGTTGGAGATCACAGAGAGATGTGCGGTTGCACATAAGAAGTTTTAGGAATTGATGAAGGATGTAGAAGCATGTATAGATGAGGCTAAGGCATTGTTGCAATATGAGATGAAGTGGCCCGAAGCTACACAAAGTATAAGAAAATAAATGGACTCCATCGAGTCTCAAATTAATATAACTTCCAATGCATATAACCCAGTTGTTGACCTCACATGTGCTACAAGGGATCTCATAGAGGATCTTCACAAGAAGCTTTTCTAGTTGCAGGCTCAAAAAGAAACTATTATTTTGTAGTTTGGAGAAGTCAGGGATGTGGTGAATCCTAAACTCACAATTGTTTCCAGAGCACTTCTTAGTGCTAACAAGGTTAAGAAGATGAATCTGGTACCTTTTGCATTGGAAGAGGGAGAAGAGCTCCTATTGGAACTTGAAATGTAGAATAGGCTGCTTGCGGAGGTCAAGTAACATTGGAACAAGGAAGACAAGCCTAGGAAGACCAACTGAAGAAGTTACAAGCGTCAACCACCTTCGGTTGACTTATATTTCATTCTTTTATGCATTTTTCTATCTATTTTCAGATTGATTGTATATATGCAGACAAATAGAGTTGAATTTTTGCTCTAGATATGATTCAGGGGGAGTTTCAATAATGAAACAGAACAGGTATATATAGGCACACTTTTCCATTGATGTCAAAGGGGAAGAGTGAAACATGTGAAAAGGGGGGGAGAGAAAGTAATAAAGGAAATTTTTTGAGTGTTGGAGAACATGTTTCCATCAATGACAAAGGGGGAGATTGTTGGAAGATTGAGGAGATTGTCATTGATGATGCAGTACTGGCAACATGAGCATAGTATGTACATAATGCAGGATACAGTGTTTTCATTGATGTCAACATTGTTCTAGATCATCCTAACATGTTTCAGAGGTATTATGGAAGACATTTTTGCAAGTTGAGTTGGTCTGAAAAGTGCAATGATGAAGAAATTTGATTAAGTGTCAAACCTGCCAGTTCAAGGTTATAGGTTTTTGGGTCCGCACTACTCTGCGAATGGAAATATTTCTCTGTGATTCTAACCTAATTTTTGTTGTTATTATAAGATTCTAAATCAAAGATTTCATATTGTTTGGCAAAGTATTTTGGGAGATATGAATGACAAAGTTCTAGCTAGTATAATACAATCATTTTTTGTACAGTGTGTCCATATGGGAGATTCTGCACTCCTCCACGAATGAATCTTTTGTGTTGAGATGTTGAAGATAAGCTGCCAGATGTCAGTTGAATAGGAATTCTAGATGGCATCATGTGTTGAGGTCCATGTATTGTGAATTTGGTGTACAAATAAAGGTTTGTTGGTTTAGGTCTTATCAAGGGCCGACCTAACAAGTTTGATATTTTGCGAATAATGAATGTGTTTTTGTCTTATGTAAGATCTAATATAGGTCATCCCAACCTATCTTAAGGTGATTTTTAATTTTGAGTTATGGCATGAAGTTTAGATGAATGTTTTGGGGGCCGACAAGTTTAATTTTGTGTATTACATCCAATTAGGTTGACCTAATTGATGTTACACTTGATGTATAGTGCATTGATTTCGATGTTTTGTGATGATAATCAAATTAAGAGAGATAGATGACATGGTGTTCCACCTACATGTGTGATGCGAATTTGATCAAAGTTGTGCGAATTGTGTTGCAAGTTGTGTGAGTACAAAGCAAAGCAAAGCATTGATTCAGATCAGTGCAAAGATTGATATTGTACTTCATTGGAATTGTAATCCAACATATTGTAGATGCATTTGTATTAGTTCAAATAGGTTGTAAGCCACCCCTTATTTCTTCTATCTTATTCTCTATGGGTAGTGAGTCCACATGCAGTGAGCACTTCTGTAATATACTATATTTGGATATAATATATTGTGAGCTAACCTTCACCGTTTTTTTCCCATTTTGGGTTTTCCACGTAAAAATCCTGGTGTTCATGTGTTATGTGATGTTGTGGATATTTCATGTTTTCTTTTCTTATATCAGTTGAATGTGCTTTAGTAATTAGATGGATAATCAAAGCAATTCGAAGCAAATCCCAAAGTGAGATCTTGGCAGTTGTAACTCGAAGTTGCTCGATAAGATCATACTCACTCGGTCGTTTAGCTAGAGGTCTAGGTGCTTGAGGAAGGCTTGGTTGAAAAGGTGGTAAAGAAATAGGTTGAACAACATATATTTTATTCCTTCTAGTATTATAAGTACGAGCTACTGCTCTATAAGAGGGATCCTCACTATTAAATGAAACATCATGAATGGAACAAATTCTTTTAGGAGAAGGACTAGTCAGAGTCACATAAATGACGGGTCTCTTAGGCATTTAAGGAGCGGTAGAGACTACAACTATATTTAACTATTCATCATGAATAATAAAGCAATTATTTGAAGAGATATGCTCAAAATCCATCCTTGGAGGATCCAATGTGAGAGGAGATTCAGCATTCGCTAATGCATCATCTCTACAGGAGAGTGCATTGGAATGAAGAGAAGGTAAGAGTAACATTAAGAAAAGTATCAATGATTTCACCCTCTTGCGCCAAAATATCCTTAGAAGGAATTTCAGGAGGGGTCAACAAAGAATAATAAGAGAGGAGAAAAGAACTCACTTTCACATGCTCGGAAGAGGAACTTCGTGAAGTTTCTCCACAAATGGGAAAGGGACATAAGGAAGGAAACTAGAAAATGCAATTTGAAATAAAGATATAGATAACCTGACCAAAGGCCGCCGTTATCCCAAAAAAAAATTCTTAGAAAGAAAAATCTTGGATTTGTCCTTTTTTTTATGGAAGGAGTGTTCACATTGAGTTCACCAAAATGTAGAGGAGGGAATTTTCTACCCTTGAGTCTTGAGACAAGGAAGAGTCTTCAAGGAGCAAATGGTTCTCAACTACATCAAGACTCTCTCACAGAACGGAGCTCAAGTGAGGATAAAATGATGAGAGTTCCAAAATCAAAAAGAGTAGGTCATAGAGATTTTCTGGACAAACTAACGAGCTCTCGACCAAAGGACAATAGAGCGGTGGTGTCTCATATGGACCAAAAACTGAGAATATCATAGAAAATAGCTTAAGTGACTACTTTTGTTCTAACTGCTAAGAGCTCTTAGAATGCAGGAAAATAACAAACTATAACAGAGAGTAAAATAAAGTAAACTAAGTGAAATATAAATGATAAAGAGAGAGAATAAGAGAAAAAATTCACAATAGACCAAGCAACAAGGTATGTCATGGCCCATCCCTACACCACGTGGTGCAAGCGCAAGCCCCGCCACAACCCTCAATGATAATCGATTTATAAAAACCGGTCAACCAAACAAGTCAACAGCCATTTAAAACCGACAGATAAAACATAGGGCATATTCTGATTCATTAAAATTATACACTACCAAATCTTGGAAAGATTCTAAGCATCCCACTGTTGCAAAAAGTATGTTTCAAGAATATTCTAGTGAATTTCCAATGGACGGGTTGACCTACGATGGCTAAGAAGCTGTCAATTTTAAACCAGTGATTTCGACGTGTTTCAGGAATATTCTCTATTGACGTCAGCATGGCCTTTATAATTTTCCCCCCTCTCTAATGGAGTTTTGATTTTTGCACTTGATCTTCAAACACTCATAACTTGGGCTCAAGTCCTCCTTTCCACGAGAATTTTTTTTTTATTTTGGGTAGAATTTTGTGCTCTTTGCAATGGTGTAAACGTTTTTTATTTTGGTGTCTAGATTTTCTATGAATTGCATATTATCACAAGTGTTGTGTCGTTCTCATTTTAGGAACTTCTAGAACTCCATTCCCGCTCTTAAGGTAACATTTTTGGGTGGTTTTTTTAAAGTTCATAATTTTTTGTTTACTTTACAGTGGTGTGTTCAAGACCATTTTGTTGTTTTTGGCAAGTGGCAATCGTAATCGCACTAATCATAAAGTGTCAAGATTGTATATTTCTAGGGGCTTCTTTGATTGATGATTTGAGGGGGTCTCTTAGTGTATTCTTTTGATTTGTTTGCTAGTGCTCTTCTTTTCCATGGATCATTCTAAGGTTCCTTTACTAACATCATACAATTATTCAACATAGTGCTTTAATGTATCTAGGTCACTCTCTATATGTTAAGAATAAGGTACATGAACCAAAAGATGATGAGAAAATAGATAAAATGAATGATTAAACATAGTAAAGCTCTTGGATGTCTTCGTAGCTTAATTTTTCAAGATCTATTGTTTCAAATTGAATCATGTAAATATTCTCATAAATCTTGGAACAAATTGAAAACATTCTATGGAACTACAAATGAAGTAAAAGGCTATCAAATTGATAATGAACTAATGAGCCTTGATCCGAAAAAACTTTGACAACATCCAAGACTTCATCACTAAGGTTAATGATCTAAGATAGCAATGTAAAGCATGTGGAATTGATAAAAAGGACATTCATAAGGTCTACAATGCATTTAACAAAATTGGTCCTAATTATACAACTTTTGTTTCTAGCTTTTGTACTCGTAGTTTGACTATGGGGCCTACATATACTACACCTTCATTTGTAGCTTTTTTTGAGATGTTAATACATGAGCAACAAAAGCTTCTTACTATGGGTCTCATCAAGTCACCTAAATCTCAAGCATTGTTGGTTAGTCAGGTGAAAGAGTCAAAACATTCTAATAAGAAACAGAAGAAATCAAAGAACATTTTGCATATAGATCAACCAAAAAATAAATCCTCTTCCACAAAGAAATCATTTAAGAAGGAGAAGCCTACTTGTTCATATTGCAAGAAGCTTGGACATTACGAACATTATTGTTATAAGGATATTGATGAATTGAAACATCTTCATAAAAAAATCACATTGATCTACCTTCCAGAATGTTTAGTCAACTACTTATTCTTCCTCAAAACAATCTAATAAGGACAATGGTCATGCTAGTTTGGTTACTACATCATGTAGAAAAGGACAAGCTATTTGTGTTTCTACAAGTCTTGGATCACGGAGATGGCTTCTAGATTTAGGATCATCTCACCATATGGCATCTTCATAGTCTATATTCTCTTCTTTTGAGCCTTGTGTTATGTCACCTATTTTGATGGAAAATAATACATACTAGATGTAATTGGGAAGGGATCTATTGGTGTTTGGTAGGGCACTTTTAATGATGTTTTGTGTGTACCTCATTTTTCAAACAATCTTCTTTCCATCTATCAAATTACCCATGGTGGAGCGAGGAGGATTGTGTAATTCACTCTTGATTCAATTATCATTAGAGACTTGGAGAGTAGAAAGATTATTGCTACTAGGATGGTTGACCATGCATCTCAGTTGTCTGCCTTTGCAAATTTTGCTTTTGATGATGACTTTGTTCCTTCGATTGTTGATCACACTTCTAGTGTGGACCATGATTTTGAAGAGACTACTGGATGTTTGAACTTGGTTGTCCTCACCTCGGATCCCATTCTTGAGCCTTGCATTTCATCTCCTCCATCTTTTATTGCGTTTGATGATGTTTGTGTTGTCACAGTTATGGCCTCTTGTGATTCAATGCAACAGAATATACATTGTCTTCCAGATACATCTACATGGGATGAGTACTTGATAGACATTGTTGGTTTGTTTGTTGAGTCCCACATTTCAGATTTGGGAGACACCATTGAATGCATACATTTTCTCTTTGATGAAGATCATTCTTCAATTGTAATGAGGGAACACTCTGACCCTCTTGTTCATTTTCTACATAATCATTCTTCATAGTTTTACATGAGTGTAGCTTATTTTGGACAACATTTAGAGGAGGCTTCTTTGTCTTTAAAGGAGATATATTTGTCTTTGGACAGTGTTCTACATCCATTTCTAAGAGATTTTGGATTGTCCTCTTTAGCAATGTGGCTTAGAACGCATGTTTGAAGTGTGTTAGCTTTCAGCATCGACATGGAGACACTTGAGCATAGTTCAAAGACATCACACATCATCCTTCTTCCTACATCTTCCTTTCAAAAATGAGAAGACATCTTGCATATTATCTTGGTTTTGTTTCTTCCTAAAAGGAGGAATGTTGTTCATCGAGATTGGATCATCTTTAGCATTCAATATCGAGCATCTATCATTATTGCAAGAGAATCAACATTGAGGGGGGGTTGCATGGTCTCTCTTCTCTCTTATGGGGGATCTTTTTCCTCCCATGGGGTTTTATCCTTCATATTCTTCATGAGAGCATTTTGTTTTTATCTCTTTTGGGGAGGAATTTCATCCCACTAGGTTTTCTACATTTGTGAAAGATTGCATTTGTACATGGGTACCTCATTGGGCCTAGTTGTCGAGACCCATCTTTGCATCATGTGCATAATAATATACTCCCTAAGTTGCACTTAAAAAGGGGTGTTGGTGTAAATAGGTATATAGGTCTTATTTACATGTTAAGTTTACTTAAGTCTTAGGAATCATTCTAAAAGTCTTAGGTGTCATGTGACCTTATCATGTCATTTAATTCTTGTTTCCTAAGACATTTAATATTTGATGATTTAATTGTCTCATGACATAGGATTAAGATGTGTCATAATCTTGTCTAATCCTACATCTCACCTTGGCTATATAATCAAGGGATTCTCATTTGTAATTTGATGGTATTCAATTCCATTGCAATCTTGAGCATTGCATATTGATTTTCTCTCTTTTTGCTTTCCATTTGGCCTCTATATCTTGGGTGGCAATCTTCATAGCCAACTCTTACAGAAACACAACAATGAGTACATATAACAACTTTTGGTCTTGTGGAAGTTTTCCATGCATCATCAAATCAAAGAGGATTCTTCAGAGTAATAACTTTAGCAACTGTTGTACTTGTTGGCCCAAGTTTTCACTCAACAAATATGAGATCCAAATGCTATAACATGATTCATAATGTTGGCATGATGGTATTTGAGCATCCAAGTTTGCATGGTGTTTTTTTGACAAAAAATGCTTTATTGAGTATACATAGCAACTGTTGGTCTTGTGGAAGTTTTTCATGCATCATCAAATCAAAGAGGATTACCTTGAGAGAAACTTTGGCAAATGTTATGCTTGTTGGTCCAAGTTTTTTCACTTGAAAAATACAAGATCCAAATGCTTTAACATGATTCATAATGTTGGCATAATGATATTTGAGCATCCAAGTTTGCATGATGCTATTTTGACAAAAATTGTTGTATTTGGCAAGTATAGGGTACAAACTCAATGGGCATTTCAACTTAATTCATCATATTGGTATGGTGATACTTAGTGCTTAGGTTTGCAATTATTTGTAACCAAACAATTCTAAGAAATGAAAATTGTTTTGCCCCTTTTTCTAGATTAAAATAAATTAATGTTATTTAAGTTAGGCCCAATAATTTCTTATTAAAAGGAACAACTTAATAATATCATTATAAAAAATATTTTTTAACATTAATAATAATTAAGTATCAAGGCCCAATTTTTTTAATTGTCAACTATAAAAGTAATTGGCTTTTCATTTTATCATCATTATGTCATATTTATTGTCCAATTTTCATATTTAAACAATCTATTCAATCTAGGGTATCCAAGGGCAGAAATCTTTTGTTTAAGATTTGAGATATAAAAAGCCCTCTTGAATTCCTCATTTGGTATCGTGGAGTGATCTTGATGATGGATCACGAAGTGTGATCCAAAACGTTGATGTAAAAATTCTCACACAATCAAATCCAAAAAACTTGCTGAGGAACATTATGGATTGTGGAAACTTGATATATCATTAAATGAAAACCCTTGTTTCCCATTTTAGGTGATTCCATCTAAGGATCGCAATTGGGCTGACTTGTTGAGAATTTGAAAACCCTTGTTTCCCATTTTAGGTGATTCCATCCGAGGATCACAATTACGCTGATTTGTTGAAAATTTGAAAACATTTTTCAATTTGCTACAATATTCATTGCTAATTTTTGAAAAAAATCATGCAAGATTCCAATGATATAGAGATTTGAATTTGCAAATAAATAATGTTGTTTTGTGGTCATCTCATATATGAGGGTTTTTACATCAATTTTTAGATTTTTGTCAATTTAAGCATGGAATCTGCTAACCCCAACTGAGCCCACACTCGTTCGAATAAAATCAACTATTTTAACATTATATCAGCGAACCCTAGCTGGGCGCCACCCTTGGAGTAAAAGAACAGTTATTTTTAGCATTCAATTGGTTTTTTTTCTAAACCTAGCTCACCTTGTTTTAATCATCATACATCAATAAGCATTAGTAAGGAGTCATGTCTAGGAGACTACGATCATTTTTAGATATATTACTTATATTTTCAATGAAGATCAAAAATAATTCCACATCATTCCAACCTTCGATCAGCCAAACACACCATTGTTTCAGCCTTGTGACTACTGTAAACATTATTCCAGTCGCCATACTTTGCATCAATAGTCTGTACAGCTGTAAGGCCTTGTGAGTGACAATAAATTGTTTTAGAAAATTGGTTTCCAAGCCTACTTGCATCAAAATCGTAATTTTCATCGATTACATTTAAATGACAATAAATTGTTTAAGAAAATTAGTTTCCAACCTTACTTGCATCAACATCGTAATTTTCTGCGATTGCATTTAAATTATCTTTGGGAGAGGTTCATGTCACTGAAACTGAATATTTTTATCATCCTAAGGTTTATGATTTGTTGACATCTAAAAATAAAAGTTCAATATTTGTGATAAGATTGTGTACTGCTTTTCAAGAAAAATCATAAAATACAAATAAAATTTCTTGTTCCTTGAGGTTGTCTCCGATTTGATACATTACATAAACAGTGTTACAGGCAGATGTCTGTTGGTATCACATTGACAGCAGTTCATGCTACGATATACAATGAAACTTTAAAATAGCACAGGACACGCAAGTATGGCCATTAGAAATCAAGTATTTGACTTGAGCGTCGAGACGACTCAAATATGGTGAAGGCCATAACAACTATTGTCATATCAAAAAGCCAATCCAGCTTAATCAAGGTTTGCTCTTAAAAAAATTTCTGGTACTTGCATTAATCTTTCACTACGGACAACATGATTTTCCTTACAAACTAGTCCACTGCATAAACAAATACCAAATCTCTTTTTTACAAAGTCCATAATTGAAGTGCACAAATTCAATTCTCTAAGTTACTAGACAGCAAATTTCACATTTTGCTCCAACTGTATCTGATTTGTCAAAGGATATTTTACAGACATTCAAGAATTTATTTAGTCGGTTAAATGCTCCAGTTTGTGTAGTGCACATGGGTTCATGTAGCGAAAATTGAATAAAATTTTAACCTAATAGACTCTGTTCATGTTGATCTACAATATCTAGTTCCCCATGCTTTTTTGCATGAGTGAAAACATCAAGATTCTGTTAATATTCTGGTAACAAATTTCGTTCAACGCTACGCCTTCATTATAAGTTCTCATTAATTTCATGCATTACAGATATAAGTTAGTTAGACATTTTGCTACAGATTACATATGCTTCCCAAAATTGCAAATTGTATTTGACTTCCTCCATTATTCCCTCAATTATACAAAAAGAAATATCTCTGATGCTGATTGTCTAGCTTTCCAAGTTGGCAATAAAACCTCATAAAAAAACACCATTCAAATTTACAAGTACTGATGCATTTGAAAAGCTCCATCACCATATTAAATCGCTGGGTTCTAAATAGAACACCAACAATCTGGCGCCTTCCTGTTTCAGTCATGAAATTCAGTTTTATCTTCAAGACAACCACCAATCAAATGAATCTGACCAATCAAATGTACAGAAATAAGATGGCAAGCCGACTAATGGAAAGATTTTCAAAATCCTGCCAGTTCCTGACAATCAGCTCATTTTGCAAGTCAAACTTTAATTTTAATTAGAGAGCAAACCATAATGGATGCTTTCTAGAAATGTCAGATGAAGATAATGAAACAATAATTGGATCTTTTGTCCATGTGATCCACACAAAACCATGAGAAACGCATAGACAACCTGACGGCAGCAGAAACTTAACCATAGGGCCTGTATCTCATGGCTCTTCGAAACCTTGGAGCCTTTCTGAAATGACAATTGTAAGGCAAAGTTTAGTAGAGCATTCCAGTGGAAAATTCTAGCCAGTTAATTTTAATCAAATTATACCCACCCGTACCCATAAGGAGAATATGGATATGGAGGCCTCCATGGTCGATATCCCATGTAAGGGTTGAAACGACGACCTCTAAATTGTTTCATCCCTGGGACATTTGTCCGTTTAGCAGTCACCTGCAGTAAACACTCTAATTAGGTAACAGGTGATAGAATTTTCAAGTTTCATCTCCAAACAATGCAACATCGAAAAGCAGGTTGACCCCACCAGATTGAAAAGTTTCCTGGTAACCTGGTAAACAAAAATGCTACAAGAACATGTCAGATTATATGGTGTGCACTACCATATTGAATAAGAATATCAACACTGGTAATAAATCCCCCAAAATTAATTTTTGCATGCAAACATTTCCAGAAAACAAAACAATCCCATCTGCCCATACAAGGGCCGGGGAATCACAGACAATTAAGAAAAATAATGCAGAAAAGGCCCAACAGGTAATAGCCTCCACCATTTAAGGGCCTACAGATTAAATAGACTCTGTTTCTGAAGAGTTAGAAGGAATAACCCAGAAGTTCCAATACAAGGGTCTGGGAATCAAAGACAATTAGAAAAAATAATGCAGAGAAGACCCAACAAGTGATAGCCTCCATCATGGAAGGATCTACAGATTAAATAGACTCTGTTTGTGAAGAGTTGGAAGGACTAACCCCTCTCATAGAGAACGACCTACAAGTTCTAAAGCTTCCCTTTGCTTCCTGGGTCAAACTTTGCTCCTTATTGCAATTTGAGAATACTAGTGTAAAGACCTAGTTGCAAATCCAATTTAACCAGCCACTGTGAAATCCAAATGACTTGGAGAACTTTTAGATCATCATGGAATGCTGTATAAAGATGAAGTTGGGTTAGGGTCATAAGTTGTACTAGGTCTCTATTTATCCTTAGTCTTGAAGATTACAAATCATGTTTGCTGTATTTTGTATATTTATACGTATGCAGGTATGAGAAAAGTTTATTTACTTTACTTTAAAACAATCATGGTTATGGGTATAGGGAAGTGTGATATTTTGGCCACACTTGAAAAGTTGTCATGATAATTCAAAAAGGTGTTTGATTTAGTATAGCTGCATAGTGAGACAACCCTGATATTGCCAAGCGAACTCCACATTGAGATTTTCTCCAGGCCAATCCCCACAAAGAGTGAATGCCAATACAAGTTTATGACTTTTCATGATGTTTGTAAGATTCAACAAGAATCCAAACACAAGCCTAGATCTGGATGAATAGGTACAAGTTACACAAGCTACATGCAAACAACAAATTATGAAAAATGCAAATATCATTTATATTCCAATATTGAGGATATGAAAATATTGATTCATTACAAAGAATTGCATACAAAAGATAGGCCTCTCAGATGCATGGATCAAGGATAAAATGTCTAGAGGTCATGAGTTTAATTCTCAATCACTCCCAATCAAGAAGTGAGTTAACTTGCTTTAACACAGAAGTAGCCTTGACTGAACAGATGTGGCACAAGTTACACAAGCTACATGAAAAATGCAAATATCAGTTATATTCAGTGTTCCACTGGGACACATCCCCCCCCCAATCCCCCCCATTCCTGGGACAACGGCGTTTCTGGGACATCCCCCTGGTTTGGAGACAGAATGGAGACTCCAAGAAATCCTTGAGATGTCCAGGGGTCTCCCAAGAGTCTCTCAACTGTCCCGGGGACTTCCAGGTGTCCCCCATGGCATAAAAAACAAAAAATCAATATTTTCTAAAAATATCAATAAATATTTTTAATTTGCATGCCACAAAACCTAACCCTAATGGTCTATGGGCCCCACCCACACCCTAAGCACTCACAAAAAACTTATAGATATCTAAGCCTCATTCCAAATTTCAGAAATAGTAAGGACTTGGTCTTACAATTAAAAAAGTGATAAAATTGTGGAAATGGCATGCCCCTTGATCCTGTTGAGGGCACTGCCCCCAAACCATCACGAGGGGCACTGACCCCATTAGAGGCTATAACCCCAAACCCTGTTGGGGGCTTTGCCTCATTAACCCAAAGACTCAAACCCACACCCAAGTCTGCTTCTAGATTTACTAAGCTTTTAGTCTGCCCTATAGAAAATTAATGATGCAGATGACATTAGTCGGTTACTTGGAGGCCACAAATACAACTACTGACAGGATGTAATTGAATTTCCAGATATGAATATGTTAGTAGCTATAATGAAATGTCAGACAGCATCTACCACGGAAAGAAACATTTATAAGATAAACTTGATTATAAGACTCAACACTGCTTTTAAACAGCTTTATTATAAGAGTCAACATTACTTTAAAAGTTGAAAGCATTCTACGGAAAAACCTTGAGAAAATAACGGAAACTAGAATTATTATCAAAAAGCAAATTTAAATATCTAGCATGAAATTTTGATTATTCTGGTCATCAACTTTAAATGGGCAAGGCAGAACATATTGTATCCAATTAAATGTTTGTTATTAATCATCATTTTCACATAAGGTCCAACATTCTCACCTTTAGTGGGCGACCATGTAACTCAGATTCATTCAACAAAACTGCATTCTGGACAGCTTCTAACTCCAGAAATTCTACATATGCATATCTGCATGAAGAGAACTCAATATCAACTTTATAATCCGTGTCAAAATAACAAAGACTGTATGGATAATAGAATACAAACCAAGTACAAATAGCATTCCAAGCATTGCATAAAGAAAAGAACAGAACTCTAAATTTTTCACAACTCACCCCTTTGGTTGACCAAACTTGTCTGTTAAAATTGTAACTCGGTTGACTGTTCCACATGATTGAAAATGCTGCTGGACCTCTTCTGGTGTGCAAGCATAATCAACCTGACCAATGAAGAATTCAAAAGAAATATAACCCACAGGAATATTAGCATTAAGAACTTCACAAGCTTGAGACAATATAGCTGTAATTTTAAAACTGAAATTTATATTAAAGCTCACATTGCCCACGTAAATTGACCGTGCATCAGCCTCCTCTTTGTTTGCTTGAGAAGCCGCTGATGCAGCTGGGTCTATATACAAAAGAAAAGCATAAAATCCATCAGAATGGTTTGAAAATGAAATGCCGAGTGAGAATCAATATTGCAAACATCCATCTTGATACAATCAATTCATTCTTATGTGTCCTTTGATTACCCAGAAAGATTTCACAATCATAGTATCACCTGTATATTTAACTCGTAGATACATTTTTACAGCAACTAGTGGTATTCAAAATTCAAACAGACAAGGCCAAATGATCAAGGCTCCTTTTCAATTTCCTAGTATATGGTTTTGAAGCAGTGAAAAGGGCAGTTAAATATTTGATAAGATTTGCTGGTTTTGGGTGCAGAGATGGCAAAGCCGGTGGCTCTGAAAGGCACCTAGGGAAGAAAGATTCTCATGTCACTGAGAGCTAGGCTAGGCTCCTTGTGTCAGTAAATTTATCTGTGTTAGAAGGTTTAAATAGATAGTGTTTATTTGGCTGGGTGTTCTGATTTTGTAATATCCCCTTTTGGGATATTCCTAAATTTAGGCCTGCAAAACAATAATAATCACTAAAAACTGATATTAGTAATAACAAGTATAAACTTTATGATTATATTCATATTAACACATAAAATATTATAATATTGAGAGCAATACATCATAGCTAAAACATCATAATAGTTAGATCTATAGTTCATAGCATCATTAACATTTGGATTCAAAATATCTTAACATCACTAATGATTATTCCAAAGCATATTCCAATAGCCAATCATATTAGGAATTCACTTGAAGTACTTGCAAAATGCAATCTCAAGGATGGTTGTTATTGTATTGTGAGAGCATGGGTGGATCCTTGTCCATCCATCTCAGGGTGGCATACTTGAGAAGACCCTCAAGCCCACGAGCACTCTTGGCCCACAAGCACTCCATCTTGAGGGTCGTGTATTGGAGAGATCAAGCCCAAGAGCACTCATCTGCCTCCTAGCCCACGAACATGGCAGGATCTCAAGTCCATTCCATCCCTCAATCCACCTTGGAGATGCTCCATCCTCCTTGATCAGGCTCTGAAGCACTCATTTGCCTTCCAGCCCACGAACACTCCATCTCAAGGGTAGTGTGCTTGATAAGCCCAAGAGCACTCGTACGCCTCCCGGCCCACGAGCGCTCCATCTCGGGGGTGGCATACTTGATGAAGGAAAGGTCGATACTTCATAACTCAGAAGGTTGATCAGCCTCCCTATTTGCAAAACACTTTTATAAATTTATAATAGATTGCTAAAGGAATCTACTATATTCCTTGGTAATAAAATATCATTATGCAATTATGATATATATATATATATATAGCAATTCCTAATTTATATTCTCAAACTTACTTCCCAATAATATTCCTAATTTATATTATTGCAGCCCACTGAGAATTCAACCCCCAGGGTGTCTCACAGTTATGGTCAATCTTATGGTAATATCAAACATCCAGGTAAGGTAGGGGTTGTACTCGAATGCAAAAGTACTCTTTGTGGACGTGTTTAAGAATCACAATTGGATTTAGTTTGCACAAAGGACAATGAATTAAGCAAAATGAAGCATATTGCAGATGAGAAGGTTACTTTGACAATGATTAAAGTAACATTTTTTTAATTTCAAGGGCACTGGTGAGGTTAATCTGTAGCAGTATTGAAATGAACAAATGTGATGACTTAGCAATCATTTATCATATATGACCATCTTGGTCTTAACAGGTCATAGACTATGACTCCCACAAATTCCTTTAAAAAAGGGTAATTGGTTATAAAAGATCATCTAATGCAAACAAAGAATGTATCTATGGAATAAATGTGCAAAGAGGCAAGTCTGTTTCATGTTTGATGGTTTGGGGGGCCATATTGGTAAGGAAGTCGACCTATCAAGTAATGTAATTCTAAACAGTCAAAAAGTGCATAATAGTAAATGTTGATGCATGTTAAAATACAGTAGACAAGTAACTCCACAGTAAAGAACTAACTGATGATGCTAAGATGGATGTTTCCAAGCAGCACCAAAAAGAAAAGAGCAATTCAACTTATTCATGTGACATGTGAGGGATGAAACGGCACACTACAACAGACTATGACATGAGAAGAAAGAAACCTAATGCAAAACAATTGTGGTCAACAAAGTAATCCATACAAGACTTTTATATCTTATACTTAACAACCAAAAATACTCGTCTGTATTAAGTATTAACAGTGATGCAGCCATATCCCAATGGAAGATGCTAAATTATATTATTTTAATATTAACATTTCAGGAAATGGTTAAAAGTAGTATATCTAAAATATATACCTCATGCAAACACCCACATCTGAATAAATAAGTAAATAAAAACAGTTGTAAATGTCAAAAGAGATGCACCATCTATGCTTACATTTAATATTATAAGAGAAAATTCATTTGCCTTCCACTATCCATAATTTCAAATTGATATAAAAAGATGGCAAAATTTTGACACAAGTTTTGTTGACTCAGCAAAAGACCTTTGAAAAGCGTGCAATTTGAAATGTTAAGTGTCCAAACATACAAAATTGGAGCTTTGTGGACATACACATGTATGTATCCATAAGTGTGTGTATGTGCATGTGTGTGTGTGCATATTAAGAGCGTGCACTGTAATGTCCACTTTTTGAAATAGGGTTTAATAATAAATAATAATAAAATTAAAATTAAAAAAAAAAGTAAAAATATAATATAATATAATTAAAATTCAATTAAGTTTAATAAATGGTCAAAAGGCATGAAATGAAGAGTTGCAACTCCCTCAAACATTAGATATAAATGGGAGAAGAGTTCATTTGAAAAAGATGTAAAAAAAGAAGGGAGCATATGAATCAAGGAGGGATTAATGGAAGAAGAAAGGAATGGGAAGAAAATAACAAAGTGACTCTTTCCAAGGGCAGAAATTATGAAGGGTTGTACTCTTTCAAAGGGCGGTAATTGTGAAAGGTTGTGAATCTTGCAAAGGACAGACTTGATGAAGAGGTGTGACTTCTCCCTTACATTGGAAGATATAAAAGAGGAGAAGGTTTCAGTTGAGGACATGCAAGAGAGATCAATTTGGAAAAATAATTTATTATTCTCAAAAAGGCAGCAATGAAGGGTGGTGACTCAATTCTTATGAAAAGTGGTGACTCTTTCAGCATAAAGTATAAAAAAGAAATCATTCCAAGCATTCAAGGATTACTTATCAATCATCACTCAACAATGCATCAAATCAGCACTCATTCAATCGTCACTCATGAATCCATCAAATCAATCATCAATTATCAAATCAAGCAAAAATCAATAAGCAAATCACCATCATAAATTATCAATTCATTCAATCAATCAAACATACAAACATCCATCATTCAAACATCAACTATTCAAGCATCAACCATTCTAGCCTTGAATCATTCAAATATCAATCATTAAGACAACAATCATTCAAATATCAATCACTAAGGCATCAAATGAGAATAAGCAGGAATACATAAGCAATCAGATTTCTACTTTTATGTTTATCAGCATAGTAGTAGTAAGTTCATGTGTGGAATTATGTCATAAATACAATATTTAAACTTGCTGAGATTATAGTGATTTTATGAGTAATTGTATTGCTTCCAAATTTAAGTATGATTAATGGTATTTTTTGGATAAATGTATAATTAACCTATTCTGAATTAAGTAGAAATGATTGCAAAACAAAAAGGCTGTTCAACCTTTTGAGTTCACGAGAGGTGAAGACCCGACAAACCCACCATCAAGTATGCCACCCATAGGGGGCTAAGGCTCGTGGGCCAAGAGGCATGTGTGCTCCTGGGTTTGGTGGAAGGGAGGTAGTCTTCATGCTCTTATCAAAAATGCCATGCATAGGGAGCTAGGCCTCATGGGCTGGGAGGCTTATTAGTGCTCTTGGGTTTGATCAAGGACGGCCAGCCTTCAAGGTGGACTGAAGGATGGAAGGGCGACCCACCTTGCATGCTCTTGCAGTACAAGGATAACTATCCTTGAGATTGTGGTTTGCAAGGTTTCTATCAAATTCTTAATATGGTTACTATAGGAATACGTTAGGATGATTATTAATACTATCAATTTCTAACTCTTATGGATAATAGTTGTCCTCATGGATTATGTTAGAAACTAACATTGTTGTAGGACCTAAGCCGGTATTTATATCTTATAAAAGGCATTTCAATTGGTAAACTTATAATCTTAAATGTGTTACATTTCTTATTTTGATTGAAATTGTGGTTTTAGGGCAAAATCTAAGAATATCCCAGATAGGGGTCATTACATGTGCACATAAAAATGTAACTGCTTATGTGTGCACATTTTGTCATTTAGATTCTTAAACATAAAGATAGAATGATCTACATGTGTATATGTGTAAATGTATGCATTCAGACATCCATACATAATAATTTGCCAAAAAAAAGTAATTCTATGCATAAATACACACTTGTGTCCCCAAAAACAGGTAACAATATTCAGTCGTACATAACTATATACCCCCAAAAAACAAGTATCAATCTCGTTACCCTGGGTGTTGGGTAAGAGTATGTATGTGTCTAGCCATAAAGTTTGACATATGTATGTTATGTATATATGCTGATACAAATTGGAAAATAATGAACATTGGATTCAGTTTGATTGATGTAATAAGACTAATCTCATAGTTTGCATAACTAACAAAGTAATCTAAAGATATTTTCACTGTCACTCCATGGAGCAGAATTGGACAAACAAAAGTGGAAAGGCAGGACAAAGGCGGAAGATAGGCACAATGAGATTCAAGGAGAACTGAACATCTTGGGCCCACTGATAATTCAACAGCACATTCAGTTCATGCCAAGCCCATGGATTGTGTACTAACTCAGTTCATGCCAAATACATCCCATATCAGACAATAGTACATCCTCAAGCATCCCAAACTGATGGCAAAACGATTCCCCATCTCTTCAATGGTTTTGGAGTTTGAGGTCTTTGTTTGATTCAACTAGTTGCACATGTTCAAGTATATATGCCGCTCGGTTACAGGACATAATAACCCGGCCAAAATAACCCTGGACAGAATAATCCGATCACAATAACCCAAGGACAAAATAACCCAAGTTCATAATAACCCAAGCCAAAATAACCCGTGGTCAGAATAACCCATGGACAAAATATCCCTGTAAGAATATAGAGAAAGGAAAACAAAATTTATAAATTACATGGGTTATTTTGTCCATGGGTTATTTTGACCACGGGTTATTCTATCCATGGGTTATTATGACCCTGGGTTATTTTGTCCTTGGGTTATTATGACGGGGTTATTGTGTCCAGGGTTATTGTGGCTGGGTTATTATGTCCTGATACCATGCCGCTCTAGGTCATGCATTTCTCAAATCTGGACTTGTAGGATGTATATAAAATGAGTAGAGCACTAAAGCAAGCTTTGTGGTGGTGGATAGACTAAGTATGCTCATTTACATGCAATGCCTTTCAAATATAGAGCACCACAAATAACTGAAATCTTCTTTAAAGAAATCTTCAAACTACATGGACTACCCAAAAACATCATAAGTGACAGATAATATGTTCATCAATTTATTTTGGCAATAACTCGTTAAGTTGGTTGGAACAAAACTTACCCCAAGCACTAGCTACCAGCACAAACGGATGGGCAAACTGACAAATTGTAAATAAGTGGCTTGAAGGATATTTGTGGAACTATATCATAGGTCAACAAACAACATGGATCAAACGGGTTACATCTCAAAGAATATTGCTATAATTCTACTCATCTGTCAATAGGAATGACTCCCTTCAAGGCACTATATGGTTATGAGACAATATCATTTGGAGATTTGATTCTTGCAGATAGCAAAGTCCCTAGAGCAAGACTTGGTGCAACAAAGTGTGGATATTTTAAACACATTCAAAGAAAACTTGCAACATGCTTAGAATCAACAAAAGATGTGCAGTCACAGATCTTAAAAAACATTTGAGGTTGGAGACTTAGTTTCCTAAGGTTGCAACCTTATAAACAATCCTCTCTCAAGGTAGGTGGTGCCGAGAAACTCAAGCCATGATTCTATGTGCCTTATAAGATTATAAGAAGGATCAGTGAAGTTGCTTATGAATTGGAGTTACCAAGAAGGTGCTAGCTAAGTCAACATATCACACCATGTCCAAAGTTACCCCTGCTTGATGACGAGGGAAATTTAATTTTGGAACTCAAGGCCATCATTGACATGAGAGAAAATAAATTAAGAAATAAGGTTATTCCGGATTATTTGGTTAAATGGAAGAATTTGCCTACGAAGGATTCTACTTGGAAAGGAGCAAAAATTATTGACCATCGCAATTTAAAATTGCTTGAGGACAAGCAATCTTGGGATGGGCGTACTATCATGCCACCGCCAAGTTTTAGATCACAACATTTGTAGAGACCAAATCATAGCTGTTATTGGATCACAACCCTTAAAATTATAACATAGGCAAAGTAAATATGGTGGCACCAAGATTCCCAGTGATTCCTAAAATAATAAAAACATTTAAATAAAATTAAATTAGGAGTATTATTTGTTTGACAAGATTTTACTTCATTCACTTCACATTTGGAAGATATATTTCAGACTTGGAAGCTGACCTAACATTTTACCTACATATTATGACCATTCGTTTACTACAATTGTTCCTTGCAGCTGCAACTTCAACTACAACAACACATTTGCATTTTTTACATTCAAAGTCACGATTCAAGTTCATTCTTTTCAAAATAAAAATATACCACCCGAGTTTGATTCAAGTTCATGTCGCCAAGTGTGAGTACATTGTCTTAGCAGTCTTTTTCATTTACAACTTTTCTTTTCAATTTAAACCGATGTACCCCAAGACGGATCCCGCGTTACATCATTAACTTAAAGGCTATGTTACAAGAATATACAAGATTGAACGAGAATGAGATCTCGAGCAGAAGCAAGAGCAAGGACAAGATGGCCAGGGTACACCTTTGTCGCCTTGGTACCCACAAGGTACCTAACACAACAAGGGCAAACCCTTGTCAAGACATACCCACAAGGCACCCTAAGCAACATGGGTGTATCCTAGCCATCCCATGACATGCCTAAGTGCTCCCAACCATCTCCAAAGCCCAATTGCTTTTTTTATATAACATAATTATTTATTTAAATTTTAATATTTTTTACACTACATTAGGTTGCTAACACTCGTCTCACATCACACACAATCATTTTGAAACAACTTGTGAAGGTATGAGGTGTTAAGAAGCATGCTCATTAGCAACTAATGGAGCGTGTGGCCTGTGGAGGCAATCAAATTCACAGAGGACCTAAAAATTCAAATATTTGATCTTGGATGATGATTGGTGAGCTCATGCGGACTACCATGCCCATCATGAGTATGATTAGGTTTGTTGATACAAATTGGTCATGTTTGTAAAATAAATCTATGGTGGCATGGACTTCATGATACAAAAAAATAGTCCATAATGGCAAAGAAGAATGACCCAAAAGAAACATTTTTCCCAAGGATGAAAAAAAAGCATTCTTGACAACTGGAACACAATGACCATGCCCTTGCATCTCCTTCCATATGCATTATCTCCCAAAAATTCTTCACAAAAATCTGCTTCAAAAACCCTTCACAAAATTCCTCAATATTTATCTTTAAAAACAAATCAGCTAAAAAACTATTACGAATTTTTATAAAAAATCCATCAAAAAAATTTTCGAAATAATTTTGCAATTTTCTAGGTTAACCATTAACATTAGATTTAAAAAAAAAAACAACCAAAAACATCTAAGAAATTAAAAAAATAATCCTTAGGAAAACACAAATTTTTATTTCTAAAAAATTCGCCAAAAAAGGTCGAGCCTAAGCCCTGATACACCATGAAATGATAATTGATATTCGTCGTTCAATATTCGCTATTTACAAAAGGAGAGGAATACTCCTTATAAAGAAAATTACAAGATGATGTTTCTAAAAAGAAACAATTCTTAACTGAAGCAAACTAAAGCAATTAACTAAAAGATGCTAAAACAAACTAAAGCGTAAACAAAAGTTACTAAAAAGCTAACAAAGTTAACTAAAAAAATGACTAACTAAAGCTAAGATGACCATTAAATATTACAATTAATATTTTAATAAAAACCTATAAATGCAACCTCATCCAAGCCATTTTCATTAATCAACACATGAATGCAATTTTATGTTGCTGAATTTGTGAACACACATCAAAAATCAATAGGGGCAAAACCACTTAACTGTGCAACTAAGGAGTCTAACATGGAATAATTTGCTTATTTTATGTTTTTTTATTAGATTTCTTAATGCCTAATCTAAGTGTTTGTAGCTAATTGTGTTGTTCAATTTAGTGATTTAAGTTGTTTGTTTCATAACACAATTAACCTACACACAAGTTTATCACAAAACAAAATCATAGTATTTGGGTTCTTCAAGCCAAGTACAAGATGGATGCTCATGCATGGTGATACCTCCATGGGCACAATTATATGTTCTTCTAACATCTTGTAATCAAAATTCTATCATAGGTAAGAATTTTTAATTTAACATTCTTACCATTCTTCAGCATTTCTAAGTTATTGACCTTATCTCCGATATCAACAAGTTATGAATTCTTCCACTAAGCAAAATTGGAGCACATACTCCTTTATCCACTTAGTTAAGCGCAATCAATTGGTTGCAAAAAAAAGAAAAAGATTTGTTCTACGTTCATTCCAACTTACAAAAAAAGAAGGGGTGATGAAGAATTGGGATATAGCCCTTAAGTGTGCCAACTTGGATGCATCTATTTTAGAGCTTTTCAAAGTCGATGTTGATGACAACATGGTTCCTACACATAATGTTCATGTAGCTAGTGGGAGTAGCATTGTGATTACTTGTGGTTCAAATTAGGTTGAGCAAAATGACAACTTAGATCTAGATGATTTTGATGGAGAAGAATAATCAGTTTTTTTTTTGCATTTACTATTTTCAAGTTTTGTAATGATTTGACAAATAGATATATCATATATGATATGACATTGAATGAATTATGAAATGTATTTTCAATTTTGTTGTTTTAACTTATTTTTAGTATCAAGTATCAGATACACTCGAATCTCAAACCCATATCCATAGCGGCAACTTAGCTTAAAAACAATAAAATAATGAAAAATGGCATATGGCTTGAAGGTTTGTGTGGTCTCAAAAGCTCTAATTTGGACTTCCCCTCAACCCCACTTGCAACTTCATACAATTAATCGAGAGAAATAGACTTACCTCTTGATGATTGAAAAGTTAGTGGCCATGCATAGTGCATTGCAACTTCAAAATCAATAGATTCTTGAGTATCATTAGACTCCACCCAAATGTTGGTATGTTGATCCCAATGATGCGAGACAGGAACAAAAGAGGTATTCCATTGGATGAGGTAGTACCTCATTGTATTGATGCGACACAGGAACAAAAGAGGTATTCCATTGTATGACATTGAATGAATTATGAAATGTATTTTCAATTTTATTGTTTTAACTTATTTTTAGTATCAAGTATCAGATACACTCGAATCTCAAACCCATATTCCATAGCGGCAACTTAGCTTAAAAACAATAAAATAATGAAAAATGGCATATGGCTTGAAGGTTTGTGTGGTCTCAAAAGCTCTAATTTGGACTTCCCCTCAACCCCACTTGCAACTTCATACAATCAATCAAGAGAAATAGACTTACCTCTTGATGATTGAAAAGTTAGTGGCCATGCATAGTGCATTGCAACTTCAAAATCAATAGATTCTTGAGTATCATTAGACTCCACCCAAATGTTGGTATGTTGATCCCAATGATGTGACACAGGAACAAAAGAGGTATTCCATTGGATGAGGCAGTACCTCATTGTGGTAGGGACTCAAATTCAAACTCCAATTTTGATGCAATGTTAGCAAATGTTGATTAGGGGCAACAACCTATTTTCTATGATTTTGTCATTTTGTAGTTGAAACATAAATTTAAAAAATATTTTTAAAAAATTGTTCTATGATGTAAAAAATAAACAAAATGTATTATAAACACGTTAAATATTAAAACAAATATTTAATACTATCTGAATTAAATAGTGCAGTGATTCTTACATCTACTTTATAGATCACATTAGACGATTAAATCATAAGACTTTAGTTTCCCAATAATATACAAGATCTCCAAAACTATGTCACATCCACAAAATAGTGACGGAGATGTAATAGAGGTTAAAAAGGAATAAATACTCAAAAGTAAAACGCATAAGGAAAAAATCAGGTACCATTGAGGAAGACCAGCCAATCGACCTCAACAAGCTTGATCTAGAATCTAAGTTGATGATTATGTCCTTGCTGATGATTCTAATATCCTAAGGGAGGTCCTCATCGATATCAATGTGGTTGAACAACTTAGGGGAGGCTCTAACCCAAGAGCTTCATCATCAAGGGCTACAGCCCTCTAGTGTAGCTCTCTTCATAGCAGCAAGAGTCATTGGCTCCATCTAAATTTTTCAAACCTTGTACTTAGTTTGTAGGTTGACTTCTAAAAAGAAGATTGTAATTGAATATTTGAAAACTATAGTGTCTCGTATGCACTATGCAGTATGCACTATGCATCATGCAATGCAGTGTAATCAGCGATATGAACATAAATGAAAAAAATCTATATACCACAATTCATGGACTAAACTCTCATTTTTATTTGCTCTTTGTATCTCTATGCTATTAAAATGCTTTTAAATTTAAAAACAGCAGGTTTTTCATCTTTTTTGCATTTCACTACTTTTTTAAAAATCTTAATCTTTTAGTTTGCCCGTTTTCCCCAAAAGTTTTTTCCTGCTATGATTCATAAAAATATACAGATCTTAAGCAATGCACATGTTTAAAGATCACATGGCCCAATTGCTACATATGTTATTCTGTCAATATCATCTCAATTGAACTTCATAACACTATTTCATTCATTTTCTTTTGGGCAGCAGCTATGAATTTAAAATATGCACCCGTTTTGCCATGCATAAACAATAAAACCTCTGTCAATATTATCTGAATTCAACTTCATAACAATATTTCGTTCATTTTCTTTTGGACAGCTATTACATAGGCAAATATGCACCCACGTCATGTCATGCATAAACAATAAAATACACAGAGACATCCATCCAACCAAAACAACAATGCAATTTGCAAGTTTATATCCACTATATATCAACCCCCAATAAATAGCAGGAAACATAATGCAATGAGAAAACTAAGTGCCTTAAGACAGTAACTAAATTACAGAAAAAAAGACAGGAAACAAAACAAGTGAACTTATACGGTAAGTTATAATTTTGTGGACCCATTTCTGTGATATGAAATTAAAAAAAAAAGGAAATTTGGAAAAATAGGCTTAACCACATAAATGAAATTATAAACCACTGAAATGGGAAAATTACTAATCACCAAACGGGAACATATAAAAGTTTCCTTAAGCAAACAAGCAATAATATACAGACCAAGGAAAACAGAGAGGAAAGGTTTGTAAATGCACCTTGTACAGCACCCATCTCCTTCTCAACTTTAGCTTGCATATCTCTTAAGGCAGCTGCCTCATCTTCTATTTCTTTTAACCGCTTTTTCATTTCTAGCAATTCCTATAAGGAAAAGTTTTGAAATCTATGAGATGACTTTTTATTATCTAATGTTACACGAATTATCGTGAAATTATCAGGGTTAGCTAATTCTTACTTTATGTGGATGACTCAACAAATGAAAGGTACTACAAAACAAACTGGCCAAAAGTAATCAATGAGACTTATATAAGTACAAAACAAATAAGATGTATCAAATGGAATACAAAATTCAACTCTGACAATGTTTTCCTTCTATATCTGGAATAAACAAAAATTAAAAGAAGCAATTACACTGAAAGAATAAAACAAACGATATAACACAATACACAATGGCATAGCCTATAAACACGATACTGCTTGAAGCCAGAAAGTGAGGCCTGCTTGAATCTGCTAACAGCAATTAGTTCAACAAGGACTTGAAAGTGAGACCCTGCTTGAACGTACCATCAAAATTACAGAAAATTGTATCTATAATCTAGCCAGCTAATCATATCAAACAATCTAGTGGATTAATGATGACTAAAGAACAATCTTAAAATGAAATTAAAAGCAACGAGGGCTTCCATAGTTGAAGAAACGCTGATAAGAAACAACATGGTTCCCCACCCTAGTCAAAAAATAGGAGCAAAGCACAGACTTAATATCATAGATTATTGTTAGAAGAAAACGCTCTCTTTCTCTTTTTGTATTCATACCTGAAACTCCGATCAGAACTTTCGATTCTTTATGCTTCAAAAAACTATGCTTTTAACTTTTACATTTAAATGTATGTCCATAAGGATTTATGCTTTGGTGCAGAGCATGAAGTATAAATTTAAAAAAATAATCCAATACAACAAACTCTTGGACAACAGGGAGTTACAAACCTTAAAAGAGAAACCAACCACAAACTCTTGGACAACTTAGAAGTAACCATGGGAACAAGTGAAAGTGGGCACACCAGGAACACTTTGGACCCAGCGAACTTCCATGTTCTCTTTGAGTTGCCTCAATGTGAAGCTTTTTGTCCATCAAACTATGGTTTCAGTAAAGCACCTGTAGCTATATTGGGTCAGGTTAAAAATCTTCCAGGTATGCCAAATTGGACAAACTCTTGGACAACTTAGAAGTAGCCAAGGGAACAAGTGAAAGTGAACAGCCAACTTCAATGATCTCATTGAGTTGCCTCAATGTGAAGCTTTTCGTCCATCAAACTATGTTGATTCAACTAATATGAAGGGAGTTTAATTTTCATGGTTCCATAATCCAAAAAATCTGTGAAAAGTTAGTTAGCTTCTACACTAGGGAATATTGTATTGTAAGAGAGAAGACCCCAGGGTTAGCTCACTTGGTCTCAGCTGCTGCTTTAGGTAGTCCAGGTTGTGGGTTCAGCTCTTGATTTGCACACAGTGTGGATGAGGGCCCGTTGCACATCTCTCAAGAGGTTATAGGGGGGGCTCACCCTGTAAAGAGTTAAGCTCCAGGTCACTGGGCTAAACTCTTGATTCCTCTCGGTAAAAAAAGGAGGAACACTCCCCCATTTTTAACAGTCCCATACATCATTTCCTTCGCCATAAGTTTTCACCTTGAAAGTTGAATCCTTTATGTTCCCCCAAACAGAAATGATTCAACCTTTGTGGCCCATCTTAAAACCATGAAAGCAGTGGCCAGGGGTAATCTTCTTCATAACAGGCTTAAATTTGATTCTTCAAGATGTTGCTTCAGATCAATGTTTTCCTCTGCAACAAAAATGCACCAATCTTATAAAAATTTGACCAAGGTTTTACGTTCATTTATGCCAAACCTATTTTTTTAGGTCTAAGCAACTTAACTGATTAATATGCTTAACAAGTTATCAATTTCCCATATTTTGCATGTATTCTGTTACTCTAGATAAACTAAACCTCTGCCATTGATACTGCACAAAAGAAAAGCCTAGGAAGCAATTGTTGATTGAATTAATAATACCATTTCAATAATAATAGGATTGCAAAAGCTTTAAGTCTCTAAAGAATTAAATCCCTGCCATTGATATCGCACAAAAGAAAACCCTAGGGCATGGTTGACCTGGTAACTAATAATTTATAATAGCATGCGTTTATCTATGCATCGTTAACATTATGCAACAATCTTGCAGACGCTTTGTAGTCAAGAACAAATTAGGTTCCCTTTGAGGAAATCAAAAAGCTGATGTACTATTAAAAAAACAGTTAACCTGGTCGAATGAGGGAAATCACCTGGTCGAATGAGGGAAATCACGGGAGCGCGGAGACCCTCTCCAGAAACCTTCAAGAGATGGTTGAGGCTTTTCCTTGATCCACTTCAAGTCAGTGATACGCCAGTCCCCAAAGTTTTCCTTCATATCGGTTCAGGTCGATTATACGCTAAGCTTTCCTTCAACCAGCTTAAGATCATTTACACATCACGCTACTCCTATCCGTGGAGGAAGCAAACAACCTCACGGAAAAATCCAGAAACCCTGCTCCCCTAAAAGTTTATGTATTTACTAAAATAGTGCATTCAACTACCATAAAGAATGAGGTTAGGTTTATCCTTGAGTGATTTTGACGGACGAAATACAAATAGCACTCCATAGAGTCGCCAAGGCAATGGCTATGAAGGAAAACCTTATCAAATTGGGACATTTATGCAAAATGAAGTGAAAAGAGAGTATTTAAAAATAGAACCTTTGCGGCGGGCTCTTCTGAGGCACCTTCGTCCTTGTGCAGTTCAGAGTCCACCATTTCATCATCCATGTTGGGAATCTCTGCGCCGTAAGACCCATGTTCCTCCTCCATCTTTGTCTCACAAAGCAAATCCTATAATAAGCTTTACAACAGTTGTAAAGCACGAAGGGAAAATGGATTTAATCCGCCCACGAAAGAGAAGAAAAAAGCAGGTGCAAATGGAAGGATCGTTAGCGAGGGTCTGTCTATTTATAGCAGCTGACAGATGCCGATCGGGCACGGGTCGGTCCGGTGGGCTTATTGCCTATTTAAAGTTTGCTAACTTCGTTGTTAAAGTAACGTTGCGGTTTTATGGTCGGGGTTTGCTAAAATATATGGAGGGGTTTTGTAAAATATCTTATGAGGTGTTAGAGAAATTTTAATTATTTTTTATTGACAATAAATTTTAACTTTATAATTATATAGTTAAATTTAAAAAATTATTGGTAGGAATTTAAGAAATTATTGATGAATTCGTGTGGTAGCAAAAATTTAGAAGTTCTATTTTTTTTCACATTATTCTAAACTAGCAATCACACTTTAGTG